>OY997272.1:49562352-49859086 GCA_963921465.1 Triticum timopheevii | reverse complement strand
ACGCGCTATCTCAGAGTAGGCAGACCAAGATAGGTTTGGGGGAAGGACCCCACTGCACAGCCCAGGGCCCGCACACCAGCTCCTGAGTCGCCGGCTCGACATGAACCAGCACCAGCGTGCTTTTAGAGAAGTTTATCCGCAGCCCAGTAGCCTCCAGTAATATGCCCAGAATCTGACGGAGTCGAACTGCCCCGGCCTCACAGGCACACATGATGATCAGAGTATCGTCCGCGTACTGAAGCACCACAGCGGGGGCATCGGGCACCAACGGGTGCCTCATCGTCTCGTCCTGGCGTATCAACTGCTGCAGTACATCAGCCACAATCAAGAAGAGATATGGCGAGATCGGGGTCACCCTGACGAAGCCCGCACTTCAGCTTGAGCCACCTCCCGGCACCCCGTTGAGCAGCACAGCAGAATGGGAGGATTGAAGGATCGCATCAATCCAGTCACACCAGATCGTCGGGAATCCTCGAGCCTCCATGATGGACCTGAGACTTTCCAGTTGATTGAATCAAATGCTTTGGAGAGATCTAGCTTCAACACCACCGCCGAGCAGCCGCTTGTGACAGCACTAGATGAGCTCGGTGGCCGTAGACAAAGTTTTCAGATATGCTTCTACCTCTCACAAAGCCAGACTGGTCCTCATCGATGATGGTTGCGATCCTGCTTCTGCAACCTCGTCGTCAGCCCTTTGCACAGGATCTTGATATCACTGTTCTGCAGCGAGACAGGTCGGAAATCTGCAGGCGTAGGGACCCCAGTCGTCTTCTGGAGGAGAGCCACGTAGGCTCGGTTTATCCGTCCAGGGAGGCACAGCCGGAGTGGAAGTCGTCGAACAGCTTCTGGATGTCGCCGGACACAACCCCCCACGCGGCCTGGTAGAAAGCAGGCTCGAGCCCATCGGGGCCAGGCACGCAGGTGCGGTCGAGAGCATCAACAGCTGCCTTGATCTCGGAGAGGGCGAATGGCGCGATAAGTGGCGACCCGTTCACCCGAACCGAGCGAGAGTAGAGCCCAGCTAGGCTGAAGCGCCACATCGGGCCGGTTTGGGCGGGCCAGCAAGTTGGTGAAGAAGCCCAGAAGCGTGGCGGTCTTTCCTGCATGGTCCACCACTCGCGCCCCTTCGACTTCCAGGGCAGGAATGGCGTTGCAGCGACGACGGTGCGAGGCGGAGGCATGGAAGAACTTAGTGTTTTCGTCCCCTCGCACACCGCGCATCGTTTGCCTCGCTGACGCCAATGCTCACACTGGCGGAGAATGGAGGCCGCCAGAGCATGGCACGCATCATGATGAAGTAGCATCTCATCTGAAGAAAGAGAACGGCATTCCTCCCAAGAATCCATCAGCATAATTAAGAAACAACAGTCCGTTATCAAAAGCGGGGTTGAACCGGTGTTGCTTTTTCCACGCCTTGGCGGCAAAACCTGAAAGCATTCTTTTTAGCAGAAAGAGCCCCACACGCACCAGTGCCACGCCCCGAGCTAGTCCACGCTGGGAGAGTGGAGGTAAGAAACTGAGGGTCAGTCAGCCAAGTGTTTTCAAAGTAGAAACGGGAGGGTTTAGGAATAGCCATGGATGCCACGATCAGAAGAGGGACATGATCCGACGTAGTACGTGGAGAGAGGAGAGGGTCGAATTGGGATAGGCCGGTTCCAAATCGTTGTCAAAAAACGCCCGGTCCCAGCCAGCAAGGATAGGGGGGTCCTGCCGGTTTGTCCAGGTGAAAAGGCGATTCGACAGGTGGAGCTCGGTGAAGGGCAAGCGTTGTTAATCAGAGAGTTGAACTTAGCCGCACGTCTAGCGTCGAAGTTGTTGTTGTTCTTCTCGCAGGGGAGGCGGATCAGGTTAAAATCGCCAACCACAAGCCAAGCAGCAGTGGTGTTCGTCAGCAAAGAAACCATGTCTTCCACAAAATCGTCAACAAGAGAGTGATCGGAGGGGCCATACACATTAGTGACCCTAATGCGCGTAGCAGAGGAAGAGCACTCGAAGGTGGTAGTAAGAGAGAAGCGGGATTCCATGGAAGACATGAGGGTATAGCGTGTCGGGTCCCAAGACATGAGGGTATAGCGTGTCGGGTCCCAAGTCGTCACGATACCACCCCGGCTCCCGTCAGCAAACTTGGAAACAACCCCCGAGAGGCGCCCAGGTAAGAAAGTGATCGCCTTTTGAGAATCCAAGCTGTCGAGCTTCGATTCCTGGAGGCAGGCGAAACACGGGTTCGAGGAGGCAATCAAGTTTATAACGACGTCACATTTTTCCCTGACCCCCAAACCTTGGACATTCCAGAATAAAACACGGATAGTCCTAACACGATTACTCCCCATTACAACAACACACATCGGACGAAACAATACTAGAACAAGCATTCTTCGGAAAGAAAACAAGGAAAGCGGAGGATACAAGCCAACCCGAAGGGAGGCTGACAAACAAGGGGTAAAGGTACCCCCCTCCCTTGATCCTGGCGACGATCAAGGACGCGGCACTAGTCATCAGAACCAGTGCGCGCCATGGCGGGGGGGATGGAGGCGGCGGAGCGAAGGCCCGCCACTTTTTTCTTGCTCAAGGGGGCAACCACAGCAACCAGCAGCTTGTCCTTGCCCACCTTGGATTTGAGCCTGGGAGAACACCCCGCGAGAGCTTCCTTCAAGGCTTTTGAGACGGACAGCTTTGGTCTCCATGCTGGCCCATTCCGCGCTCTCCTTCTTGGCGAGGCGGGCGCTGCGCCTAGTGCCCCCCACCCTGTCCTCCGTGACCTCGTCGGACACGTCCTCGTCCAGCTCCACAAGGGTCACCCGAGAACGGGCGCTGTTGGAGTCGTAGAGGGAAGGTGAGTCGCCAGGAGGCGAAGCAGCAGCTGCCGGAGAGGGATGAGCCGAAGCCAGGCACAAAGGGCCGGCGGGCAAGCCCCTCAGATCGGCAGGGAGGGGAGGAGCACCCAGGACCCGCAACACGGAGGCGAGTTGCCCTCCCCCCCTCTCACGACCGCGAAAATGAGGGGCCTGCATGCCTCCGCCGCGGCCACGCCCGGCGGGCGTCCCCTGGAGGACAGGCAGGTTGTGCGCGAAAGGCGGAGGCGGGTCGTGGAACAAAGGAATGTACTCGCCGCCCCTGGTGAAGGAGTCCGCGGCCGCCCAGGCGCGGACCGGCCAAATAGAGATCACCCTCAACCCCCCCCCCCCCCCCCCCCAGCGGCAGCCGATGGGCCAGACATCGCACGAGACGTTGCAAGGGTTTCGGAGACGGACCACCACGCAGACAGTGCCTAGCTCCCTCCCCGCAAGCACCAGAGGATCAACCTCCAGTACCTTGCCAAAGGAGGCGAACGCAGCTAGGAGGGCGCACATCCAGCATGCACCTGCGTACGCCCCTACCACTCTTCCTGGTGAAGGTCGATGCGGGCGCCCTCATGCATGAATGGCTGGTGCCGCATGGCTTCCTCGCGGGCCGCCGGAGAGGCAAAGCGGAGATACATGGCCCCGATCGACGACGGGATCATCTCTGGAAGGATGTGGCCGATGTCGCGGAGGAGCGCCGCTTGGACCTCCGCCGTGTCGTTGTGGAAGGCGTTGGGCGGCTCGATGGTGACCACCGCGAGCCTCGGGGCCGCGGTGTAGTCACCCTCAGGCATGAACACTTCCACCGCGTCAGGGCGAAGGGACTCCGCCGCAATGGAGCGCCCAGAAGACCTAGACGACTCCGAGACGGCAATCAAGCCCGAGACAGAGGAAGGAACGCTGCCCGATCCGGAGCCCCCACCACGGCCCGCACCGAAAGCGACAAGCCCGAGCACAGGCACGGCAACGATCGGTTCCGGGTGGCTGGTCACCGGGGAGGAAGGGGTGGGAGACGGAGGCGGCGACGACACCACAGCGGATGTGGAGATGTCGCGAAAGCGGGGCTCCTTGGTAGCCAGAGGCGACGCGGGAGCCGGGGAGCTTGGCTCACTGAGCTCGAGCTCGCCGAACAAGTCCGCGGCCGCCTGTGGGCTGGACATGCGGCGGCGCGCAGAGGGATAGGGGGTAGCTGGGCGGCGGGCGGGGGTCGATGCACTACAAGAAAACTGTTATTCCATGACGGATTTGTGGTGACGTTCCAAGAAACCGTCATGATCTATGATGGATTTCTCTTATTCGTCATGAAATCCGTCACAGATTAGTAAGATGAGAACAAGCCCAACAGCAATGGCGCCCTTACGATGGACCGTCATCTACCAACTGCATACCCAACAGACCGTCATGGATGGCTCATGCTGACGTGTCATGCGTGTTTGACGGCACACACATGTCAGGCTTTGTTTTTTTCTTTTTGCAAGTTGTTGAGTCGTTATGGACAGCCTTCCGATGCTTTTTTAAGGAAAATCATACACAGGGACGACAACAATTTTCTCTCCCGGGCCTGTATTTGCTCAAATCAACTAAGAGCATGATGCTGCTGCTGCGACGTATCATTTGTTGTAAACATATAAAAAAAGAAAACAAGTAGTGTGGCGCACGCGGATCGTACCAAGGACCTCACGCTCATATGATTGGGGCGCTGTCGCTCGGTAAAGTCAATGTTTCTGCTATAGGGGTTTCTAAGTGCTTAATATAACAAGCGGAGTTTTTTAGTTTAAAAAAATTGAACAGCGATTCAAACCACGTAGCCTCTACGTTCGTTGCCACGTAGGCTACAGTGAGCAGACCAAACATACTTGAGCGTAATTGTTTTAGTAATTTTTGTGCGTAGGCAATAATATGTCTTTTTACGAAAAGACAACAATAGTTTTGAGAGCGGCGAAAGGCCGGACGAGCTCGCCTGCTCCTACTAAGTGCACGAATGGAACAATGCGATAATAAAAGTGGCATTTACTGGTCAGATGAATTTGCACAGCGGAAAAGGCAGACATACAAATGTGGGCCTGTATTAGGAGACAACGGCGTGGGCGGGTGTGTTAACAAACGAGACCTCCTCCTTGGCACCTTCAGCGCCCGTTAGCGAACCCACCGCCCGCATCGCTTCCATGGGCCTGGCCAGGGCAACGCTCGCAGGCTACCACCGCTTGCAAGCTAGTTGTCATTCAGTCGGTCGATCACTTGTTTCTTTTGTTCATTAAAAAATATGTTATAGTATGTGCCATTTTTCTTAGAAGAAAAAGACGAACCAGTTTGCTACATATGTACTCTTTTTCGTGGCAAAAAAATTATCTATTTTGACGAAGGTTGATGTAATTTGAAAAAAATCATTGAATTTGAAGAAAAATCATTTAATTTGAAAAAGAGTTGATCAAACTTCAAAAAAAACATCGAGTTTGAAAAAAATCATCGAATTGAAAAAAAAGTTCATTGAATTTTAAAAAAGTTCATCAAAATTTAAAAAAGGTTAATTGAATTTGAAAAATAGTTCATCAAACTTTAAAAAGATTCATCAAATTCGAGAAAAAGTACATTGATTTTGCTGAAGAAAAGCCATTAAGAAAGAAAGTTTCGTGAATTTGAAAAAAGAAAGACAGAAGAAGAAGAAGAAGAAGAAGAAGAAGAAGAAGAAGAAGAAGAAAAGAAAATAAAAAAAACATGCACGTAATCACACCAAGTGAATTGGTTAAGTGGTTCTCGCGTCACACTCTGAATTTACTCGCCGCGGCTGGAAACCCATCTCGCGTGAAGTTTTTGGAGTTTAGGAAACAAAAAAAAGAAGTCAAAACTGGGCCGGACTAACGTGACGAGGCGCTAAAGGCGTCGAATAGCATTTGTCTAAACAGAAAAGGCTATTTGGTTGGCGTTGCTATTTTGTGAGCAGAAAAACTCTACCTACATACTTCCTCGAAAAATAGAAAAAGTTACAACACAAGGTAAAAAATGCTTGTCGACCGGACACTCTATCATTATTATTTTCTTTTCTCTTCCCGTTTTCTTTGCATTTTACTTTTTATTTTTGTATTATTTTTGGTCAAAAAACACGCGCTACAAATATAGAAAATGTTCACATACACCAAAGAAATATTCTTGCATATTAAAAAAAGGTTCATGTGTCTTTGGAACAAAAATTTTATGTACGTTAAAAAAATGTTTGTCGTCTTAAAAAAATCATCACATTTTATAAAATTGGCATCATGTATTTAAAACTTGATTGTCATGCACTCAAAATTGTTCATAGTGTAATTCAAACATGGTGTATCTAAAAAAATAATGTATATATTACAAAATGTTCAATGTATTTAAAAATGACCACCGTGCAATTATAGTATGTTTGACATATTTTGGAAAAAATGTGTTCAAACATTTTTACTAGGCATTTTACAAATTTTATAGTGTATCTTAAGAATTATTCAACACATTTACGAAACATTCACCGTGTATTTAGAAAATTATTTGACGGCGCCCTTGAAAAATGTTCAATGTGTGTTTAAAAAATATTTCCCATGTGTTTTAGAAATACTCAATGTGCATTTGACAGCTGTTCAACATGTATAGGAGTATATTTGAAAAATGTCAACATGTATTTTAAAAATAGGATTGATAAAATGTCAACATGTATCACTCATGGCGACGGTGGGGGAATAGGGACTCGGCGTTAACATCTCCTACAGTAGGTCAAGGATAGCGGCACAGACGGGGAGCAAGGGTAGAGGAGACACCGACTCAGACGCAGGAAATGGAGGACGGACGCGGAAGGAGGGTGGTCAATTCGATGAACTTGGGTTTTTTTGGAGCCCGTTTGCATTGATTTTTTTTCTACATAGAAGATACATCATTACATGATTCATGTAAAAATGTGGCATTTTTCAGAGCCCGTTTGCTATATTTAAGCCATAAAATGCATTTCTAGACATTTAACTGATATAATTCAAATTTGAAATGCAAGTGGTTGAAAAGGTTGGCAAAATTGGGTTGAAATATCATATTGGTGTCATTGAGTCTTTGTTCAAGCGTTAAACAAGAAAGGAAAGGAATTCCAAACAAGATTGTGCCAAAACGCGATCGTGAACATCTACTTTTTTGGTTTTTTAATTCAAAAAAAATGACAATGAACTCTGAAAAGCATGAAAATTGGCATGGTGCCATCATATGAGTCCTGTGGGGCACGGTAGAAATTTGAGAAAGTTTTGCAAAAATTATGACGTACATTGCTTAGAAATTGAACCATCTCCGAGGAAGACACATGGTTTCAAGAGAGAACTGGTCTAGTGTGAAGGTGAAGCGACCGATGCTACATCCAATTGCATCAAAAAAATATCTACACTAAAGATACATCCCTACATGGTTCATGTAAAAACGTGGCATGTTTCGGAGCCCATTTGCTATATTTAAGCCATAAAATGCATTTCTAGACATTTAACTGATATAATTTAAATTTGAAATGCAAGTGGTTGAAAAGGTTGGCAATTTGTTTAGAAAACCCCTCTCATATATTAATTAATTAAAAATCTTCATACAATCGTCTATTACAACTTCAGCCACGCAGGGCGGAACACTATTAAGACTCACACCATCAGACCTATTAACAAAACTGAATTTAGCAATTTCATGCGCCCCCAATTGGCCCTTCTGTTAATCTTGGAAATCTTGAAACTTGTCATCAACCTGGAAATGCTCAATGCTTCCATCTTTAGATCAACTAGGGAAGACCTGTCCAAATAATCGTTTGCTAGAAAGGAAGCCACAAAAGAACAATTAGTTTCTAAGATGATGGGCTTGTGTAGAGTAATACCAATGTAAAGCCCTACGAGGGTCGCTCTAAGTTTCGCTTCATCCACGCTATTGCAAACCCCAATATAATCCCATGAAGAAATGATCACTTCTCCCAAATGATTCTTGGCAACCACTCCCACACTCGCAGAGCTAATGGCCTCCACAAAGCTTGCATCAACATTAATCTTAATGGACTCTAGGTCGGGTGGCTGCCAATTCACAACTTTTTCTTTCACTTCAATGGTATCGTAAAACCCATCGACCCTTTCCTTACCTTTGTTGGTAACCTCCATCTTCCTATTGGTATGACAGGACGAGAAGGATCCCCAGTAGTTTTGAATAAAGCTTGATCTTTGGTAACGGAAAGGAAACTATCTCTACCTCTGTGAGCTTTATTCAAAAAGGTTGGCAAAATTGGGTTGAAAGATCGTATTTGTGTCCTTGAGTCTTTGTTTAAGTGTTATACAAGAAAAGGAAAGGAATGCCAAACAGGATTGTGCCAAAATGTGACCCCAAACATGGAGTTTTTTGGTTTTTTAATTGCAAAGAATGAACACGAACTCAGAAAAGCATGAAAATTGGCATGTTGTGATCATATGACTAGATCATTGATGGCGCGCGTTGCCACGCCCATCCATTTTGACAATAGAACAATAGGTATTTGTAAATGTGGCATTTGTCCATTAATATTACTCATAAGCTTATATAATAAAAGAAAATTTAAATAAATCAAGCTACAAAACATGAAAATTAAATTTGCATAAACTTACCCATAATAGGGTTGTAATCAAAGTGGAGAATTTATAGGTTTTAAATTAAATAAATAAAAAGAGAAACACGTGATGCGCTGAGGTAAACATTGTTTTAACTTTCCAATTTATTTCTGTCACAACATTACAGAAAGGTACAAGAACTAAAAAAAAAATTGTACCCTTTCAAAGGGGAGCAGTCCACATTATGCGTAATAGCATAATGATGGCAACATCTATAGCTACAGTGGATATTATATGCAGTAGCATGAATAGCTGGAGCTCAGGGAAAGGCAAGCATGATCAACACCCTCAAAAACCTTCCCATTTCCTCTGTGTCATATGAGCAAAACACAATCTAGTTTTCAGAGATTATTGTATCTACTTCTACTGCAAATTAAGGCCCCACCGAGTAACACATCACCGTATGACCAATCATCAAACATTGATGCCTTGCATAGCCATGAAGTGGCATTGATGTCATCCTCATCAAAATAGCATGAATAAGTCAACACACTGATATTGAAGTATACGAAATTGACAAAATATGCAACCTTTATAAACAATATCCAAGTGCCTTCTTGTAATTGATCCTAGATAACCCAGACTACATGGATAATATACATATGCAAGAAATCATGGAGCTTTTGCAGCCCAGATATATCTTAGTGCCTTGCAATCAGCTCCTTCCCCCTCTCTGCAGAAACAGCACATGGGAAATTTTGGAATATGAGACTATGAGACTATAAAATACATTATAAAATCAGATAATCTATAGTAATTATATGAGACTATACGTCTCGCTATACAAACCTACAGTTTCAGGTTTCCTAGTTCGAAACCATTTTTTCACTTATTATGAAGTTTACCCATACATATTGCACATATGTCATTCTTTCTTGGATCAATCTCATAAAAAAAATACAAATACAAAGTAGAGAACGACCATCAACTTATTACTCCAATCTACTGAGAAAAATAAAAAGTGAGGCATCCCTCAGAAGAAAACTGATGTGTTTCGTATAGACCACCAGTTTATTTTTAGGTTGAAGTTATCGAACTGAAGAAAGTAGACAATGAAATTGATGGGCAATTAAATAGTACATTCAAACCTTCTCTTCAACACTACTCTATTCCAAGTCGATAGATTTTGACATGGATGAACTTGATTGGATGATGGTAAGAGTGGTAGCAGGAAGCTATAAACCATATCAAGATCAATTATACAGTCCAAAAATACTCATCATCAGCGTGCAAAAAATAGGGAACCTTAAAAAAGTGGAGCTCAAATTTGAGAAGGATCTTCAATTGTTGCTTGGCCGCTACCGCTGGAAGAGGTGTAGGACCAGCCAACCCACATATGGACGCAACGGTCAATTGCCAGACCGCTCAGACGCACCCTTACTTCAACAGAACCATCTCACTTCTCAAGCTCATCATCTCCAAACAATCGAATGCCAAGATGTCTGACTGCCTATTTGGTATTGGAGTTATAGGGAGTGCCTAATTTTTATGTATCTTAGCTTAATTCACTTTTCGTCAGGTTATATCTCTCAAGTAAGTAATCTAATGCAAAATGTTAATTAGTGTGCTATCTCTGCTCATAGGATTTTCATGTCTAATCCATCTTCCTTGTTTTCATGTTATATTGAGATGAATCAGATCTTTACATAAAGGCAGCCCGGTGCATGTAGCTCCCGCTTGCGCAGGGTCGGGGAAGGGTCCGACCACTTTGGGTCTATAGTACGCAGAGTGGTCGGACCCTTCCCCGACCCTGCGCAAGCGGGAGCTACATGCACCGGGCTGCCTTTATGTAAAGATCTGATTCATCTCAATATAATGCATGAATCAGATCTTTACATAATGCTACATGAATCAGATCTTTACATAATGCTACTTTTTGGGATACTGCATCAGATGATTCTTTTGAAGATACAGGGCACATGGATTACCTTTGCCTTGCCATGGTGCTCAAGAACTACTGATGGTGCTCTAATCAGCAACACCTCACTACCACCCCGTGGAAACAACGCCTCTACTCCTCTACCTAGAACGATTCTTCCTAATTAAAATTCTCTTATAGAAATATTCACTGGAGGGATGGGGATCAATATAACCCATCTTGATCCAGACCCAAAAGAATATCAATCTTGATTTGGGACGAAGGCAGGGTTCTTGGATCCAGGAAATCAAGAGGCAGACGAACTACATGTGTTGAATTAGCTGATGAGAAAATGAGACGAAGGGAGTAGTACCCGCTGGGCGGAAGCGTGACGACCATCTGGATGATTGCTCACATAGGGACGCCGGTTCCACCAATGGTGCTGCCAAGTCGTGGTAGGACCTGCCATTGAAGTTGAAGGTCAGGGTAGGGGAGTACGCTCATTGCCATGGCGCTGGTCCGGGATGCTAGCAAGTGCAAAGAAAAAGAGTTAAACCCTTGAATTTTGTGCACTGAAAATTAATATACATACATAAAATAGGGAGTTAAAAGTCCAAAACTGATCGAAAAAGATGTAACCAAAAATTACGTAGTTGAACAGTTTTTGAAATCTCTAGCAGTTGATTCTTTCAGCCATATGAAAATATCTGTTAGTAGGAAAGTAGTGTTAGACGATATCCACTATAGATTAGAAAAGAGACATGCTTATTTGAAGCACCAGCCTAATATTGAAAGAACCTTTTCATCGAGATACACCTGCAAGAGTATACATCAGACAAACAGAATTGTGAAGATTCTGAAAAAAGAAAAAAGATCTACGAACCAAGTTTGTGGAGAAGAGATTAAACATTCATTAGCAGTAGTATTCCCAGAACTGTACTGCCTGCGAGTATATATTGGCCTATTTATCCATCTCTTGTTGAAACACAATGCTATTTTACTGAATTCAAAAATTGCTTAACACTGTCACAGCACAAACAAAGTAGAGTTGTATTCTGGCAAACGCACTTCATCCTACAGCAGCCACCTAAAAAAATTATTCAAAGTGAAACTCACATCGGAAGGAGGCGTGCCGATCTTAGGCACCCGGTGCTGGACGACGGGGTTGATGGATGGCATGCCGCCACGGGTGCCTGCGGTTGTGGTGCCCCTCCTGGAGTCGCCGGGGGTGAATGGGCGGATGAGGGCATGGAGGGCACAAAAAATTTACAAGGGAGCTATTCCAGTTTAAGCTATAACCGATCAGGCTATTCATCTTCTTACACTGAATTTTGTCATATGATTTATCTGTCAGCACTTCCCCTTTCATAAGAATGAATGACTCTAGGAGAAAGAATAATCCTTCATTGCACTTTTCGACCTGCAGTGACCAAAAACTACTGATTAGACGGTGCGCATTTTGATACTCGTGTTTGCCTAAAATGGCATTAAAATCGCTTCCATAGTAATCAGTAACATCCAGGTTGCATTATCATAGCCCAGAAAGACTATTTTTCAACTATGTCATGGAGTTATCTTGGCCAGAGTGGAGGGCGTGCAGGTGAATGAGCTAGGTCGGGGCGGCCTCGCTGGAGCACGTCCTGCTGGCGGTGGCGCTCGACCGCGACGGAAGAGGGAAGAAGGAACACGTACCGATGGCGGCGGCAGAGGGAGATGAAGGCGGAGGTCATGCTGGTTGGAGAGGAGCTCGATTGGGGCGGGGTCGCTGGAGCATGTCGAGATCGCGGCGGCGCTCAAACGGGGCACCAGAGGGAGATGGAGCAGGTCCTCGTCGCGACGGCGCTTGTGAGGGGCATCAAGGGGAGAAGAAGGCGGCGCTACTGGGGCATCTAGGAACGAGTGGCGTGGCCGCGTGCTTCATCCCGTCGGCCGCCGGTGCGACCCCCATGGCGCACTGGCGGCTAGGGTTGGGGTCGAGCGAGCCGGGTGGGAGTGGGACTGTTGGAGGAGAAGGGCCTGCTCCATTCATCGGTGGAGAAGGCCTGCTCGATGCAGCGACGTACACGGTCCCGGATGAACCATGGGCCTCCAAAAATGTTACCGGAGTAGCGACCCTTGATGAATCAGGCCAATCGCGGTCCACGGCGCGCGCTGGAGTGATTTTGGTGTGAATCGGACGACCTAGAACGATTGGATCACGAGAATGGATGGCTGAGAATCTGATAGCCTGAGATGCCTCGAAAAGTGCTCAGTTATAATGTTTTTAAATTCCTGTAGGGCATGGTGAAAATTTGAGAAAGTTTCGTCAAAGTTATGATGTACAAACAACAACAACAACAAAGTCTTTTGTCCCAAGCAAGTTGGGGTAGGCTAGAGGTGAAACCCATAAGATCTCGCAACCAACTCATGGCTCTGGCACATGGATAGCAAGCTTCCATGCACCCCTGTCCATAGCTAGCTCTTCGGTGATACCCCAATCCTTCAGGTCTCTTTTAACGGACTCCTCCCATGTCAAAGTTATGATGTACATTGCTTACAAATCGAACCCTCCCCAAGAAGAAACACGGAAACACACGGTTTCGAGAGAGAATGGGTCTAGTTTGAGGGCGAAGCAACCGATGCTTCATCCGTTTGCATTGAAAGTTTTTGTACACTCAAGATACACCATTACATGATCCATGTCAAAATTTGGCATCTTTCAAAATTTGTATGCTATATTTAAGCTACCAAGTGCATTTCTAGATATTTAACGCATACAATTCTAATTCGAACGGCAAGTGGTTTAAAAGGTAGGAAAAATTGGATTGAAAAATTATATTTGTGTTCTTGAGTCTATGTTTAGGCCTTATACAAGAAAATGTATATGTTCATATATTCGCCTCCAATAAAGTAGAAAAAAATAGATACCATTTCATTTATCCATGTCCAAGAAAAATTAATTAAAAATAAAACTAAGAAAATAAGCAAAGAATCAAATAAAAAATATAACTTGTGGGTTTTGAAACGAGGACCTCTCTACATTACTCGTGCGAACAAACCAATTGTACTAAGCTGCGATCTAGTCTAAATACACACACCGGGCTCTGTTATACTAGCCGAAGATTTTCTTTAGCCTGCTGCATTCTGATTGGTCGAACCAGGCCTCCCACGGATCACGCCTCTCTACCGTTCATTCTTACTCGATCCAACGGTTCCTACTCTTTCTACTATCTATTTGTGCTTCGTTGATACCTTATCCTCTCACACGAACACGAGCACCATACCAGCAGCACCCGCATTACAGTACCTTCTAGGCTCTCCGCCACCGGCCGCAGCCGGCTGCGAGACGGGCCGTCGCCCGCGCCTCCCACCACAGCATGCCGGTGAGCCCCGCCTCGCGCTGCCTCTCTTTCGGTTGCTCTCCTCTCTCATCTCTCCCTGCCTCTCCTTGCAGCAATGGAGGCCGAGCGTCCATGGAGTCACTTGAGGTCACCTTCCAGCCGCCGTTCTCTTTCAAACTCGTCGGATTCGGCCTGATCCGGACGGATCCGGATGCCAGCAGCCCATTCCCGACCTCCCTGCCTCACCTGGTTCGTCGGCCACTCCAATGTCGTCATTGTTGAGTGTAATGTTTATTAGGAAAGATGAGATAGACTAGGATTTGTTCTGGCTTGTCTTATACTCCAAATAGATCATTGTACTCCTATATATATGCCCACGAGGCTCAAGCAATACAACTAACTATTCCACCAATCCCTCTTTTCCTTCTAACATGGTATCTATCGCAAGTCGATCCTAAACCCTAGCCGCCGTCGCTTCCGCACCTGCGCGCCGCCCCCGGGGCGGTCGGCCTCCATGACCGCCGCTGGGGGCCACGCCGCCCGTACCTAGGGTTCGTCCACCGGCCGTGTTGGCCGGCTGCTCTAGAGAGTCATTTTTTCGATCCTTTGATCTGGGTTTTCTCTCTCTCACCGGTCGCTTTGATCGGCGTCTACTTTTTGGTTTTCCGGTCTATGTGATCCGGTTTGCGTCGCCCACCGCCGCCGTTGACCCCGTGCGCCTCTACTCCAACACCGGCGCTATTGGCCGGCTTCTTCACCGACCCGGCGGCGTCGCGCGTCATCCACGCGTCTGCCCGTCGGTCGCCCCGACTCGGCGGCCTCGCGTCATGCGGCGGCCCTTCACCGTCGCCGTTCGCACGACATCCCGCCCGTCGATCTACGTAGGCCATCATCGCCCTGCTCCGACCGGGACTCCTACATCATCCCGACCCGCCGGCCTCGCGCCATGCGGCGGCCAATCATAGCCGCCCTGCCGCCCGCCGCCGTCGGCTTCATCTCGGACTCCGTCGCCACCACGCCTCTACCGAGCGGCGTCCCCGACCTCGCGCGCGATTGGCTTGATCACCCGCTCGCCGCCGCGATCCACCTCATCTACATCGTGCGACCGACCTGGCCCATCGGTTGCACGCGCCTCCGCAGGTCCCGTGAAGATCGTCCCCGAGTTCAGCGCGCCTCTCCACCGATCAAGCATCGGGCTGCCGTTGCATCGCCCCGTCGGGCCGCAGTGCCGCCGCGCCGTGGTTCTTCTCCCGGCTGCACCGCCCCGCGTCACCGCTGCGTCGCCCCTTCGGACCGTAGTGCCGCGGCCCGCGGTCCCCCGCCACCCCGAGGGCGTCCGCTCTAGGCCGTCCCGTGGCTGCATCGACCCTCGCGCCGCCTCTGTGTCGCCCCGTCGGGCCGTAGCGAGCGTGCCACGCGGTCCTCGCCGCCGTCCCGAGACCGTCCCCGCGGTTGCACCGACTCGCGAACCGCCGTTGTGTCGCCCCTTCGGGCCGCAGCGTCGCGGTCCGCGGTCCCCGCCGCTGCCCCGAGGTCTTCCCGCCGTCGCCCTGACCCGCCTACCGCCGCTGCGTCGCCCCTTCGGGTCGTAGCGCCGCGACCCGCGGTCCACTCCGCCGTAACCGCGCATCGACCTCCCGTGGTATGCGTCGCGCCGTCTCCCTTGGCGCGGGAACACCACCGTCCGCACCGGTCTTCGTCACGCTATCAGGGTTCTTCACCTACTTCGAGCACCGCCGCAGCACTCCTAACCTAGCCGCCGCCGGCGCTGTCAGGCCGCCGCCGTCGCTCTTCTTTGGCCGCCGCCGCCGCTACCTTTGTAGCCACCGCCGCCGCCCGTCCACCCCCTTCGTCTTCATCCAAGCACTAGCCCGTCGCCAACGTCGTTGTCATCTACCCCGACCACTTCGTCTACTCCGACCACCGTTGGTGACATCGGCCCCGCGCCGATGGACGCCGCAATCATCATCGAGTTCTTCTTTGCTGGCCTCTCCGACTTCTTCGACATGGCGTACAGCTCGTACAGGTCCCAGTCTCCGCCTGCCCGGTGCTGGCAACACCGTCGCGTGCATTCGTCCATGATGTGTCCCTGGGCCTGGCAAGTCCGGTGCGGCGCTTCGTCAACTTCGTCTTCGTCCGTCTACGCATGCCCGGTGCTGGCAACACCGGTGCGTGCCTTCGTCCATGATGTGTCCCCGAGCTTGGCAAACCCACCGCGACGCGTCGTCAACAACATCATCTTCCTGGCGCACCCCTACTTCGACACCACTGCGCTCATGCTAACTCGGCGCCCCCTTGCGCCCGCGGCTCCACGGTGACTTCCTCGACACCGGCCACCCTGACTCGACATCGACCATGGCATTCTTCGCACGGCTACCTCGACCACGGCTCCACCACACACGCTCTCGGCTACCTCGACAAACGGCACAAAGGGCTATCGCCTTGCTTGAGCAACCTCGTCGGTTGCCACTCCAGCCACGACTCCGTGATGCGTCGACCATTACGACTGTGGGGGGGTGTCCGTCGGCTTGCCTTCGGATTCTTCTCCAGTCTCACTGTTTGCGTCGCTACCGTTGTGACTGCGGGGGGATGTTGAGTATAATGTTTATTAGGAAAGACGAGATAGACTAGGATTTGTTCTGGCTTGTCTTGTACTCCAAGTAGATCATTGTACTCCTACATATATGCCCACGAGGCTCAAGCAATACAACAACTATTCTACCAATCCCTCTCTCCCTTCTAACAGTCATGTTGGTCACAGGATTCAGCGCTACTGATAGCTGGCCTCCTCCTCGTCTAGATGTGACGCACCCACACCGGCGCCTCCAACACGAGCAGCAGCAGCAAACGCCTCGACAAGGGATTCTCCGGCGTCGTCTTTATTTTAATTTTATTTTAAAGAAGTTTGCCAGATTAGTGGCCAGAGAAAAGCCATGGCGATGAAGTCTGATTGATGTCCCGCGAGCCCTCGGTGGCGCTTGATGTGGTGGATGCAGAATAGTGTAGCTCCGGGTAGAGTAGTAGGCCAGATCTGGAAAAATATAATCTGCAATTCCATTTTTTGCCGTGTATTTCTTCCTTTTTTGATAAAAAAGTTTTTTATATGTTATATTTATGCATATTCCTTTTTTCTATAAGGCAATGAGCATATTTAATCAGAATTTTTTTTTGAGACAAATAATTATTTTTATTGACTTAATTTTCCGTGGATCAAAAGATACGAAGTCATGAGCTATGTCTCAATTGCAATTAGTGGGTCTTTGACTGATCTGAAATTTAATGGGCTAAACTTCTTATGAGGCTCATCAAAACATGGGCCGATGGTGTTGACGAGATGAAATTTGGTGGGCCGAAATCCTAATTGGACCGACTACTACATGGGCCGCCATGTCAGATCCACATTGGCAGCCATGTTAGATGATGACGTGTAGTACATGATTAACCCTGCTATTTGACAGTAAACTGTGACGGTCAAGAACCGTCAAGGATCCATGACGGTACAGTCGATCCGTCATGGAGTGCATGGTGGTCAAATTATGACGCGATATACATGATGGATTTCATGTCCGTCACAGACGACCTACCTTGACGGTTTTGCGCATATATGTGACAGTTTGTATCCGTCATGGATTAACACATTTCTTGTAGTGGTGGCGGCGGGGAGGGGTAGTGGGGGCGGACGCCGGCCTCGGGGGTGAGGCGGCTGCGGTAGGGGAGGAGGGAAGCGAGCGGGCGGGATGCCATGGTGCAGTGGGGGGAGACGGCGCGGTGGCCCGAACGCGGCAGCGGCGACAGCGAACAGGGTCGCGGCAGGAGCGAACATAATGGCGAGTGGAAAGATAGCGATAGCAACCAGAAAGCGAGAGGGGTGGGATGGGTAGGCGTGGTGGGGGTTGATGACTACGAGCCGGAGAGAGAAGCGCGTCCCTGTAAGTACCGTTGCCCGCAAAAGGCGGAGAAGTAAACGCACCAACGGCCTCCGTCGCGGAGCTGTCGCGCTCCACGCAGTCAATGCATTGCGGACAGCCGCTACCGACACGCCCACTGTCGCACTTGGACGCGACCAGAGGTGTCGAGGGATCGGGCGCGGGATGGGCGAGAGATACAGTAGGGGTTCTCAACGAATCATCGACTGAAACGTTGGCGGGGGGCGGGGGAGCAAACCGAGGGAATTGATATGGGAAGGTACAGGGCACCAAATGTCCAACAAGCTAGGGCGCCTAGCTCTAGACTCGTGCGAAGTAACTCCAGGTTGGTGGCGCCGGCGCGCACCCCGAGCAGCGCGCAAGCCTTGGCCGCCGCGGCGTAGCCCCTCCCCCCCTCGAGACGAAAAGGGCAAGGTTAATGGTGGGCATGAGCCCTGGCCCAACGGCGACGAGGAACGCAGCGATGGCAGGGCTCGCCACCGCAACCGAGAAAACCAGGGCGCGGTCCGGAGTGACGGCAAGCCGTTTGTCGGGACCGCAGAAGAAGTAGGAGAGGAGTTTGGCCACCCCACTGGCCGAGAAACACAGCGCAGGGAAAGGAGCTATGACCCACAGGACGCCGGGAGGACCGAGCGCAGGGCCGGCCTCCGGGTCGAACGACACGGGGGAGAGGAAGGAGGCGAGAACACGTTGACGAAAAGCCACACCAGGACGTGGGACGGAGGCACAGGGGCGTGCAAGCAGCGATCTACCATTAGAGAGCGAGCGAGGTTTACCTCCAAGGCAGGAGCCAACATCCACGGCGGTGGGGGCGCTGATGACGACCGCAGGGTGTGTGGTGGCCGGAGCGACGCGGAGTGCGGCGCCCGGAGTGGGGGAGGGGCTGCCAGAGGAGTAGCCCGGCGAGTCGCAGGAGCCAGCATCCACGGCAGTGGGGGCGCTGGCGACGCCCACTGGGTGTGTGGTGGCTGGAGCGATGCGGAGTGCGGCGCCCGGAGTGTGGGAGGGGGTGCGAGACGAGTCGCTCGGCGAATCGCCCGGCGGGTCGCCCGACGAGTCGCAGGAGCTCATCTCCCAAACTTTCCTCGAAGGTTCATCCTCTATCCATACTCACGCTTGAGAATAATCAATTGGTCAAGAATTCTAAACTATCATAGGAGAGCTCGATTCAAACACGTTTCTTATATTTAATCTCGTCCACCTCGTGGTTCTACCGATCTCTCCTCTACTAATTATTATGATATGTAGTGAAAACAACATAGCATGATTAATAATTAGCATTATGATACCATGAAGTAGACTGTTTTCATTCTTTTTATTTAGGTACACATTACTTTTTATTTAGGTACACATATTTTTTAGAATAGTTTTATTAAGCAACTCCCGCCGATCGTAAAATAGTGTCGCAGCTTATTTAGGTACACATTCTTATTTCATCAAGGAACACCTTTTTTAGAATAGATTTTTTCAAGCTAGTAATAGTTTATTTATTTAGGTACACAAAAAGCGCCAGGACTATATCTCGCTCAACGCGAGTCAGAAGTTAGTCTCCCGAAGCTTTTTGTTCCCCATGTATTAGTGGCCCAGCACATTTCCAGCGATGGTTCCCGCTCGCTTGCTCATGTTTTTTTTTTGTTATTCTTCCTGGCTTTTTTCGTTTCTTCACGGGTTTCTTGGGGTTTTTTTTCTTCACCATTCTCTTCGTTTTATTGTGGTTTTTACAGGTTTTTTCTTTCCTTTACTTCATTTTCTTGTTTGTTCCTTTTTTGCCGTTTTTATTGGTTCTTTATTTTCTTTATTTTTCTTTGGTTGTTATTTTTTTGTTTCTTTCTTAGTTTACATCATTTTTTTGTTTTGTTTTTATTCCTGTTTTTTCTTTGCTTTCTCATGGGGTTTCATGGTTTTCTTCAGGGTTTTTTTCTTTATTTCAAAGGTGTTTCTTTTGTTTGTTTTTTTCTTAGTTTCTTCAGTTTTCACCGCTTTTCTTCATTTTATTTTATTTTCTACAACACATGTCTTTATTTTTCATACACACTTTTACATATCAAAAATATTTGTTTTATTACTACTTTTTTATACACATTGTACATTTACGGTATATATCAGGAATATTTCTAATACATGTTAAACATTTTTTAAAATATAAGATTAGATTATTACACAACATCAATATTTTTTTATAGTTTATTCTTTTATGTTAACATATTTTAATACATGTTTACAATGATAAAAAATTGTACATGTTCTACATTTTTTAAATAGATGATTAATATTTTCCCAAATATTTGTGTTCGATGGCTACTTTTTTCACACACATTGCATTTTTCCTCGTATATATCTGAAACATATTTTTTTATACACGGTTAAATTTTTAGTGCCAAAAATGCTCTTATATTATGGGACGGAGGGGGTATATGATTAACATTTTTTATACACTAGTAAAATTGCACGTGCAACGCACGCAATAGAAAATTGTTTTCTCATTCATCTAGTTATGACTCTATGAGGCAATGAAAATCACATGTATATAAATTATTGTGACGTTCCTTGCCCGTTCCTTCATAATATAGTTGTTCATCCATTCAGTCTCTGATAGGTTGGAAAGAAGAATATTAAATCTAGTAAAAATCCACTGAACCCTATTGTAAAATATATTAAGTTATTGGACAAGCTAATTCCAGTGTGATGCTTCTTAATACAACATGATTCAGTGCACATCATAAATTTATCCCAAGGAAGAGATCTGTTTGGAGAAGAAAACAAAACAACAATTTACACTTTTTAGTATCCTAATGTAAATCATTCCCTCTTATAGTGTGGATGGCATGTAAAATTCTCCCACTGACTCTCAGTAAAACGCTCCATTTCCTGTGATTCATTCAGATTGGAGGGCTTGTAATTATAAGCTGTAATTGTACAGTGGCATCTAAGGTGAGCATCCAGAATGTCTGTGATAGATAGAAGTAAATGCATCTTGGACATTGACAATTCAACTGTGCTGAATTATAAAGTGAGTACAAATCCGTGGAATGACAATGTATTGCAAAGAGATTACTCATACTTGTAATTCGCTATTCGTAATACCTTTCACACCATGGTCTGCAATTAAATAAGGCAGTCATATGCTAGTACTGCATGGTACTTAATTACAGTTTAATTGTTCTGCAAACAGAATAAATAATTGCAGGATCTGCATGAATTCACTTGTTCGTTTTTCCTCTCTAACTATTGAAAACAAACAGGATCTGCATCTCTTGCTAAGAAATCTTAAAGCAAGGGATCAACATAAATTCCATCAACTTATATTAAATGTGTGAGGCTACATAACAACAAGAGTATCAACTCCACTTATGTTCATATTAGCCAATCATTTTGTCCTTCTGCACAATCTAGATACAGAAAAATAAAGAGTGCGCTTGCGTACAAGGGAAAATGCTTGCCAATGCCTTAAATCCATCAAATAGCCTGAACGGGAAATGATTTACAACAGCAATGGATAAAAGAAGAGCGCACGAGCATCCGAAGCATCAGAGAGGCACTGGAAGCCGGATAAAAGATAACATTATTTAGAGAGTATCTTATTTCCCATTCTTGTTGCACAGGAAGCAATGTACACAATACTTGATACGATTATCATATATGAATATGACAGTATGTGACAAAGTATATAAAGCCGTAGACTTTTTATTTACTACTGATATACGGTCATCCAGACTCATATAATAGTTGCTCACCTGCAAATCCTTCAGTAGTTTTGCTAATTTATAAAACTGCTTCTTGATCTCCAATGATAACATCTAGCTCAACTCGAAAAAATAAAATCACAACGCAGGATATCTACAGCCTACGTTTAGACATAAAGAGACTCAAAAACACATAAAAAGGAAAAGGAGGCACCTGTTCAAATAAGCCATTGACACCAGGCTATGAAGAGCTCAATATCAAAATTTCTTCAGGCCCGTTCTTCTTTGCTGATATCAAATTAGTCCTGTTAAATTGCACCCAAAAAATATGTCCTTACAAGATTGACAGTTCAAATCCTTTGTGTATTCTAACCAAGAAGATGGAATTTCAACCTTCGGTATGGCTTGAATCCAAGTGTCATAAGTAATACATTATCGTCGGTTCTTGTGTTGTTGCCCAAAAATACAAAATATTAAACAAGAGAAAAAGAAAAATAGGTATTATAACATAATATTGACAAATAAGAGATGAAGCTATACTTCTATGTTCATCATCTTGTTTTGAGTTTAAAATAGACAAGCCTTTTCGTGAGAGCTTTGGTGTCAACCAGGTTCCGAAGAAACGATTTGGTCAACATATTCTAGAACTCTACAATCACTAACTGATATCTGCACTACCATTATCAGTCTAAAAAATGCTAGTGGGCAAAGATAGCAAGATAATTTCTGAATTCCATACTATTGCCGAGGGGACAACATCGCATGGAAAGTTCTCTCTGCACATGTGAAATCAAAAGAGATATATGTTGTTTACATGATGTATGTACTGTATGATATTTTTTATAGTTTATTCTTTTATGTTAACATATTTTAATACATGTTTACAATGAAAAAAAATTGTACATGTTCTACATTTTTTAAATAGATGATTAATATTTTTCCAAATATTTGTGTTTGATGGCTACTTTTTTCACACACATTGTATTTTTCCTCGTATATATCTGAAACATATTTTTTTTATAAATGGTTAAATTTTAGTGTCAAAAATGCTCTTATATTATGGGACGGAGGGAGTATATGATTAACATTTTTTATACATAATCAGCAAATTTTATAATTTATGTTTTTACGGTTAGTTTTTAATATACATTCTACATTTTTTATATCAGGAATATTTTTTATACATTTTTAAAAAATAGTAAATATGTGATCAATGTTTTTAAATACATGATAAAAAATTTAATACATTGTATCTTTTGTATACATTTTTGTATGCATGAGAGACATTTTTTTAAAACATTTAACATTTAACAATTGCTAGATTAACATTTTTCAAAAAAATTATGTAGAGTGTTTTTTGTAGTATATATCTTGATAATATTTGGAAGTATAATCAAAAGTAAAATAATAAAGGAAAAAATGAAAAATAAAACGTGTAAAAAACAGAAAAAATTAACGAGGCTGTTGCCTCCCGCGAGGGGCCGCCTCAGTCTCGCGCTCCATCGGGCGATGCTGCCCTACGTTTCGCGTGAAGCGAGACATAGGCACGCCCAACAAAAACAGCAAAGTGCCTAAAAAAGCAGCAAAGTTGACTCAATTTCCCCCTGCACGATTCTAAAGAAGGGAAAACTCTCATGTCAAGAAAAGGATAAAACTTTTGTCTTCTCATACACCAGCCAAGTCGCCTGGCCTGTCACCCCATTTCTTTGGGCAACCCCTAAAAAAATTCTTTTCTGGGCCGGCCGCTCATTCTATTCCTAGCAGGGCCGGTCCTGACTTTTCGGGGGCCCGGGGCGAACCTGGAATCCGGGGCCCTTTAGTATAAACAAACAACAAAAGAACCAGTATTTGTTATATATCAGATGTATCAAAAATCACTACAGCCATCTCTGAAAGCAAATGTCCCTACTCATATCAAATTGCATACGCACATTCTTATAAATTTCTTATTAAATTATGCGATGCATCACAATAAATCGCATCCAGTAATTTTAATGCATTATCTACCAGATGCCTTTTACTAGGTGACATGAAATGTTAAAATTTGAAGAAATAGTTGGTAACTGAAAACTAGCTAGAATCTACTCCCTCCGTCCCAAAATATAAGAACGTTTTTAACACTATAATATAAGAACATTTTTGACACTAGTGTAGTGTTAAAAACGTTCTTATATTTTGGGACAGAGGGAGTACAAAAGTAGCAAATCAATTAATAAAATCTTACCGATTATAAAGTCAAACTCATAAATTACAAATGCATAAAGCCCAACAATATGTCACTTCACAGTGTTCAATCAGTCGACGATAATCCATGTCTTGTTGCAATAATGAAGACACGGTCATCATCTATAAAAAAAATTGAAATCGTTAAGGCATACGCTGGTAAGCTACCTTCTCTAATGGATCTGTGCCGTGGCTGCGTGGACAGAGGGAGATTGCTGATTGCCACCGGGCGTCACTATGGCCTCCTCGTTGCTGTTCGCCTGACCGGTTCGGAGCTGCCGATGTGCTTGCAAGCGCTACTATGACGCATTGACGCGAGAGGTGATAGTGTCCTGGACAGGGAATCGTCGATGCGGTTAGGTAAGTCTATGGCGTCGTCAGGCCATCGAGGGATTAGGAAAAAAAAATTGGATGATGATGGGAGATCGAGGGATTATATTAGGTAAAAAGAAGGCAATCATATCATAGCAATCAAGGGAAAAACATTACATCGCACGTGATGGGGGTGGATTGCTGGAATCCTGGACGTGCAATTATGGTATCCAATTGCTATTTCGGTCAGGTCCAACACGGCAACACAAAACATTCCTTTTTTTCTTCTCTAAATACAGGCTTAATTTACATAAGTTTTTTTTCGAGACACGCTAAATATACGTAAGTGCACGCTCCTTGGGGGCCCCTGTGTTCCGGGGGCCCGGGGCGGCTGCCCCCCCTGCCCCCCCATCAGGACCGGGCCTGATTTCCTAGGCTTGGATTGCATGGGTGGAGCAGTTTATTGCTACCAGACACCACGTTTTTTTTTTGCGGGGGTACCACACACCACGTTAACGAATGAAAAAAAAAAGTGCTCTTCTTCTCCTCTTCTTTCGGTAGCCATGGGCAAAATTCGAACATTCGTACTTATCGGGGTCCTTTTTTTTAAGCTAGTAGGTTATTCATTTAGGTATACAAAAAACAGCAAAGGAGACTTCATTTCCCCCTTGCATGATTCCAAAGAAGGAAAAACTCTCATCTAAAAAAAGGAAAAAAAAACTCTTATCTTTTCATACACCAGCCCAGAGCCCAGTCACCTGGCCTGCTATCCCATTTCTTTTCTGGGCCGCACCACTCATTCTATTCCTAGGCTTCGATTGCATGGGCCGAGCAATTTATTGCTACCACACACCACCCTCAAAAAAGATTCTAAAAAAACCACGTTAACGAACGGAAAAAAAAAAGGTCTTCTCCCCCTCTTCTTTCGGTAGCCATGGGTGCTCTCATATGCTCAAACCCACCCCAGATCGGAGCCACGCTCACCGTGGATCGGGATCCTCCACCGCCCCAATAATTCCTCCAAAGATCACCATTTACTGTTCTACTGCTAATTAATAGGAAACCTAGGAGTTGTGAATTATCTGCTCTTGGTAAATTCAATTCGCAGCGTGATTAAATTAATGTTCCGTATCAGTTGAAAGACAAAGGACTAATCTTCTGATGACAATGGTTCACCAAAGTTGAAACTAAACTAAAAATGTCAGCCATGCCATATATCCTGTTTGCCGCTGGGATCATGATATTCACAAGTGTGTGGGTCTGTTCCTTTCGTAACATTTGTGTGTTGTCTACATCTTTCTGATCCATGTAAGGCTTGTGTGACAATCCTAAGTGAAGAGCCAAGTGTGCCAATGAATGAATGAATCTAGTGTGTTAAATGTTGCGTGAATTGCCTTTGAACATCTTGGTTCCCAGCAGCCCCATCTTGGCTCGCAGCAGCCCCCTGTTAACAATTTTTGCTGCGCCGACGCCACAAAGCCCCAACTTGCTCTACCTGTGGCACCATCACAGCCCTCCTTCGGCATCGAAGTCACAGGTCCCAGCGATTTTCTTTTGGATTCGAATGAGCATGTCACGAATTACAAATAGCTTTCAAGAGTTTTATCAGTGGTTTATATTTGACTAATCAAACTCAAAAGAATGTGATTGGAACAAATAAGGTGTCAGTATCATGCAAAGACTCTAAAGTCTGCCCAAAGCACAAATTTTGGCTGATTCAAACTTTCAAGCTCTACAGAATCAATATACATGTTATTCTTATGATCACATATGCCAGCACTGAATAGCAGAGAAATATGGTAAGGCTAAATCATGCCAACTCCATTATTTTACTTCTAACAGTCAAAAACAGTAGTAAAAAACGATGAGACCAATTCATTGTTGATCATGCTTTGGTCCTAAATAGGTTACCTTCCCAAGATCAAAAAATTTCCCAGCGCAAGCAAAATGAAAATCAGCTAAAAGATGCTCAATCTTTAGGAGGATAGGGGAAAGAAAAATCAAAAGGCATAAAAAGTACACAATAGATTCATATATTTGTCTAAGCATAATCGATTCATATTTTTCTAAGCATAACCTACACATAAATAACTGAACTGCAAATTTAGCACGAAACCCACTGCATCTTTGCAACATCAGAGCATGATTTTGCAACTCCCAGTCCGTTATTTCACCACCAGAGCATTGCTATCCTATTCCCACTCCACTGTCGCCGGTGGCTTTGATGTTACGTCCAGGACAACACGGTTGATGCCTCGCACGTTATTGCAGATCTTCTTCACCACATCAACCAGGAACGGGCGCTCAAAATCATACCTGGCAGGATTTTAAAAGAAAAGGGACATGGCTGTCAAAATGTGCAAGATAGCATCAACAAACTCCAAAAAATAGAGAAAGCCTAGATTTCACCACATCATAGAAACATAGGTACGCTTGCTAACAAAATGAGAGAGGAGAGAGAACACATTTCTGTACTACCTAAGGCGCTAAGAAAATCATATACCAAGACCACCTGTGAATGCAATGCAGGTGCATGAATGCTGAATTGTCTGATTCAAACTACTAGTGTTCAAAAACTAGTCTAGCAGGAACACTGGTCTAAAAGGCAAACATAACAGTATTTGCTGCAGACTTATTATCTGCACAACTGCAACTAAATGTCATGATGTAGTGCAAGGGCCTTATGAAACCATTAGAGCACAATTGCATCATAGAGTTGCAAAGGAGTGACTATGATAGAGCTGTAGGTTCAATGCCGCATACCAATTTGCAGTCATGCCATCCTCACTAGTAATTGCCCTTAGAGCAACCACATGGGAGTGAGTTCTCTGGTCACCCTGGACCCCAACTGTCTGGACAGGCAAAAACACAGCAAAAGCTTGCCAAATTTCATCATAGAGGCCTGCATCTTTAATGGCTTGAATAAATATCTCATCCACCTGAAGACAACAGAGCAGTTCCCAATTAACACCATATATCACAGATGATTTAGATCCAATGGTTCAAAAAGATCAAACCTGACGAAGAACCTCCAGAGCATTGCCTGCTGTAACATCACCTATGACACGTACAGCAAGACCAGGCCCAGGAAATGGGTGTCGCTTTAAGAATGACTCTGGGACATTTAGGATACTTCCCAGCTTCCGAACCTTTTGCAGGACAAAAATTCAACAAATTAATAAGTAATAAGAATATTTTTCTACAAAATCAAACAGGAATAATTTCCCAGAATGAGGTATCTTTCAGTATAGAATGCCAGATCAATAAATATATGAAGTACATAGATGTATAGATGGAGATCAAGACCTCATCCTTAAATAGGAGCTTCAGTGGTTCAATGAGCTTCAACTTCATATCTTTAGGAAGACCACCTACATTGTGATGGCTTTTGATGGTGTGGGAATGTGTCCTCCCGCTCCCGGGGGGTGGGCATGATTCAATCACATCAGGGTATAATGTTCCTTGAACCAAATATTCAGGTCTTTTCCCTATCTTCTGTTCTAACATGTGAGCAAATTCATCAAATACAGCAATGAATTCCCTGCCAATAATCTTTCTTTTCATCTCTGGGTCCTTAACTCCTTTTAACTCGCTAAGAAATTTCTCCGAGGCATCAATGCATGTGACAGGAAGGTGCAAGTCACTGTTGAAGGTTGACATAACTCGTTCCTGCTCCTTATATCTGCAGATAAGGTCATATGTCAGTTTCGCTGCACACTGATTCCAAAGCAGAACATGCTGAAGGAACAGTTACCTCAATAGACCGTTGTCCACAAAAACACAATGAAGCCTATCCCCTATTGCATTATGAACAAGAGTGGCTGCAACTGTTGAATCAACTCCTCCTGATAAGGCACAAATCACATGTTCATCAGGCCCAACCATACTCTTGATGGTCTTAATTTCCTCATCCAGCACATCTTGCATCTTCCAGTCGGCTTTAATCCCACAAACATCAAAGAGAAAGTGGCGCAGTGTTTCCATTCCTTGGGGCGAATGTGTCACCTTGCATAATCAGAAGATTGAAAAGCTTATGGCAACCATGCTAAGGTATAAACAATTTTATGAAGAAGCATGTGTACTTCTGTACAAACAACAGAGTAACCAAATGATATAATATAACATCATAATAAGAACAAACACAATCTAGTAAACATACAATCAGTAATATGCAAATCCCCAAAACATAGGCTTCCTATTAGATCATCAGCGCCCTAATCAACCATTGAGTCATTCATTCATTCATTCATTCTGTACCCAAATTAAGGAAATCTACAAACGCAATTGCATTTATTATATCTTGGTTTAAATCCATCTCCATCTTCTATCCAAAATGGCAGAATGAAACAGTACTAAAGTTCTGTTTTCCCAGAACTGCTAAAGGAAGTAAGTAACTGCACAGCTCAGGGTTCCCCCATCATTCATCCATTTCGAATACAGGACATGATAAAACAGTAAATGATAGCTACCTCCGGGTGGTACTGGAGCCCATAGAACCGCTTCTCCCGGTGCTCGATGGCGGCGATAGCGCCCTGCACGCTGCGGGCCACAACCTCGAACCCCTCGGGCAGCCTGACGACCTCATCGCCGTGGCTCATCCACACGGACTGCCGCTTCCCGTCCTCCCCGTACAGCGCGGAGGAGGGCGCGGTGACCTCCACCTCCATGTCGCCGTACTCCTGCCTCACGCCGGGCTCGACGGCGCCGCCGAGGGTCTGCACGAGGAGCTGCATCCCGTAGCAGACGCCGAGGACGTGCGCGCCGGCGTCCGCGGCGAAGTCGAGGAAGCCCTCGGGGAAGGAGGGCGCGCCGTCGGCGTGGACCGAGTGGGGCCCGCCGGAGAGCACGACGGCGCGGGGGCGCAGGCCCGCGAGGGAGGAGAGCGGCGCGGTGCCGGAGACGCAGAGCGAGAGGACCCCCAGCTGGCGGACGCGGCGGGTGATGAGGTGGGTGTACTGCGAGCCGAAGTCGAGGATGAGGACCAGGTTCTCGCCGGCGCCGGCGGAGGTCGGGAGGGAGGCGGCGGAGGCGGAGCCCATGGCGGCGGCGGCGGGGAGGGGAGGGGGGGGGGGGGGGGGGGGGTAGGGTTTTGGCGGTTCGGGGGCTCGGCTGCGGATGGGTGGTTTGGGGCCGAATGCCCCATGAGCTGTTTGGTTTCTCTGGTATTTAAGATGGGTACGATACGAATCGGGGAGTCTGTTGCCCGTCTTCTCGAGGGAAATTAGGGTAGCGCTGGGCGCGGTTGACCGGCGGGAGGCCTGGATCGGTCACCTTGCCAGCCGTTCGATTACAGCGTGCACGGCCAGATGGGTGCCAGCCATTCGATTACAACGTGCAGTCATTTTCATTAGTTTTCATGATTTTTCTTTATGGGGGAAGAGTCCTTTGGTTACATATCAGCTCAGCTCATCTCTCTCACACACACAAAAAGCCATCCTAACCCCGCACGGCACGCCAATAGCTCGGTGCTCGACACCTTCGCCACACAGCTAGATCATCGTCGCCGCGACCTCACAGCATTCTTCACCCCCTCCCCTCCCCCTTGGTCGTCGTGGACTGGTGTCGTGACGCCGTCCTGAAAGAGCCTATTCTGTCGCAACAGCCTGATGTCGCAACAACAGGTGTCGCTGGTTAGCCCTCGCCTCTACCGGTTGCAGCATCCTGGTGGTTATCATCGCAGTGCCGGTTTGCAGTCGTCATGGCCGATTGCAGCTCCTCCAATAGCCAATTCTAGGTACCCCTTGCCAATGTTCGCTGCATCCGGCAGGCCATCATTCACCATTTCTAACTCCTGGCATGGTCGTTTGCAGCTCCTCCGTCGACCGGTTCCAGCTCACATCGCCAATGGTCATAGCATCTGGCAAGTCGTTGTGCGCAGTTTCCAGCTCCGTCGACCTATACTGTCGCAACGGGCCCAACAAGACATGTGGCTAAACGCACAAAGGCGACCAATCTCGCGTTCATCGGTCGGCCGATTAGAAACGCTTTCAATGAGGTTATCTTCCACCGGGTAGGCCCACAACGACATAAAAGCCTGTTCGGCCGATTAAAAACGCTTTCAATGAGGTTATCTTCGACCGGGTAGGCCCACAACGACATAAAAGCCTGTTAAGGACCAAGCCGGTATTCTTTACGGCCCAAGGCAGTGTCATGAACAGGGGGATTATCAATCATTGTGGGCACCCGTAGGGAGGATTCCATCCGTTCATCTCCGGAGTGGTGCATTCAAATCATGATCCATTCTTATTCGACGAGATCTTTGAAACTTACATTCATGTTTATGTTCATTTCTTCTGGGTAGTAGCAGCTATGGGGATATGCTTGCAGAGGGAGTATGGTTATACCAGGGCCACAGAAAATTACAGTCTGAAAGATGGTCAGTAGCAGCGTCTCTCTCCTCCCTTACAGACTGATGCTGCTACCTGCAAACGTCGCACACAAGCGCACAAAATTGCTTTTACAACTGCTCTCCACATAATTCCTGGCGTTCTTGTCCTCTGCTGGAGACACGACGAGCACAAAAACTTTGCTTGGTCTTGCCGCACCAACAGAGAAAAACAAACATGACTGGCAAACTTAAGGGGAATGGTAGTGATAATTCCGAGTGATGAAACAGAGAGTCATAATTATTACACAACATTTGAATACCTAAACAGATGCGGTGGGTTCACGACTAAAAATCAGGTGTAACTCGCTGGTCGACAAACAGGACAATCTGCCTTAACTTCATCGTCAGCCATAGCAAAACTTAGGATCAAGAAATTAATGTATCTTCGTTTAATATTTCTAGTATTTTAGAAGTCCACTGGATAATAACCTCTTAAAAGCAGAAGACCTCGATAAAAGAAATGCCAAGTCAATTCTTCAATAAAGAAAAAAATAGAGAAATGAGGCATATCAATTGGCCGAACACTGACCAAAATGGCTTACTAGTAATTTTAGCAACAACCTGCAACCGTAGCCACTTCAGCTCAAAGGAATATGAATATCATACAATTGTATAATGGCAAGTCAGGGCTTCCTTATCATAACATTTTTGCTTAAAATGGAACCAGATGGAGCATTATTTCGCTCAAATGGTTAGCGGCTCAAGTGAAACGATGAAGATGTTTCCTTAAAATGGCTAGCAGCTCAAGTGAAATAATGGAGATAATTCTAAACAATGAACTAGAAAGAAAGAATTATAACATAACAATCGATCATTTCAATATAGAACCAGTCCGAATGAATTTATGAAGAATGGATAACAACAAAACTATTCATTGTTAAGTTGAGTACACAGTGCAATCATTCATTCATTTTACGAGTAGTGTTCTAGTGTTCCAAGTTGGTCTAACGATCAGGTGAAGCTCGCAGGTGAACAAATTAAGAGGGTAAACTTTGAAATCTATTCGTCAAGAAAAACGAACTTCGAAGCATGAAACATATGTATATTGCTAATTAGTAAGTATTCAGCAATTAGCATAGAGAACAACATTAGATCACCTCTCGAAGAAAAAAGAAGAAACCTAGATAAAAAGGCAGAGCCAGTTCTCCAGTTCAGACACAAGGCATGTAGACTTCCAAGTACTAACAAGACCACTAGATAAAAGAGCAAAATATTTCTTCAGTTTCAAGATAACAGAAATATCACACAAAATAGTTAACACATATTTCAAATGCACATAAAAAAAAAGATGAAGACCTAGATAAAAAGGCAGAGTCAGTTCTTCAGTTCAAAAAATAGAGACACAAGGCAGGTAGACTGCCAAGTACTAACAAGACCACTAGATAAAAGATCAATATATTTATTTGGTTAAAGATAATAGAAATATCACACGGACTGGTTAACACATATTTCAAACAAACATCAAAATGACTTGATAATTATACAATCAACATGCAAAACAAACATAGATTGCACGCAGCAACATAAAAGTGAGAGCTTCTTGGCTCATAGTGGATCCAATTCATAAATATGGCAGCTCATGAGGATAAACATCTAGGAAGTTAAGAAGCACTATCTTACTAAACAGACCTTAGATGAAAGGAGGAGCATTCACAACATAACCATCCAGTGCTGGAAAGAAAGTATGTTGAACAAGAGTTTGCTTAAGATTGAATTGAGTAGAACCTAAGGCAACTTTGCGATAGAAAGTGGCGACCAACTTGCTGTCCAGGTCAACATGAAGTAACCACTCAGCAAAATCGATCAGAACAAGAAAGTCACCATCCCCGGGCACGACCCTCACTTCCCAACAGTTGTTCCAAAGGTTGAAATGCTCCTGACACTGGACCCTAATGTCGGTAACCGGCAGTTTAATTGAGCACTTGAAGGTCCAGACCTCGCTTTCATAGTCCTGCAACACTCAGATATCAACTATCGACGTCGCAGCATGAAAGCTAGACACGGCGAGCACTCCATCCATCTCAAACAGGTCAACGTGGCAAGAAAAAACCGGAGTGAATGGCGCATGCATCTCGTGGAACGACTCGGCCGTGGTGTCGAACACCGCTATCATGTCGCTTGCGTCCTCATCTGGCTGCGGGTACCAATGCAGGCAACCATGAACCAGGACGCCCGCCTTAGTTAAACCATCTTCGTGCCTGACCGGCAGGCCCCCGATGATCCTCGGCGGCTCCACGGAGCCCAAAGTGAAGACGTAGTAGCAGGGTGCCGGAGTTTCATCTTTCAGGTACAGTATTCTGTACTCGCCTGTAGGGCGGTGCTGGTACATTCCCAACATTTCCAAGCCAGAAATCATAGGGAGGCGAGCGTACTGGCGAGTGGCCGGGTTGAAGATGGAGTAGCAGAGGCCAGGCGTGCCAAGATTGTGGAGGACGAGGAGGCCGTCGCAGGAGCCAGACAGCCGGAGCCGGGCGACGGGTTGGAGCTGCTCGGCGGCAGCGGCCCGGTGGTTGAAGGCGAAGAGGCTATGGCGGTCGGTGCCGTCGAGGAGGGGGAGGGACGGCTGGCGGGCGTGGTGGGCGAGGAGGAAGCCGCGGGCGGAGAGGCGCGGCAGCGCAGGAGGGCCGTGGGGGGCAAGCGCACGAGGATCTCCCAGGTGGTGATCTCGTCCGGGAGGCCGCGGTGGAGGGGCGCTGCTCTTGCTGCCGCGGCCTCCGCCATGATCGCCGGCTTGGCTGGGTGGGACGGAGCGTCAGTGGCGGCGGCGACGGAGGGTAGGTCTGGCTGGGAACTCCTATGTGACGCATTCTGCGTCAACTAGGTGCGGCTTCGCACAGGAGCAGCTGACTGGCGGGCTTTGTGGGCCGCGAGGCGCGCGTTTCCCTGGTTTTGAACTGTTTCTACCGCTTCGTTGATTCTGCTTCGCGAAGCTGTTCCACTGATTGTTTTCCCTGCTGTTTTCCACTGTTTCTTCTGTTTCTACTATTTCTTCTGTTTTCCTTGTATAAACTAAACAATGGTACAGTTTCCACTGTTTCCCAAAGAAACATGAAAGACAAAAACCTTGAATTTACTAAACAATGGTTGTGGTTTCCATTTTTATGAAGCCAGGTGCTGTTCCTATTGATTCAACTAGTTTTTAATTATAAAAAAAACATGAAATTTCATTTTACATTTATTACAAAGTGGTACTTCTAAAACTGTCATAAAAGTGGTAAGCTTACATCTCGATGAAATTGAGCGATGATAGTATCACCAAGGCGTCATGAAAGACAAAAAAATGTAAATGTCTTACTGCTCGTTTTCATAACTGTTTCAGCTATTTTCGGACATTGCTTACAGCTGAAGGTCTTGGAAGAAACTATCACTAGATCAGCAAGAGAAAAAAAGATAGCTCTATCGGTAAGGAAACATTTTTCCCATGGAAGTATTCCTTTGAGTTGAATCTTGCAGTGCACTTCCCTTGAAGGTGACAGTATTAATGACACCCTTGAGAATAGAAAGAAGAATTAGAAGAAACATATATGCGATTAGAAGAAATTAATTTCACTGTTCGGTACGAAAGAACAGGCTCTAGGAAAATAACATCTCTCTTGTTTCCATAGGAGAGAACAAAATAGAGAACTTACATGTCTCTGCAGGAAAGAAGTTACTAACGGCAGCTGAATTTCATTGTCCTTGCATGTTACAATCTCAAAAAGGAATTTCTGATGTAGAGCTTGTAAATGATCCTACAGTATTTTAACATGTGAACAAATTTTTGGAATATTTTTTGACATAGAGCTTGTAAATTTCATTGTTCACATATTTTTTTGGAATATGTGATCAAATTTCGGAAACAGGAACAATTTTTTGAATTAGTAAAAAAAATTAAATATGTGGACAATTTTTTGAATTTGTAAACAAATTTGGAAACATGAACATTTTTTGAACATGTGAACAAATTTTATGAAAACCAAAAAGTTTGAATTTCCCAAACATTTTTCGGAAATTGAACATTTTTGGAGTTTGTGAACATTTTTATGAAGCATGAACGATTTTTGAATCTTGAGAACAAATTTGTAAGCACGGATTATTTTTTGAAGCACGAACATTTTTTGAACCTTGAGCACAAATTTTGAAACGAGGAACAATTTTGAAAAATCCTGAACAAATTTGGAAGCACAAACAATTTTGTAAAGCACGAACATTTTTTGTTTCTTGAGAACATATTTTAAAATAGAGAACAATTTTGAAAAATTTCAAACAAATTTGGAAGTGCGAACATTTTTGCGAAACGCTATTTTTGAGAAAAAAACATGAAGGTTGTATGAAACAGCGAACACTTTTAGAAATTGAGAACAAAATTTGTAAAAACTCAACAATTCGAAAAATGCAAACAATTTTTGGAAATGAGAACATTTTTGTAAAGTCTCCCAAAACCCGAACATTTTTAAAATTCGAAAACAAATTTTGGATACTCGAACATTTTTTGAATCTCCCGAACAAAACTTGAACACATGAACAGTTTTTAAAACTTGCGTACATTTTTTCGAAACTTCCGAACAAAAATTGAAGCATGAACATTTTTTGCAATTTGCGAATAATTTTTTAAATGGAAACATTTATGGAAACTCGCAACAAAATTTGAAAACATGAACATTTTTTGAATTTGGTGAACAAATTTTGAAATTGGATTATTTTTTGAAACTCCCAAACATAACTTGATACATGAACAAAAAGAAAATAAAAAGAAAAGAAAAAGGAATTGAAAGATGAAATAAAGAAACAGAAAAACGAAGAAAGAAAAAGAAAAAATAATAAAGAAAAAGCAAACAGAAAAAACCCGTGAAAACCCGGTTCAAGAACCTTCCAGAAGGTTCCCTATACCGTTCAGGAACCCTTCAGAAGGTTCCCAAAACCGGGATGCTGTAGCGCCTGTGCTATCTCGTAACTGGGCCGGCCCATCTTGATCGCTAGTCGCTCGCTTCTCTGTGCGAAGCCTCGACAACTCGACGCAGCGAGCGTCCAATAGGGTTTTCCGGTCTGGCTCTCTCGCGGAAATACTTCTAGCAGGAACGCATTTGGGCTGGGCTTAGCCCATCTCGAACAGATGGAAATATCGACCGACTTAAACGGGCTGGGCTTGCCTCTATTTCTGTGTAGGTGACTTGGTATCTTTGTCTCAAAAAAAAAAGGTGACTTGGTATCTCTGAACTTCACTGAAAAAATATATCTGGATTTCAGGCTATTCTTGAAAAAGATAAAATATCTATATATCTTATTTCAGCTGGTTTCATATGTTATTTGGATGTATGCCTCTATCTCGGTGAAGGCGACTTGGTCCTCACATGTTTCACATCTAAATTTCAGTCGTATTTCATATCCAGCTTGGCAATGGATGGATCTCTATGAGAAGCAGATGATGTTTTCTGAATGTGTACTAAGAGGCATGTCTTAACGTCTTAGTATCAACCCTGGAAACCTTTTAGATAAGTGGCAATTGCCCATCCTTAGGATGAGGTCCTTAAGATTTACGACAAATAGTCTCACAAGAAAATAAAGAGCCCAAATACTTCAGAGTGCACGCACACTATCTCGGCGAAACGAGCAGCCGAACACGAGCCGCTCGATCAGCCCAGATCGTGCGGTCCTCGGCGTCAGGTCGTACATGGTCGGAAGGCGACTGAACGCGCACGTGGCTGGGCCCGCCCGCAAGCGCCGCTCTCCTGCTCCAGACGGTTCGCGTCGCATAGGAAGCACCCTTGGCACGGGCCTCTGTCTACTTCCCTGATCCATTTTCCTCTCTTCTCGCCCTGTTCCTTCCCCAAATCCGACGGCGAGAGACAACCGCTGCCGCGACGCAGCTGAAGACGGGGGCCAGGGAAGCGGAAGGGCTAGAGCGCGGCGGGGACCCGCTTCTCGTCGCCGGCGCAGGTACGATCGCCCGTTCGGCTGCTCCCTGCTCAACCAGATCCAGCCCCATCGCCGTTGTTCCCCGCTGTCGTCGACGGGATGCGGCTGTCGTCTACTTCCTCTGCCCGAGGCCGGCTGAGATCCTTCCCCTCTGACTCCGACTGAGTCCACTGCGTCCCAGATGGCAGGGGTGGAGGATCCTCTGGTCGCGGTGGCGTGTGATGAGGGCGTTAGGCGATGGCAGAGATGGAGCAACTTGCGGTGGTAGTGGTGTCTGATGTGGTCTTTCCGGTGTCATGATCTGTTGGGCCTAGGTGCAGCAATGTCAGGTCCAGACACTGACAGCGTTTCTGGGCTGATTCAGGCAGAGGGGTCCCATGGGAGAGCGTTGCATTCGCTCGGCTGTGAGAGCTTCTCGTCGGAAATTCTTTGCTTGGACCGTCATATCCTAGCAATATCTACCGCGGAAGCACAATGTTCAGAGGCACCGGTGTACTTCTGGGTGCCTGCATGTCAATACAATCTAGTACAGTATAGTAGTATTTTGCTAGTAAACCTGGCACACGAGTCTAGTTTGTCTTTACATCTTTAATTAATGTTTAATTTCCTCTTCTAATTTAGTGCTAGTCTGCTAGAGTACATGATGATAGTTGCTGAAGCAAACTAATCCAATTCTATATATGTTTCATCTTTCTTGCAAAAACTTATCAATCAGCGGATGATTGGGTGGTGAAATAAATGTTTTTTTAGTCAGCTAAGGTTCAATGATTGGGTGGTGAAATAAGTGTTTTCTTTAGTTGGCTAACACTGTGACGCTTGTATGTTCTGTAAATTATCAATCTTGAATTTTTTGAAGAGCATAGAAAGAGTTGCACAACCATAATTTCAGAGTTGCACATTGACTACCATGCAGTTGGTCGGGGCTGTTGTCAAAGTTGCACATCCTACTAGAAGGAGTTGCTTAAGTCAATCTATTTTTGCTAGTCACACTTTTCTGTTGGCATCTGCAGTATTGTAGTTGCACATATAGTAGTTCTCAGTTGGATATGACCATTGATAACTTGTACAACACTAATGTAAACTAGAAGCATGTCGTCCTACAAGTAGGCCTCAGCACTCACCTTTTTTGCAACTAGGCAGGTCCCCTTATCCAATTTGTTTTGATTGACTTGCCAACCAAGTTCTCCTTCTGTCCGGAAATACTTGTCATCGAAATGGATAAAAAGGGATGTATCTAGAACTAAAATATGTCTAGATACATCTCCTTTTATTCATTTTGATGACAAGTATTTCCGGACAGAGGGAGTAGTATAATTGTTCCTGGGTGGCAGTTTTTTCGCTCAAGAAATTCATGTGCAACATTCTTTTTAATTTTTGTGGAACTTGTTACCTTGAGTTGCTAACTTCATATGAAGAGTAGCCATTTTTTTCATTTTTTCTGCCCGTGTGCAACTTGTTAATTTAAGTTGCTAACTTCATATGTAAATGTAGCCTACCCACCCCCATTTTGTTGCCCCCAGTGCAATTTTGTTAATTTTGACTAATATGTTTGTTCTTTTCTGTTTTGCAGAGATAAAATGGTTGGTGAAGGAGACGTGCCTGGCAGTGAAACAGAGGTTTATATTTTCTTTTTCTTTTATCCTATGACCATTTATTATGCTATTTTCTTTTACCCTCTCAATAGTTCAATCTTTTTTGTTCATTGTAGGGTTCTCCAAATAGGACCTCTCGGTGGAACTCAAAACGGGCTGCTAAGCGGCAACCATGTGCCACTGATAATGACGAGTATGGAGAGGATGATGACGTGTCCCAGAGAGTATCTAAATGAGTTGGCATCCTCAGGCTTTTCTAGTTGCACAAGAGTACCTGATTAGTTGGCATCCTAAGCATTTCTAGTTGCACAATTCAATCCAACTAGTTGACATCCTCAGTCTTCTTGTAGCCGCGTTGACACCCTCGGCATTTTCTTCTAGAAGCCTGAAACCTGAATGTGCAATTCTGATTGATCATGAAAGTGTTGAATATTTAATTTTCCAAGAGTATCTAATTAATTGGCATCCTCAAGATTTTTAGTTGCACAAGAGTATTCAATTAGTTGGCATCCTTAGTATTTCTACTTGCACAAACAGTATCCAACTAATTGACATCCTCAGCCTTTCTAGTTGCACAAGAGTAACTATTTTTTAGTCCCATCTTCAAATTTTTGAGGGTTGCCCAAGAGTATCCAATTATTTGGCACCCTCAGCCTTTCTAGTTCCACATGAGTATTTAATTAGTTGGCATCCTGAGGATTTTCTAGTTACACAATAGCATCTAACTAGTTGACATCCTCAGCCTTTCTAGTTGCACAAGAGTAACTATTTTAGTTGGCATCCTCTGCATTTCGTAGTTGCACGACTAACATAATATCAAGTTGGCATCGTCAACCTTTTTTATCTAGTTGTTCTGAAGAACAACAAATATTTTGTATGTAGTGTTAACTAATCACCTTTGGCACCTTATGTTTGCAAAACCTCAGGTGATCACGTCGGAATGTGATCACCTTTGGCACCTTTTTCTAATGACAGGAAATATAATTTCATCTTCTTTTCTGTTTCACTTTTAGTATATAAAAACTCCTATATAACATATTTCCCCTATTGCAATTTGTGTGAGACAAGACTATTTGTATGCTCGTTTTTAATATTGTTCTTGTGCCTTTTCTAGTCTAGTTTCTTTGCTGCACACATTTACGACAAAAGTTGGCTTTGGATATAAGTTTAGTTGCACAATCACATGTTTATATTTGCACATACAGCAAATCCAGTCTTTTTTAGTTTCATCTAGTCTGTGTGTTGGTTGCACACATTTTTTGCAGGAAAAGATAGCCTGAATGCAGTGTATATGCAAATAGAAGCCCATATTTGTGCCAACTAAACATGGATCCAAAACCATATTTTCTTGCAATATGTGCAACCAACAGCGAAAAGACTAGAACATATGGATTCTAGTCTGGACTGTATTGTTGCACACATTTGCATAAAAAGGTTGGCTTGGACCCATGCTTAGTTGCACAAATATGTTCTTTTTGCAGAAACACTACATCCAGTCCATCTTTTTAGTTGCATAAATATGTGCTTCTTTTTGCACAAACAGTACACCCAGTCCATCTTTCTGGTCCGAGCTGTTTGTTGTATACATTTTGCAGGAAAGTTGTCCTTGGATTAATGCTTAGTGTGCACATATATTTACTCTTTTATAGTTTTGGCTGTTGGTTGCACACATTGCAGGAAAACTTGGCTTGGATCCATGATTTAGTTGCACAAATATGTGCTTCTATTTGCACAGACACTACATCCACTCCATGTTTCTAGTTTGGGCTGTTTTGTTGCACATTTTTTGTAAAACTAATCCCTTGTATCTATTTGCACACATCCAGGCAGAAGTTGGTTTTGCTACTGGGTCTAGTTGCACAGAGTGGTGTTTATTTACACAGACATCAGATTACTATTGCTACTCCCTCCAATTATGGAGAAGACCGGTGGAAGATCCAGAGGCAAAGGGGAAGGGAAAAGTACAGAAGGGAGGATCTGGAGCCAGAAGTGAACATACCTTGATTGATGCTGCCTGGTATGCTTCTTCTCCTCCCTCCTGTTACCACTTTAGTTTTTGTCAAAAAAATCACCTTGTTTGGTTTGCCATGGCAGCTCTGTAGGTTTTTGGATCTAGGATGGGATCCCCTTTCTTTCATGGAGAAGAAGGAGACGCCTTGGAGGAGGAAGTGTAGGTGAGGGAGGCGTGGGAGGCTTCTGGAGGGTAGTGGGGTCTTGTGATAGCGACCGGGCCTTGGGTTTCTGTTTCTGTTTCGCTGTTTTTGCTGGTCGAAAGAACACATCCATGTCTGTGTGTGTTGGTTGCACACATTTACAGTAAAAGTTGACTTTTGGATCCATGATTAGTTTGCACATCTCTTTTCTAGTCTTGACTCTTTGGTTGCACACATAGTAGGAAAAGTTGATTTTGGATCCACATTTTAGTTGGCAGAAATATAGGATTCTATTTGCACACATGGCATAAAAAGGTTTCTTTTGGAACCCATGCTTTTTTAGTTGCGCAAATATGTGCTTCTTTCTGCACAAACGGTACATCCAGTCCATATTTTCTAGTATTTGGCTGTTTGGTTGCACACATTGCACAAAAAGTTGGCATTGTTGGAACTGTGATTAGTTGCACAAACAGGAACATCCAGTCTATGTTTCTAGTTTGGGCTATCTGCAAAATTATTCCCTTGTGTCTATTTGCACACATGTAGGCAAAAGTTGGTTTTACTACAGGGTCTAGTTGCACAAAATGGTGTTTAATTAAACAGAGATCAATTTTTCTCTTTTTTTTGTTACTTCCTTGTGTCTATTTGCACACATCCAGGCAAAAGTTGGTTTTACTACAGGGTATAGTTGCACAGGGTGGTATTTAATTAAACAGAGATCAGATTTTTTCTTTTTTTTGGCTTCCTGTTTTGCTACTTCCTCCAACTATGGAGAAGATTGGTGGCAGATCTACATGCAAGGTGAAGGGAAAGTGGAGAAGAAGGAGACCCGTGGAGGAGGAAGTGTGGACCTGGGGGGCGTGGGAGGCTTTTTCTAGAGAGTAGTGGGGTCACGTGATAGCGACTGGCCATTATTTTCTGTTTGGTGGACTTGTCTGGCTGGCGGCCGCTCGAGAGCGCTACCGAGCCAACGGATTTTGCGGGTCGGAAAGAGGCCTTCCTTTCTTAGAACGGGGGACAGGAATTTTCCTTTTCTGGCTGGCCGCTTGCTACCGCTAGCGAGCCAACGGCCGCCAGCCAGACGCATGTTTGATACAAGAACAAACTAAGCATGACATATATAGCGGTACAACGCATGCAACATGGTAAGTGATCAAAGGGTACAGACATGACCACCACACCCTGACGCCCAACGCCGCACAGATGGCTTCGCCATTGTTGTCCCTTCGTGAAAGAGGCTTGAAGGTTGTGGATTTTCTCCAGTGGATTGGTGATAAGTCGATCAAGTAGTAGTCGGTCCCCGTTGTCTCCCCAAAGGTCTCCACAGTTGCAATAGCACATGAAGTTCATAAACGAGATCAGCCCGATGCTTGAATATGCTTCTCCATAATTGCTTTGCTGCGAGATGTCCAAAGTTACCAAGCGAAAGCCGCAAAGCCGACCCATATAACCCTGGCCTCTCGCCCCTGCCATGGGCCCCATTGGTAAGTTGGTGGAGGTCACCAAAACCTGTTGGGTTCCAGGCACAACCCGAGTCCCGAGGCCTCTCGGATGACACCCCTGACCTGATGAACCTCTCGATGATACAACAAAAAAGGATATGGTCTTAAGTTTCGTCTAGACCACACCTTAGACATTTGCCGTCTCCTGGTTCATGTTGTTTAAGGACTTGGTTGCCACTAGGGATCCTGTTCCCGGGGACTTGCCATAGGATTTTTACTTGTATTTTTGTTGGAATTCTAGCTTTCCAAATGTCCATCACCACGCAACGAGACACAGATTTGAAAATCTCTTTATATAAGGATCTTGTGGGAAACTCTCAGTCTCAGACGATAGCCTCACTCGGCGATCTCATCCCGCAGTCGCTGCCATTCCTCCACCTCTAGCGGCCCCTATGACCAACGGAAGAAGGGATACCACCTATCTTCGACCCACATCTTCACAACTCTGGCTTTGGGGTTGGCCGCAAGAATATCCTAGGATATCTTGTCCAAAGTGGTCCCTCACCCGCCCAATCGTCCAATCAAAATTGAGTCAATTTCCTGTCGTTGACTTGGAATCTGGTACCGAAACTCAATAACGGTTGAACTTTCTGAAACTCCTTCACGAATTGAGAGCACTTGATATTTGAGCCGATCTCGATCCACCTCGGGAAAAGACACTTATATTTTAAAAGATCTGCAACCAAAGTCCCTCGTACACCGAAATGATCTTCCACGCCCATTTGGCCATAAGGCACCAAATCATGATCTTGGTATTAATAACCCCAAGCCCCCAACTTCTTTGGGGGAGCAAATGATGGGCCAATTGACCATATGGTATTTTGCTTGCCCTTCTCCTTCTCCCAAAAGAATCTGGAGCGCACCTTGTCCATCTTCTCATGCACCTCATCTTATACACAGGGATGTTCTTCAAAACCTGAACATAGATAGAAAAAGATGTGGTGATCCTGACGAAATGATCGTGGTAAAATCAAGGAAGGCAATTTAATTTGGATTCCCCAAGCTGGTGGTACATGTTTACTCAGCAAACTAGGTGAACACCTCCTAGTAACAGCAAGATGATGCATTCTGTTGTGCATTAGCGAGACATGTCACGGTTAAATTAGGTGCTAAACTCTAGTAGTACCAAGGAAAACAAGATCACAAGGTAGGCACCGACAGTTTTGCAAACTTGGCTAATACAGTACCACTTTACATCACGGCTATCGGATTAATGAATGATTGAGTCCTGGATTCAACAAGCATCGGCAACTAAATCTGACTACCGCACTAGTCCAACTTAAGCAGCTGATCTGGACATAGCTGATGATGTAAGTGTGCCAATAGTTACTACATCAGTAAAGCAAAGCTGAACACTTTTTCCTTCTCCTGCATCGCCTTTTCTCACTTGATTCTGACCGAGAATTAGACCCTGAATCGGAGCTTTCTCCTCCTGATTCCCACTAAGGTTCTCTTGCAGGCTCTCTGTGATGCCTCCAAAGACCGACGGAGGTAAAGTAGAGAATCTAGTATTCTTTGGATGATCTCTTAGGGCGTGTTTGGTTTGAAGAACCAACTGTCATGGAATGGAATAATTCCATTCCAGAGGAACCGGTCGGTTCCGTTCCTGTGTTTGGTACGAGCAAAAAAGTGGAACGGGTTGGCTCGTTCCCTATGATTCCGTGGATTTGGAGGTCTCAGCGCATTCCGCATCTTAGCCGAATATTCGCTTACTGGGGATGAGTGGGTTTTATTCCTGTTGGTCTACCAAACGCTGGAATGAAGCCTAGTAACGGGTCCGACCCATGACATTCCGGCCCGTGACTGCAACCAAACACACCCTTAGGAAAACCGACTCAGAAGAATCTCGCATGCTTTGATCGTTTAGTCTCTCGCTGAGTAATCGCAAACCAAGATGGTCTCACAATTCCTGCATATGGAACAACTAATTCAGTTGCCTGATATGATGAAGCAAAAATTGCCATATAGCAGGGAAGTAGCATATTTATTTATTTAATTATAAAAACAACTAGAAAAGAATCTTATAAAATTCCGAGAGGAGATGTGGTGCCTTCCTCCTTCAACCAGATATAAGCCAAGGCATGCAAAGGGAGAGCATCGGCGCCCAACAAACGCGCGAAGAACTCCGCAATATTCCTCAGCTTATTTGTGTTGAGACGATGGATTATGTTGGGCTGTGTGTGTATGTGTGTGTGTGTGTGGTCCAAAGGCCCACTAGTGTACATATATGTACCCTACTCTGTAGCTAGCCATGGGAGAAGGAATCCAGAAATTTCCACACAACTCTTCATGGTGTCAGAGCGGGTGCGGCTGCTGTAGCCCCCGTCGCTGCCGGCGGCGAGAGGGACGGTGGAGGTCAGGAGGGGAGAGAAGAGCAGCGTCCTGGGGTGGTCTGGGATCTGAGAGGAGCAACTGCTGGAGGAGAGTAGCCCCCCGTACTGGTGGTGGTCTGGAGCGGAGCAGGAAAGAGGAGAGTAGCCCCCCGTACTGGTGGTGGTCTGGAGCGGAGCAAGAGAGGAGCAGCTGCTGGAGGAGAGTGTCGCCCCTGCTTCTGGTGGCCTGTAGTGGAGCGGGAGAGGCAAGCTGCTGGTTGAGACAGAAGAAGGCAGCTCGTGGAAGAAGGCAGAGAAGGGGAATCCGGAGGGAGCTGCTTGGGGTAGATTTGGTCGTCTGTGACAGTGAAAAAGCAGAGACTGCTTGCTGTGTACAGAAGAGAGGTGTACTGCAAGACTGGGAGGCCTTGTCTGGTACCTTGCTGTGCTTGTTGCTCCAGTACTACAAGGTGAGTCTTGTATTGAGGCTTGTACTGCGGTTTGCCTGTGTATTTTAGTGCTGCTGCAGCAATGGGGGAAAATCAAGGACTCCAGCAAGTGCTTGAGAAGTTGGCACAACTTCTCACAGAGAAGACCGGAGGCGGCTCGCCCTCTAGTAGAGAGATGATACCTCATGCTGAAACTGTGCAGAAGATTGAATTGATGCCGAATGATATTAAGTTAGAGGGGGTAAGAAATTACTTAAGTTGGTCACGAAGGGCTTTGCTGATCCTAAAGACAAAGGGGTTAGAGAGCTTTGTTGAAGGAGAATCGACTGAGCCAGTGGGCAAGGCGAGTGCAGAATGGAGGAATTGGAATACCACCAATTCATTGGTGGTGGCATGGATGTTAAATTCCCTGTCTCCGAGCATTGCTGCAACTATTGAGACAATCTCAAATGCTGCTGAGGTATGGAAAAATCTGTCGAAGCTATACTCTGGGAAAGGGAATGTGATGTTGATGGTGGAGACACAAGAGAGAGTTAGTGATTTGAGACAGGGGGAGCACACTGTAATGGAGTATGTTGCTGAGCTGCAACGATTATGGGCTGATCTAGATCACTTCGACCCTCTCGAGTTGCCACATGCAGATTGCATATCTACTGTTAAGAAGTGGATTGAACGTAGGCGAGTGATCCAATTCCTCAAGGGTTTGAACTCAGAATTTGAGGGAAGACGCGCTACTATGTTCCACCAACCCACTCTCCCCACTTTGGAGGAAGCTATAGCAGCAATTGCACAAGAGGAGGTCAGACTGAAGGTGATGAAGAACAATATAACAACTCCATCTCGTCCTGCCTTCATAGTAAGGAATAGTGAGACCAGGGAGTGTTTCAACTGTGGTGAGACAGGGCACTTGAGTCGTGATTGTCATGCCCCGCGCGGGGCTACCCGTGGAAGAGGGAGAGGAAATGGCCGAGGTGGAACAAGAGGAGGTAGAGGTCAAGGATATAGGATTGGTCACAAAGCAAATGTGGCGGTCCATGAAGATGAATCCTCTGACAAAGTTGAGTTCTCTGTAAAAGAGTTAGAAGAGTTGAGGAAGTTGAAAAGGAAGATGGAGAATGCGGGGAATAAAGGCCAAGGAGACATCACATTTGGTGATTTTGCTCACTTTGCTTATGCCAATGAAGGTAATTGTGCCCACACATCTACTTCCTCACTAGTATCACAACCAGATTGGATCCTTGATTCAGGTGCATCTAAACATGTTGCGGGCACATCGAATGAGTTTGAGTCATATACTCAACATCCACCCACACGTAAGGAAACTATCCAAACAGCCAATGGCACCTCACAGCCCGTTAAAGGCGTTGGCACAATACAATGCACACCACTTATTAAACTTTCATCGGTTTTGCATGTTCCTGCTTTTCCGGTCAATCTTGTGTCAATGAGTGCTTTGATAGACGATTTGGATTGTCGAATAATAGTTGACCGGAAAATATGTATAATTCAGGAGAGGCGAACAGGGAGGAAGCTTGGGACCGCAACCAGACATAATGGGCTATGGTACATGGATCGTGAGGATACAAACACCGCAACATCTACCGTGTTAGCAGTGATGATGGGAGAGAAAGAAGCTACTGTGGTACTTCTATATTGTAGAATGGGACATATGTCTTTTGATAAAATGAGCAAAGTATATCCTGATGTAATGTGTGGGATGGATAAGAGTAAGCTTTTGTGTGACGCTTGTGAGTTTGGCAAACACACAAGGAAGTCTTATGTAAATAGGGGGATTAGGAGTATATCTCCCTTTGTGCTTGTTCATTCAGATGTGTGGACATGTCCTGTTATCTCTGTTAGTGGAATGAAGTACTTTGTTACATTTATTGATTGTAACTCTTGCATGACATGGGTATACCTTATGAGGCACAAGGATGAGGTGTTCAAATGTTTTCTGGATTTTTATGCCTATGTGAAGAATCAGTTCAACACACAAGTTCAAATGATCCGGACAGATAATGGGACAGAGTATGTGAATAAGGAATTTGGTGCTTTTCTGTCAGCACAAGGTATATTGCATCAAACCTCTTGTCCAGATACACCTCCTCAGAATGGAGTGGCAGAAAGGAAAAATTGCCACATCTTAGAGGTGGCTCGGTCATTGATGTACACGATGAACGTGCCAAAATTCTTATGGAGTGAGGCTGTGATGACAGCTACATATCTCATTAATCGCATGCCATCAAGAGTGATTGGAATGAAGTCTCCATGCGAAATGCTTCTAGGTGAGAACAAATTTGTGGTTCCACCCAAGGTTTTTGGATGCACTTGTTTTGTTAGGGATCATAGACCCTCAGTGGGGAAGCTAGATCCACGTGCAGTGAAGTGCATCTTTATTGGATACCCATTGGGACAGAAAGGCTACAAGTGTTGGAGCCCGAGTGAGCGACGCACATTTGTGAGCATGGATGTGACGTTCAAAGAATCTGAGCCATATTATGGTGAGAGGACTGACCTTAGCTCATTGTTTAATCTTGAACCCCCTAATGTTGATGGTGATGGTCGAGAGGGGGGACATGAATCAAGTAGCGAGGAGGGTGAAGAAGCAAGGAGGTCAAAGGTAGTAATTGGTTCCATTCCATGTTGGGTGAATGAACCAACAAGTGAGCAAGCATGGAGACGAGTAAATGAAGAAAAAAACCTACAGGTGTATACGAGGAGAAACCAAAGGAAGGTTCTCGCAGAACAGCAACAACCTGTAGAGCATGTTGAGTTGCAACACTTGGAGCAGCAGGTACAATCGGTAGAACAAGAAGGACCTGAAATAGGTGATATTGTCAATTCCACTCCATCAACAACTGATACACCATGCAACACACCCACTCCATCTGGGAAAGATAGCTCTCTTGAGTTGCCAATTGCTTTGCGGAAGCCAACTCGCATCAAGGCCTGAAAGCCTCCATCAAGGTATGGCTTTGAGCATGACATAAGCAATTATGTATCTTATGAATCTTTGTCCCCTGCATATAGAGTTTTTGTTTCATCACTACAATCAGTGGAAATCCCAAAAGACTGGAAAACCGCAAAGCAAGATCCAAAGTGGCATGATGCTATGATTGAGGAATTGAATGCCCTTGAAAAAATAGAACTTGGGAACTTGTACATCTTCCTGAGGGAAAGAAGGATGTTAGTTGTAAATGGATATACACAGTGAAGCAGAATCCAGAAGGGAAAATCGAAAGGTACAAGGCAAGACTAGTTGCTAGAGGATATAGTCAAACATATGGGATTGACTATGATGAGACTTTTGCACCGGTGGCAAAGATGAGCACAGTGAGGATCCTGATCTCTTGCGCGACTAATTTTGGGTGGCCTTTACATCAGTTAGATGTTAAAAATGCTTTCTTGCATGGCGACCTACATGAAGAGGTGTACATGGAGATTCCGCCTGGTTTCTCCACTCCTAGGACCGCCGGAAAGGTGTGCAGATTGAGAAAGTCACTATGAAGGCTCAAGCAGTCACCACGAGCGTGGTTTGACAGGTTTAGGCATGCGGTATGTCATATGGGGTATAAGCAATGCAATGGTGATCACACGGTGTTCTATCGACACGCAGAGCGTAGGATTACAATCCTTGCAGTATATGTGGATGATATCATAATCACAGGAGATGATGACATAGAGATATTGCGATTGAAGAAGAACCTAAGCAAGGAATTTGAGGTGAAAGATCTTGGCCACCTTAGATACTTCCTAGGCATTGAAATTGCAAGGTCTCCAAAAGGGATAGTTCTCTCTCAAAGAAAGTATGTTCTGGACTTACTTAGTGGCACAGGTATGCTTGGATGTCGGGCTGCATCAACACCTATTGATCAAAACCACAAGCTTTCTGCGCAGTCAGGAGAACCAGTGGATAGGGAGAATTATCAAAGGCTTGTTGGGCGACTCTTATACTTATGCCACACAAGACCTGACATTTCCTACGTTGTGAGTGTGGTAAGCAGATACATGCATGATCCTAGGAGTGGCCATCTAGATGCAGTACACCATATCTTGCGATATCTAAAAGGTAGTCCAGGGAAGGGGCTATGGTTTAAGAAGAATGGCCATTTAAATGTAGATGGTTATAGTGATGCTGATTGGGCGAGCTGTCTTGATGATAGAAGATCTACTTCCGGATATTGTGTGTTTGTTGGAGGGAACCTTGTGTCATGGAGAAGCAAGAAGCAATCAGTTGTATCAAGATCGACGGCTGAAGCGGAATACAGGGCTATGTCATTAGGCCTTAGTGAAATGTTGTGGGTAAGAAATCTTCTAACAGAACTGAAAGTGATGAGAAGGGGCCCTGTGAAGGTGTGGTGTGATAATAAATCAGCTATCAACATAGCCAACAACCCAGTCCAGCATGATAGAACAAAACATGTGGAGATTGATCACTTCTTTATTAAAGAGAAGTTAGATGAGGGTATAATAGAATTAAATTATGTAAGCTCAGGGAACCAAGTAGCAGATAGTCTAACAAGGGTTTAGGTGTCAAAGAATGTAATTTAGCATGTAACAAGATGGGAATGATAGATATCTATCATCCATCTTGAGGGGGAGTGTTGGGCTGTGTGTGTATGTGTGTATGTGTGGCCCAAAGGCCCACTAGTGTACATATATGTACCCTACTCTGTAGCTAGCCATGGGAGAAGGAATCCAGAAATTTCCACACAACTCTTCAGATTATCAAATGTTGCTGCACAAATAATTTTACAAAGTTTTCTTGATAAACTTTATTAATTGAATGCAAAATCGTTGCCCTAATAAGTCATAATATCGAATGCACACCCTCTCTTAACCGCAACACTTGAGAAGCATGATGCTTAGCTCCATCTGTCAAATAAAACTAAAGATATAAGCTTTAATGCAAACAGGATCTTGTGCAGATTTAGCATCAAGCTATCGATGAAGGATGAACATATCAGACAAAAAAAAAGTGAAGCCATAAAATGGGTGAGCAATTAAAATAAATTAGTGCAAAGGAAAATGCATAATTTGGCATAGCTGCAAAAAAAAAAAAGAGCTCATGTCAGCACAGATATCAAGTACAAACTGCATGAAACTAACTCAAAAACCAACTTTGTATGGAAGGAAACGTAAGGCACCACACAAACAACAACTAGTAACTACTTTACCAAGCAAAACTGAAATCAATATCAAATACCAAATCAGCAACATATGTACAGTGCTTACCTCTTGACTGGGCTCATGTTCAATTTTTAGAAGCCACATTAGTTAATTCTGTGCAGAAAGTTAAAAACAATTAAGGTAAGTGCGGAGGTAATTCTTACCAAGTTAAGTGCAGAAGTGGCAAGTTAATATCAACAGAATCATAAGTCCCAACTCTAAACAACAGAAGATGCTTGATCTTATACTTGGAGAGTTGGGTCATGAATATGAAGCAAAAGTTTGCCTCCATACATCAAAGTCGTTATTAAACATACTCCCTCCGTTCACTTCTATAAGTCGTTTCAGACAAGCGAAATTGAGCTGTTTTGCACAATGACTGAAACATATACAAAGCCTTATAAAAGTGAACAGAGGGAGTACAACAATCCTGAATGCAGAGTACAACTTTACCGACATGTAGTTATGGAAACAGCTTACATCTTAGGTTCATACGTCTAACTACATATTACACTTGGATCGCTACCAAAAAAAAATGTTTACTCATTGTAGGACAGCAAACATTCGACTGAAGGTGGTTGTCCTTCATTGGTTTCGCTGAACCTGCTGTAACCAACATTGCGTACCTTTTCCAAACTAGTAAGGGCCAAGGAAACGGGCACCTCTGCATGTGCCCACGTGTCTCGTGCCGATGCCCCGTTGGGATGCATACAGTCTCCTTCTTCCCTCCCGTCCATGCTAATTTTGGCAGACAACCAGAACAGCCCCAAAGAAAAACCCGGAGGCGACGCGGGGACTAGCCACCGATCCAATCCCATTCCCACATCTTCCCTTCCTTCCGGTCTCCGTCGGACGGGCAACATCCATGAACGGAGGCGGCGGCGGCGGGATCCTGTCGTATGAGAAGCTGGAGGGGTACGCAGTATGGGTGGGCGCGAGCGTGGCGGCAGCCTTCTTCATCTCCATGGAGCGGTGCTCCTGCATCCACCTCCACACCATGGACGGCGACGATTGCGACGACCCCGAGGAGGCCAAGGACCGGCCCCTCATGCTCTCGCGTCCCCAGGCCCTCCCCGAGTACTACTACGACCGGACAGGGTCCTCCGCCTCGTTCGCCAAGATGTGACAATCGGGGTCGATTATCTCGCATGATTAGCTTTTTTTGTCCGTTTAATTTTTTGTTAGGTTTTTTTCTTTTTGTGTTTTCTTGTGATTTGTCAGTGCTATGATCTAATTGTGTTATTCGTGTGAGGCTTTCAAGAAATCCAGCCCCTCATTGTTCATGCACGATTCAGAGGGCAGATTAATCTGTGATTTTGTATCGTCTACTGGTGAATCTTCTAGAATTCGATTCTGGGATGGTCATATGGATCAATGTCCCACATTTTTGTCGCATTGTTTCTTCGAAGCTGTGGAGCTAGAGTACATGTTATTTGGGCGTATGCGCGTCACCATGTTTGATTGTTGTAACGCGTAGCTGTAACGTGAACCTCACAGGTTTCAGGTCATGTTTCTATGAGGATAAGGACTTCCGAATTCATGGAGAGAAAATGGGCGCTGGTAGTTGTTTCCCTATCCCAAGTTCGTTCTCACCCTGGTTCAGCCACATCTTTTCCTTATTCTCTTAGTTCTACAGTAAAAGAATAGTTCACAGACACGACGAAAAGAAACATGTTTCGAGAGAGCCAACTTCCAGATGTACCAGATGATAATGCATATGCTGTCCTTAAAGGTCAGTTGTTCGATGCTTGCCTACATAGAACAAGATTCACAACAACAGTTTGGGAACATAAGAGGCTTTCAATATAAATTGTTTGCACATAGAAAGGATCCAATATTAGACTGAATGTACAATGCAAGTACTTGCGTAGATGGCTCTCGCTCCACCTCCGCTCCCACCTCCAGCCGCTCCTCCACCACCACCGCTGCAGTCTCAACTCCGGCCACCTGCGATCCCAATCCCAACTCCATCTAGCCTTCCCGTAGCCACTTTCTGCTCGCCTCCGCTCCCACCGGACTGCTGGCTGGATGACTCCCCGATCCACGCTGCCATCCGCGCCGCGCTTGGTGTTGGAAACGCCATGGGAGCGGACTTCGAGGACCAGGTTTGGTCTGCCATCCTTCAGCCTATCACTCCCTTCCGCCACAAAAACTCAGGCATCCACCTTGCTGTTAAAATTGAGCGCGCCGTCATGGAGATTGACTGTCTCATGCTTGCATGCTACCTCCAAGGTTGCCTGGGAGGCCAGTCCGACATGTTCATGATCCTTCAACTCTCGCCCTCGGAATTCCGCTTTACCGTCTCCTCGCTCCCGGTAGCCCTGGCTATCCTCCGGGAGAAGGAAATTGCCTCGCCTCACATCCACATCTCCTTCTTCGTTTGCTCGCCCGCGGATGCCGCAAGAGAGTCACCCCCCCTCCATTGCCCCCCGCCTTCGGGCCTCGCCTCCCTCACCATTGCCACTACAGACGCCCGCTCACTTTCACGCCGCCCCGCTCACGTTTGACATCGGCGATCGCTTGCAGCACGCCTTTCGGTTCATCTCACAAACACTTACCCTCGACAATTCAGTTGGCCTCGCATTCCAGGCTGCTCTTTGGCAGGCAAAACGCTCCATGGTCTCACCACCTTGCCAGGCTTCGCCAAAACCCCACGATACCATCATTTTCTTCCACAATTGTCGTCTTCCTCTCGACTGCTACCTCGTCGCTGCTCTGCTGCAAACTAGGTTTGTGGGTAGGGCAAAAAACTTTGATGTCCAACAAGTATCCACCTCGGCATACTCCTTCTGTGTCGCCTCGACGGCCGCGCAAGCTTCGATTACTGCTTGCTCCCCCCTCTCGACACCCTTCTTCTTCGCATCGATCATCGTCGTCAACTCAGCCGCCACCACTCCCAATGCACCACTGCGTGCTGCATCGCCCCGACGCCCGTGCGCCATCAACCAACAACCACCTGCGGTGGTTATCGCTCCGCCCGCGTTCCTCTCAGGCACGGGAACCCTGCCGGAGTCGACAACAACGCCGCTCGACGCGCCAAAAGAGGTTAGGCCTTCCCGTCATGGATTCAATTTCTTTAACCGGATTCTAAGCATGTACCACACCGAGATCACACGTCATATTTACCCACCTCGTCATGTACCAACGGTCTCTTTTTGGATCCTTTGCCATTCAAATAGTGTTAACCCAAATATTATGCTCATAACAAATGCTCTAGACCACTACTTCTCGGTAAAACCAGTTTTCCAGGTAGCTAAGCTGTCACAATTTGTGTTCCGCTCCTCGGTTATAACAAAAGAGGTGAGATTTGAAATCCTCAAGAGCTCGCCGTTGGTTTTCAAATGCTTCTCTCTCTATTTCTTTGACCAACTTTCCACAGCCACTGCTCATGAGCAGCTCCTTCTCCAGACACGCGGACCGCCCACGATCGAGCCAAACCTCGCAGAAAAACATAGCATGCCTATCTCCATCCTCGGCCCACACCCCTCCACACTATGCATGCAACGCTCTCTTACAAACAAATCAAATAAACAGGAACACACCCAAGTACACAACGGCTCAATCCATGCCTGCACACTCACCTCGAACACGTCTCCAACAGCTACCTGCCACCGCCCTACATCCACTACATACACTCCCTCGGCCACTTTGCTTTTGACCAACGCTGAAACCGAGGGACAGAGCCTTTCGCACGATCTACATATAGACAAACTCGACCCATCCACCCCTTCCCTAGAGCCCGTGACACTCGACGTGCATGCCCACCACCGCTCTCAACCGCCCTCCGCTTTGGTCTCGGTGGAACCGGCCTATGCACCGCGCCTCTCTGCGCTGGGCCCTCCCCCCACGAACCACGCGACCAGAGTGGAACTTCCGCTCTCGCCTGCATGCATGCGTGCGTCACTGGAGCCCCAAGAATTTGGGCAGAATCGAATCCCTCCAAGGCTTGCGTCAACCACGCCTCATCCATGCCCTGCCCAACTGCAACACCTGCTCTTCCCATCCAACAACAGTGACCCGGCCAGCCCTTTGACCGCATGCATGACGCCACACATAGATGGTTCTCTGCCACCCATGTCCTATCGGGACGCTCTTCTCTCCCCCCTCCAACATGCACCCTCACCCCACTCAGACACTCCTATAAATACCGCATGCAACGCATTCCATCACACTCCACACCAACGCCCTCTCTCACCTATCCTCTCCAAGCGTCGTTGCTTTCGCTGCCTTGCACTGGATCACCAAGTGCAGCTCTGCCGGGATCCTATCTGGTGTGCTCGCTGTTGGTGCTCCGGCCACAAAGCTAGCCGGTGCCGGGCAGTCCGCCTCCTCCCTTTCTTCGCTCGCCTTCCACCAACTCCAACCGCCAACCCAGCTTTCTCTCTTCAACACACCCCACTGCCGACTCCTGCCATGGCTAACTCAACTGCGCCTACCCCAGCCGACCTCGCCGCTGCCACCAACCCTTGGCCCCGTGCTGGAAACGGGCCATCAGCACCTCTCCTCGGCATCCCAGTCGCTCGCATCATCCCGCTATCCGCCACAACTCACACCACGGCCTACCCTACTCCCGCTCCACCACTACTCTCCCAACCCGTTGACCTCGAGGCGCTTCGCGCTAGCCTCAATGAGGCTCGGGCTGCCGCAGCGTTCGGCCCGTCTCCTCCGAACGCTGGGAGTTCTCGCCATGGACGCCTTTTCGGTTTGCCCATCGAGCTCGCGCCTACCATCATCGCGCCCCCATGCCTCGTCAACAATGTCAGCCATATCGCGTTCGCCCACCTACGCTCCCCCGTCCACAACCCGGCAACGCTCATTCACGACGCGATCCTCGCGCACGCCGGCAACCCAAGCTTCAGCGTGGCTGGCTCGTGGCGCGGTGCGGGCTGCGTCACCTTCGAGTCCGCAAGTGTGCGGGACTACCTTGTCGCCCTTGGCTCCATCGACTTCCGAGGCAACCACATCTCCTTCGAGCCGGTTGAGCTGGCTGACCGCGTGTCGCCTGTCTTCGACCAGCTCATCGAGGTCAAAGCTTCGGAGTTCCCTCATGAGCTTTGGCACGACGCAGGCATCAGGTGGGCGCTAAGCCACCTTGGTGATGTCTGCTCGGTCGACCACTACTGCATCGATGGCCGCGACTACACGGCCGTTCGCCCTCATCATGGTCGGCCGACGACGGCGGCTCCCGGACTCCCTGTCCATTCAGCTCCCCCCATCTAACGACATCAAGGTCGTAAAGATCGCCAGGCTCGCCACGGTCCTTGACCGGATGGGGCCGCTTGACGCGTCCCCGTTCTCCTCCGACTCCGACTCGGACTCGAACGGCCGCCGCGGTCACCATAGCCGCGGCCCTTTCAACACCCACCACGCCACCGACGACATGCCGCGCGGCCCCCCGCCATCCCCAGCCTCGACGCCACGACCACCACTCCCATGCATGTCGGCGCCTCTGCCGGCATGCCACTCCACGTCTCCTCTGGTGACGACGGACCAGATGACTGCGCCCATACCGTCGTCAACATCTCCTCCGACAGCGACTCAGCCCCTCCATCACAGATGGCGTCACCTCCCACGGCGTTCTCCGCCTCAACTGTCATCGGATCCTCCACCACGCCGGTCACCATCTGCCGCTCCTCGCCGCGACCCGCCGCTGCTGTCGGTGGGTTCAGCCTAACCACTCCACCACCCTCTCCGGACGGCTACAACCAAGACAACCTCGACGATCTCCCTCCACCCAATGCCGTGCAGCTACCATCGGCATTCAACCCATATGACAGCTCCAACTCCCCAGGCCTTCACATCGACGTCTCCACCATTGCCTTCTCCGCTGGAGCGTCATCCTCTGGTATGGCCCCTGAACAGCCATGTCGCACTCCATCCCCTATATACAAACCTGAACACAGCCTGACCATGCTCACCCCCGCAACAAAAACTGCAGACTCTCACCTCCATGAATCCGTGCTTCGCAAGCTGCGCCGCAGCGCCAAGCGTTCGGCGGACAAGTCCATGAGCTTGCGCCGAAGCTCTCGCCTTGCTGCCAAGGAGCCGCGAGTCTTCACCGACATGACTACTAAGGTTGTCTGCGCCAAAGCTAAACGCCTCACTGCCACTGACGTTGCTAAGGCGCTTAAAGACGCCATTCGCGATGCTCAGCTCGACATCCCCGACGCTCCGCCTGCCCCTGCTACAGCCCTGGCGGACATCGCCAGGCTTTGCGGTGCTGATGACGCGGCCGCAGACTCCATTGCATGTGCCGATATCACGGACAACGGTGCTGCTGACGTTCTGCCATGATGTGCCCAAGAAACCATGCCTGCCCATGCGGCGTCCCGACGGCGGCCGGCCGTCCATATCGCGACCCTACACCAAGGGCCTATTTATTCCACCACCAGTGTGCCCGGAGCAATCGCCTGTTTTGCTTCAATTATCTGCTAGCATCCCAAATGTATCCCCTAGCTGCTTGTACCCTGTTAAGTCTAGATGTCCGTCTGTTTCCCCATGAGTAGTACAACTCTATCTATCTGTTGTAAGAGGCCTAGGCGACGAATCTAAGTGCGGTAATATCCTTTCCGAACTAATCAGTATCAACCCCCACTGTGCACTCTTACAAGAGTCTAAGTTAAATGACATTAACGACCGAAAATTCAATTCCTTCCTACCACGATCTCTTGACCAAAGAAATTTCCTACCTGCGAACGGTTCGGCCGGCGGAATGATTTCCGCCTTTAATAAAAACTATTTCTCCCTAATCTCTTACTCCCACCATACGTACGCCACATCCATCAAACTCACGTCGCTCGCTCACCCCCTCCCCTTTGTCATCATAAACATTTATGCCCTCTCGAATCGCAACCTCAAACAGGCATTCCTAGATGAGCTCAATCTAATTAAGGAGGATGACCAAACTCCTTGGCTAATTGTAGGAGATTTCAACCTCGTCCGCTTCTCCCACAAAAAAAATAAACGCAGCTTCCGCCAACGGGAAGCTGACGCCTTCAACTCCACGATCAACGCACTAGCACTAATCGAACTACCCCTGCTAGACAGACGCTTTACCTGGTCCAACAAACGAGCTTCACCAACCCTCGAACGACTAGACCGAGCTTTCTTCAATCTGGGTTGGAACAATGTCTTCCCCAATACAACTCTCTCATCTTTGCCACGAATTACATCTGATCACGTTCCCCTAATTCTAAATATCCAAACAACTGTCCCAAAGCCACGCCACTTTAGATTCGAATCAGCTTGGACTCTATCCACTGCTTTCCAGCAAATAATACAAAAATGTTGGGCCCCAAACCACCGCTCGACCCAGCAACTAACATCCGCCGCTGCCCTTGCAAAAGCTCTAAAAAGAACAAGATATGACCTAAAAAATTGGGCCTCCAAGCGATCGCCAGCACACCTTCGCGAGGTGGCTGCAAAACAAATCATTAATCTCATCGATCTAAAGGAGGAGGCGCCGAAAAAAGACTACGTTTTGTTGTCTCCGATACCCTGCACTCAGCTATTGCTGAAAAAATAGCCTTCTGGAAACAAAGAGGTAAAGTACGTGCTGCAATTGATGGAGAGGAAAACACACAATATTTTCATGCTGCCGCGTCACAGCGTCTCCGCAAGAATACTATAACTTCCCTACTAACTGATGGAACTGAATTCCACTCTCATGCTCAAAAAGCGACCATTCTCAAAGATCATTTCACATCAATTATAGGTTCAGCACCACACACCTATTGGCCCTTCGATCCTAAAAATTACTACCCACAAACGTTACCACAGCTTAACTCGCTGGACTCCCCCTTCACACTAGATGAAATTAAAAATGCGTTCCTCCAAATGAACCCCCTAGCTAGCCCAGGACCGGATGGCTTCGACCCGCTGTTCTACAAAAAATACTGGAACTTGGTTAAGGCTCACATCCACTCCTTCATGACGGACTTCCAAAACCTTAACGCCCAAACTGAAAGCCTTAACAGAGCTCACCTCATTCTACTACCCAAAAAAGATCATGCCAACACTCCCGACGCATACCGCCCGATCTCCCTCCAAAATTGTCCCATCAAAGCCGTTGCGAAAGTGCTTACCAACAGAGTAAAACCAATAATACCACTGCTTGTCCATGGCAACCAAATTGGTTTCATCCCAGGGCGTAGCATAGCTGAAAACTTTATCTTCGCTGCAGACCTCATAGGCGCATGCCATACCAGAAAAGCCCCAATCATGGTCATTAAATTGGACTTTAGCAAAGCCTTCGACTCCCTCTCTTGGGACTCTCTTGCTTCCATCTTACGCTGCCGCGGCTTCCCGCCAAAATTCTCATCATGGGTTCATGACCTCCTAGCAACCGGGAAAACTGCCATGATGTTGAATGGGATCCCCGGAAACTGGATAAATTGCAAAAATGGGCTCAGGCAGGGTGACCCTATCTCGCCCTACCTCTTCATCATCGTTGCTGATCTCCTACAACAAATGATCCAGCAAGACTGCGATCTAGCTCACCTCAGTCACCCCCTGTTCTCACATCTCCCACCAACCGTCTTACAATATGCTGATGACACCCTCATCATCGCCAAGGCATCCAATCCCGCTGCTCAACAGTTAAAAAACATCCTTCACGATTTCGCCATGGCCACTGGCCTCACTATCAACTTCACAAAAACAACATTCGTACCCATGCACGTCAGCACTGCCATGGGAGACTCCATTGCCTCCACCTTGCACTGCCCAACCTCAACCTTTCCGCAGATCTACCTAGGCCTTCCCCTAACACCCACACGACTACCTACAAATGCCTTCCTACCAATCATCGAACGTTGCCGTAAATTCTTGACGGGCTGGCGCGCAAAAATCCTCTCCAAAGGGGATAGGCTCATCCTATTATCGGCTGTCCTCGACTCCCTTCTAGTCTACTTCATGTCAGTCTTCCTCATTCCCAAGAGTGTTCTAAAAACCCTAGACTCTATTCGACGAGCCTTCTTTTGGGCTGCGGAGGAAACTTGCACTGGTGCTCAATGCTTAGTTGCCTGGAAAAATGTGTGTAAACCAAAGAACTGTGGTGGTCTAGGCCTAAAAAATCTTCATCAGCAAAACAAATGCCTACTTATGAAATTTGCTGTAAAAGCTCTCTTACCAGACACAACACCTTGGTTAGACTGGATCGCCTTACAACACCCAAATGCCCTCATTGCTCCACAAAATAGCCACTCCTTTATTTGCCGAACAATAAATCAACAGCTGCCAGCACTTCATGCCATCTCTTTTGTACTCACAAAATCTGGCACTAATGCGTACTTCTGGCTTGATACGTGGATACACAACCAACCCCTTGCTACTTTATTCCCCTGCCTATATTCACACACCACTATACCACTAGCTCGTGTGGCTGCTGTCCTGAATCACGGTTTGGAAACAATCCTACGGAACCGCCTAACATCTGATGCTGCTACCGAGTTGTGCGCTTTGTTGTCTCTCTTGCAGGATTTCCGGTTGTCGACAGGACCGGACGAGCGCTACCTCAACGGTGGCTTATGCTTCTCCACGAGGGCAGCATACGCGCTAACCATGGGCTCCCACGATGATGACGATGACGTGCATGCCGTTGCCATCTGGTCTTCACGCGTTCCAAATCGCATTAAGATCTTTGCATGGCTCCTGTTTCGGGATCGACTCAACTCAAAAAGCAACCTTCAGCGCAAGCATATCGTCACCGACTCACTATGCCCGCGCTGTGGATATGATGGTGAAACCAGCTCACACATATTGCTAAACTGTCCGCTTTCACAACGTATTTGGCAACGGATCGGCATCTCTCCTTCGACTACCATTGATGGACTCTGGGACTGCCGCCTACCTACACAGGTAGATGCGGTAATCTGGCACTCGTCCTCCTCATCATCCTATGGAAGATTTGGGATTCCAGAAACGCTATGACCTTCAAGCAACAAAATCACCACAGTATCCTCACCCTCAGGCAAATCGTGGATGATCTCATGCTCTGGACGCACCGGATGAAGAAACCGGTGCACAAGCAGGCCGCCTCCTCCTGGCGTTCCTACCTCTTATCACGACTACACATGCTTATGTAATTCCCCTTGTAATCAGTCTGACGATGGGTTACAAACTTGAGAAATATATTCAGGTGGGGAGCTCCCCCCCCCCCCCCCCCCCCCCGGTGATTTTTCAAAAAAAAAAATCTTCATTTGCCTGTATATCTTCATTTTCCTGTCAGGTCGACGATTAAGAGGATCCAATATAGATTCATCTGCCATGAAAGGATCCAATTCCCAGCTGTTGGAAGTGATGCTCTAAAGAAATGCAAATGTGCAATTACTCAACACAAAACTTCCCCTCATCCCCACATCAAATTTTGAGGTTTCTGGATCCACCGTTCCTCTGTTTCATCTTTATTACAGTTGTCGTCCGCGAGTAAGGACTAGTCGATTGTCTCATGGATCATTTACTGAAGGGGAAGTTCGCAGAGCCGGTTTTCCAAATGGAGCATAACAAAGCTTCCGGACCAGACAATGTCAGTTTTACCAAAGTTTTTGGATGTCGTCAAGGGTGACCTGACAGAAATGTTTCATGATTTTCATGCTGGCAAACCCCTCTATGTGGCCTCAACTCTGGAGAGATTACGCCCTTCTGAAGGTCAAGGATGCTAGTAGAATTCAGCAGTACTGCCCTATCTGCTTGTTAAATGTAAGTTATAGTTTTTTTACTAAGGTGGTTAACCAATGTAATCTAGTGGCCAAGAATTTGTTTCTTTAAGAATAAACTAAAGAAGTTAAGAAATCAAAATGCATTTTTTCATCAACAGCTGCTTGTAAGTTGCCAAAAAAAAGAAGCCATAAGATTCACTGCAATATTAGAGTCGCATGCATTACACTTGTACTCAGCACATAATCACCAAAAATGCTGAGGAGAATTTCCCCTCAGAACTCATATCAGATGGCGCAGTTGCAGCACAGGCAATGTCCACACTGCATGACTATGACATTGGTGTGTGCGCTTCTTTCTGTAATTTCAGTTGCGTCATCAGCTCAGGATTCATGAACACTCTGTTTTCAAGGGACTATATATGAACATTCTTTGGCCTATGTATCTCCATTTGCCAGTCAGACTGGCGTTTTCACGTCGAACCAGCAGCTGCGTCTCAAGTTCGCCACGCGGGTGATTTCTCCTGATCAAAATTCTCTTCCCACCAAGTGGCATTCTGCATGAAAGGATCTCATTTTCAGCTGGTAAAAGTGATGCTCCGAAGAAATTCAGATGTGAAGGGTTGCAAACAATGCACTCATTCGACACAGCACAACATTACAAGCTTGCTGGATTGATGGTTCTGTAAGTCGGTTTAGATTTTCCGGGACTTCACAGAATATGTGATCATGTCAAATAAATTGCTTGAGCCCGCTGCTCTCGATATAGGGTTTTATTTTTATTGCACTGAAATTTTGGGAATGTACTTGATCATATCAACCAGTAAGTGAGATGGGATTGCATACCTTGTATCCTCTTCTGAGGAATTCAAGCTGGCTGCCTACCTCTTCTTGCAAACCGAGAACTCTCAATAGTTCATCCTTGGCCTAAATGAATGACATGGCACGTCATACTCCAAAACTTCTGTCAAAATAATAACCATAATTCACGCAAATGATATACTGTAATGACCTGCCCCAAAGTGAACCGAGATGCACTCTCTGCGACACATGCATAGGAACCATCACCCTGCTTAAGCATGACTTGCCAGGGCCCTGAACAGACAGAAATTAATAGATCAGTAGCTGATGGTGATGCGGTATCAACCAATTGTATGTTACAACATGATGAATTGGAGGATGCAAATACATGTATGAATATTAATATATTATCACCTTTTAAGGTGAAGAAAGACATGGAAATAACAACTTAGTACTGCTAGTGGCCAAGACTAGAACCATGTGCTACCTGGGTACTGACGGAAGACAGCGCCACTGTAGTTCACTATGTATGGAGTGACCGCAATTGTCTATATTGTAAAGTGGAAAATGTTAGTTACAGACAGAAACACAAATGATGGTTCGGCACGCAAAAGACAAATAGATGATACCTTCGAGTAGTCACGCTGTCTGATATAAAATACTGGGGTAAACTGAGAAAGAAACCGGTAATGCAAATCTTTTGGGGGGAATCCCAGAAGCCCCAGGTCAGAGCTGGAGGTTAAAGTTCGTATGTTATCGCTGAAGGCACTCAAAATGCTTATGAGGAACAGAGTATCAAATAGAATACAGAAGACATACCGCAAGGTATCTAGTTCAAGGTTAAAGAGAACAGCAGGTACAGAGGCAGCAAATTGGTCCTGGTCAATAAGGAATGCACATCGGACGAATCAGCAAAACATGCAAACAAACACCAGAACTTTTATAAACAAAGTTGAAGTTAAACATTTTTTGCTCCTGTGCGACAATTGTAGAGAATCACTGAAAATTACGGATTCATGTTCTCCTGCAAATGCTTAGAATACAAAAGCAGTTTTTTTTAGAGGGGAGACACAAAAGCATTATTCTAGACATACCACATACTTCTCTATAGATGAAAGGTCACCCGTGCTGCTGTTGATAAAGATATATAGTGATGGTGGTTCGTCAGACTTCCATTGATCTGTAAGCACACTAGCACATCATTTTCAAGCAATACCTGATATCTCCAGGGATGTTTATGTGAGGATTTTCTCAGAGTAATAGGGCTCAAACTTACTGATGGCTGGCTGTTACGGAATTTCTGCCCACATTAATAATAGTACCATAATGAATAGTTAACTACCCATGGTAAACCTGCCTACGCTTGATTCACACACACATCCTGCTCATGTTCAGTTATCCTTTTATTTCCACTCTTTGAACTGATGATAAATTAACATGAAAATATTTTGCCAACTAGGCAACTAAACAAAAAGATGCTAGCATATCAATGTTATTCAGCATGCTACATGTACTCTGAACTGGTAGGTTTTGGCACAAAGCGCTCGGCAAGATTTAGTCAGGTCCTGTATAGAACAAAACATCAATGCAGAGAAGTGGCATAAAAAAAATGCAATTTTCAGCATTTCATCTTAGACTCAGCAGATTCATTAGCACCAGCAGCTCGTCGGAGTAAATGAAATTGGCGTTTTCGGTGTCACCACATTAGACAGAGTTGCCTGAGATCTTACCTTCATTGTCGTCAGCAAAATCGAAATCAAGGGTACTTCTTATCGATTTGAAGAAGGTATTGACAGGCCCGGTGGGCAGATCGTCCAATGAACTGATGGATATACCCTCGATCTAAAAGAAGTGCCAAGAGAAAACCAACCCATCACTTTAGTCACCCATGAAGCCACTGGGAGAATGCAATGTTTCGAGGTGCAATTTACCTGATCTATAGCTGTTTTGAATATCTGCGAGGCCCTTCGCTTCTCCGGTTGATCAGGAAACACCTGGAATGGACTAGAAGAGAACAGATGAGCATGGTTCCGCACTCGTGGACCAAACCTGGAGGACAAAGGGTGAAGTGTGGAGCCTGAACTTACTATGCAGGACCGAGTCCCCTTGAGCTTTTTGAGGTCCCTTACGACGGCGAGAGCGAGCTGGACATTGGCATCGATGAACTCGTCCGAAGACCCCTAGAGAAAAAGAGGTGAATCGGCGTGATCAGAACTTCAGAAACAATAGGAAGAGTCCCAACATCAGTCTAACATCGACCCCTTCATTTCGGTAATGGGAAGAATTTATTAATGTGTCAAATGTGATGCAAATAAATAAACTCGGACTCTCCGACAACACAATAACGACGGAGCGTTGATGCACATTATAGAATTGATTCCTAATTTATCCTCAGATTTTAGAGGTGGGTAATAAAGCTCCTATTTTCCAAAACATTAAAAAAACATGTTTTTTTTTGCGCGGTAATAGAAGCTTTATTCCAAATAGATAGAGTTAAAGCCCAGGGCAAAATGTCCTCGATACATGGGGGGCCCCTGTGGAACTAGACAAAAGTGCTACATTCAGTACGGCTGTATTTTGCCAAACAACCTGCAACTCTATTTTGGTGAGGTGGGTGCATCCACATCACAGAATTTATTTATCTATGTGCATCAATCACTAGTCAATTCGTATCCACTGACGGCCACAATGTTGTTGCAGCAGGAAACTTTGGGTTGAACCAATTTGTATCCAGTGTCCCATAACAAGATTCTTATGCCCGTTTCAAAAAAATGCAAACAAGATTCTTATGTATGGATTGAATTTTTGTGCATATGTCACTGGAATCAAACTGTGTCCAGTAATACATGGCGACATGTCACAGCAGGAAATTTGGGCAGGGGTTGGAGAAGAAGGGCGTGCGTGCGGTCAGTACCTTGTAGGAGGAGATGCTGCTGGGCAAAGGCCTTGTCGTCGATTACCCGTGGAGGTTCATGAAAGATAAGGGTGTGTGTGAGAAAAATGGCGGGAATGCATTAGATTGGATTAGGAGGGGACGAATTGGACGAGGAGCTGCTTGGAGCGGAGTGGGCGCGTACGGGAACTCGATCTCGAGGCGGGTCCTGCCGTCGTCGATGGCGGCGGCGAGGGAGCGGGCGGCGTCGGAGACGAGCACCTCGTAGGAGCGCGGCTTGTAGACGGACACCCCGGCCCTGAGCTCCCCCACCTCCGCCTCCTTGGCCGCCTCCGCGCGGAGGCGCAGCGACCGGAGCCGGCGGACGCGCGCTGGCGCCCCGGCGGGGCGGGCGGGCGGGGAAGGGACAGCGCGCGGAGCCACGTGCGAGCGCAGGAGGCGGACGGCGGTGGAGAGAGGCGCCATGGCAGCGCGCGGAGGAGGAAGAGACGAGGCGGTGCTCTGCTCTGCTCTGGTGGTGGCTCACGTCCCGCCGCGAGGAGGGAAGGAGAAGCGAGTCCACACCACACACTGCCCCCAGTGATCCTCCACGTCGGCCGAGACCTCGGCCACTGCCGGTGGGCCCCACATAGAAACTCGAGGATTTCCTTTGCTCTGATTAATGCAGTTGGCCTTTTTTTACCCCAAACATAGTCGATTTTCTTAATACTAGCCCTTGCAAGAATAAGGAATTACATACAGGCTCTTAAAGAAATCATCGCTGTCTTCCCGCTGCATTCGCTAGAGGTCGGCGCGTCGTGGGGAAAGCTCGTTGTCACCTATATGCCCCCGCCTTATCGAAATAACCTTGTTGAAACTCATGAGCTTGTGTAAGCAGCAGCCAGCAATATGTTGGTGAAGAGCAGTAGAGGTCGACGGCCATAGACTAGATAGATCGTCATTTCGGAAAAGGAGGCGCCGAGGAGGGTCATATGATAATCCCAACTCCGATCGGACTGGGGAAGGGACACAAATCTCACAAGTTTCACGACGGAGCGATATCTAGTAGAGCATCATGGGATGGATATGGAACTGGAGAATATAAACACGTCGCAAAGCCACCCTCTCCATAGGCCGCAGCCGGCCGCCATGGACAAACAATATCAACAGAGTGCCCAACGGTCGACAACATCCTCCAATTCATCAATGTCAATCCGAGAAGGACATCAACATTGGGAAAGCCAATGAACCATTATTCCCGTCGCTGTTGTTGCCTCAATTTCGTCAGCTATGAAGACCCTACAAGGCACATATAGGGACACTCAGGGTATCCCCATCCTCACCCACGCATTGGCTGGTGGAGGCCACAGAAAATATTTTGTCTATTGTTTTGATTTCTTGTGTCTAATTTCAACTTTGGTTAAACAATTAATCATTCACTTGATCGATTTGGCCGCAACCATCCATGTCTTGGATGTGCTGTTGTGGTCAGATAAATAATTCTATCCAAACCAACCAGAATCGGCTAACATCATGGAAGCATTGGATTATTTGCACATTGTTGAGGGGTTCGGGTCCGCATGGCCTGGAGGTGGTGGTCTCACTAGCACACGTTGTAGACAGAGTTCAGATGGTGTCGTGAGGGGCACGTGTCTGTAGTCCACGCATCTCACAAAGTAGAGCACGACATGCAAAGAAGGAGCAGGGAATGCTCTAGGAGGACGGTTGTGTCGAGTTGGGAAGTTACAAAGGCTCGATGACTCATTCATATTTCTGGGTACTTGAGCAAATACAAACAACTAAACATCAATTTTTTTTTTGCGTTGATAGAAACAAATAAGAGCACATAAAACGAAAGTTGGTTGACAATCAATTTTTATGAACGAATTATTTTTCTCGGTGCCCATCCATCGACTCTTGATAACGTGGTGTACTGTACGTATTCATTCATCAGCTAGTCTACTTATGATACCATATACCTGTCCATTGCATCGGTCTTCTTTACTCATGCCTATGCATCCATGATACTGCATAGTAGATACAAGTTTTTCTACAGCCACACTAATCTTAAGGTGCCATTGGCGGATATAGTGCAAGGTTCATTGCAATTTGAAAAAGGAAATACCAATTTATCTAAATATTACATACTTAATTTAGTCTTGTATAATATGTCAACAAACATATATCATGTTTATCATCTTGTACTAATGACTTTTTGGATAACATGACTTCATGTTATGCTCGTGAAAATTGACCAAAAATAGTGGCTCACATAAATGTTATATTTTTATAACCCGAACAAACATCACACGTTCTATCATCTTATTCAAATGATTTTTCAAATATGCATTTGGTGAAGATTATTTTAAATTCGATAACATTAGCAATGACATTAAAATAGATGATGGGTTAAAAAATCTAGAGAAAGAAGTATGTTGAGATTTTGGTTAAGCTTAATAAAACAAAACAAAAATTATTCTATCTTTACAACTTAATGCACTTTCTTCTCAAACTAGGGTTCCTTTAGTGGCTCTGGCAGAGAGTATCAAAAAGGTTTTATTTTGATATGAACATATAGTGAAGAACATATATAAGTTGAAAAGATGTATGACCAGTGGATGTGACGCAGATGTTTAATTGCATTTATTGAGCAGGATATTTTAAGTGATGACAATTTACTCAAGATATTTATCGGAAGGGAATATGTAAATCAAAGTAAATTAAAGTAAGTTGAGTTTGATAACACATTTGAACTATTTTGCAAGATTAAAATACGTCATCCCTTAACTTGCACGATCCAGTCAATTTAGTACGTAACTCCAAAAGAACATGTATATCAGACATGGAGTATGTGAGCTCGAGCTCACATGCACCATTTGCTGCAGTAAAATCAGAAAAAATATAATAAAATTCAAAAAAATCACGCGTGCCATTTTTCGTGATGAAATGATATTTGTGGAGACCTCGGCAAAAAAGACAAAATCATGCTCGAAAAAAACTATTTTTGAAGCATTTTGGAGCATTGATTTTTTTTTTTCACTGAGACCTGCATGAATGTAATTTTTGTTGGAGAACGTTGCATAAAATAAAAAATTTCCTACGTTCACCAAGATCAATCTATAAGTTCATCTAGCAACGAGAGAGAGGAGTGCATCTACATACCCTTGTAGATCGCGAGCGGAAGCGTTCAAGAGAACGGGGTTGAGGGAGTCGTACTCGTCGTGATCCAAATCACCGGAGATCCTAGCGCCGAACGGACAGCACCTCCGCGTTCAACACACGTACGGTCAGCGTGACGTCTCCTCCTTCTTGAGCCAGCAAGGGGGAAGGAGAGGTTGATGAAGATCCAGCAGCACGATGGCGTGGTGGTGGATGCAGCAGGGATCCCGGCAGGGCTTCGCCAAGCGTCTGCGGGAGGGAGAGGTGTAGCAAGGGGGAAGGGAGGCACCAAGTGCAAGGGTTGCGGCTGCCCTCCCTCCCCCCCTCTTTATATAGGGTCCCCAGGGGGGCGCCGGCCCTGGAGATGGGATCTCCAGGGGGGGGGGGGGCGGCAGCCAGGGGGGGGCTTGCCCCCCAAGGCAAGTGGAGCCGCCCCCCACCCTAGGGTTTCCAACCCTAGGCGCAGGGGGGGGCCCAAGGGGGGCGCACCAGTCCACCAGGGGCTGGCCCCCTCCCCACTTCAGCCCACGGGGCCCTCCGGGATAGGTGGCCCCACCCGGTGGACCCCCGAGACCCTTCCGGTGGTCCCGGTACAATACCGGTGACCCCCGAAACTTTCCCGATGGCCGAAACTTCACTTCCTATATATAATTCTTCACCTCCGGACCATTCCGGAACTCCTCGTGACGTCCAGGATCTCATCCGGGACGCCGAAAAACTTTCGGGTTACTGCATATTCATATCTCTACAACCCTAGCGTCACCGAACTTTAAGTGTCTAGACCCTACGGGTTCGGGAGACATGCAGACATGACCGAGACGCCTCTCCGGTCAATAACCAACAGAGGGATCTGGATACCCATGTTGGCTCCCACATGCTCCTCGATGATCTCATCGGATGAACCACGATGTCGAGGATTCGATCAATCCCGTATACAATTCCCTTTGTCAATTGGTACGTTACTTGCCCGAGACTCGATCGTCGGTATCCCAATACCTCGTTCAGTCTCGTTAACGACAAGTCACTTTACTCGTACCGTAATGCATGATCCCGTGACCAGACAGTTGGTCACATTGAGCTCATTATGATGATGCATTACCGAGTGGGCCCAGAGATACCTCTCCGTCATACGGAGTGACAAATCCCAGTCTCGATTTGTGCCAACCCAACAGACACTTTCGGAGATACCCGTAGTGCACCTTTATAGCCCCCCAGTTACGTTGTGACGTTTGGCACACCCAAAGCACTCCTACGATATCCGGGAGTTGCACAATCTCATGGTCTAAGGAAATGATACTTGACATTTGGAAAAGCTCTAGCGAAACGAACTACACGATCTTTGTGCTATGCTTAGGATTGGGTCTTGTCCATCACATCCTTCTCCTAATGATGTGATCCCGTTATCAATGACATCCAATGTCCATAGTCAGGAAACCATGACTATCTGTTGATCAACGAGCTAGTCAACTAGAGGCTTACTAGGGACTTGTTGTGGTCTATGTATTCACACACGTATTACGATTTCCGAATAATACGATTATAGCATGAACAATAGACAATTATCATGAATAAAGAAATATAATAATAACCATTTTATTATTGCCTCTAGGGCATATTTCCAACAGTCTCCCACTTGCACTAGAGTCAATAATCTAGTTACATTGTGATGTATCGAACACCCATTGCGTCCTGGTGTTGATCATGTTTTGCTCTAGGGAGAGGTTTAGTCAACGGATCTGCTACATTCAGGTCTGTATGTACTTTACAAATATCCATGTCTCCATCTTGAACATTTTCACGAATGGAGTTGAAGCAACGCTTGATGTGCCTGGTCTTCTTCTGAAACCTGGGCTCCTTGGCAAGTGCAATAGCTCCAGTGTTGTCACAGAAGAGTGTAATCGGCCCCGACGCATTGGGTATGACTCCTAGGTCGGTGATGAACTCCTTCACCCAGATTGCTTCATGTGCTGCCTCCGAGGCTGCCATGTACTCCGCTTCACATGTAGATCCCGCCACGACGCTCTGCTTGCAACTGCACCAACTTACTGCCCCACCATTCAAAATATACACGTATCCGGTTTGTGACTTCGAGTCATCCAGATCTGTGTCGAAGCTAGCGTCGATGTAACCCTTTACGACGAGCTCTTCGTGACCTCCATATACGAGAAACATGTCCTTAGTCCTTTTCAGGTACTTAAGGATGTTCTTGACCGTTGTCCAGTGTTCCATGCCGGGATTACTTTGGTACCTTCCTACCAAACTTACGGCAAGGTTTATATCAGGTCTGGTACAGGTCATGGCATACATGATAGACCCTATGGCTGAGGCATAGGGAACGACACTCATCTTTTCTCTATCTTCTTCCGTGGTCGGGCATTGAGCTGAGCTCAATTTCACACCTTGCAACGCAGGCAAGAACCCCTTCTTGGACTGATCCATATTGAACTTCTTCAATATCTTATCAAGGTATGTGCTTTGTGAAAGACCTATGAGGCGTCTTGATCTATCTCTATAGATTTTGATGCCTAATATGTAAGCAGCTTCTCCAAGGTCCTTCATTGAAAAACACTTATTCAAGTAGGCCTTTATGCTGTCCAAAAGTTCTATATCATTTCCCATCAAAAGTATGTCATCCACATATAATATGAGAAATGCTACAGAGCTCCCACTCACTTTCTTGTAAACGCAGGCTTCTCCATAAGTCTGCATAAACCCAAACGCTTTAATCAGCTCATTAAAGCGAATGTTCCAACTCCGAGATGCTTGCACCAGCCCATAGATGGAGCGCTGGAGCTTGCATACCTTGTTAGCATTCTTAGGGTCGACAAAACCTTCCGGCTGCATCATATACAGTTCTTCCTTAAGGTGACCGTTAAGGAATGCCGTTTTGACGTCCATTTGCCATATCTCATAATCATAGTATGCGGCAATTGCTAACATGATTCAGACGGACTTCAGCTTCGCTATGGGAGAGAATGTCTCATCGTAGTCAATCCCTTGAACTTGTCGATAATCCTTAGCGACAAGTCGAGCTTTATATATGGTAACATTACCATCCGCGTCCGTCTTCTTCTTAAAGATCCATTTGTTTTCTATTGCTCGCCGATCATCGGACAAGTCTGTCAAAGTCCACACTTTGTTTTCATACATGGATCCTATCTCGGATTGCTTGGCTTCAAGCCATTTGTTGGAATCTGGGCCCGCCATCGCTTCTTCATAGTTCGAAGGTTCACCGTTGTCTAACAACATGATTTCTAAGACAGGGTTGCCGTACCACTCTGGTGCGGAACGTGTCCTTGTGGACCTTCAAAGTTCAGTAAGAGCTTGATCCGAAGTATCTTGATCATCATCATTAACCTCCTCTCTTGTCGATGCAGGCACCACAGGAACATCTTCCTGAGCTGCGCTACTAACCGGTTCAAGAGGTAGTACTTCATCAAGTTCCACTTTCCTCCCACTTAATTCTTTCGAGAGAAACTCTTTCTCCAGAAAGGACCCATTCTTGGCAACAAAGATCTTGCCCTCGGATCTTAAGTAGAAAGTATACCCAATGGTTTCCTTAGGGTATTCTATGAAGACGCATTTTTCCGACTTGGGTTCGATCTTCTCAGGTTGAAGTTTCTTGACATAAGCATCGCATCCCCAAACTTTTAGAAATGACAGCTTAGGTTTCTTCCCAAACCATAATTCATACGGTGTCGTCTCAACGGATTTAGACGGTGCCTTATTTAAAGTGAATGTAGCTGTCTCTAGAGCGTATCCCCAAAATGATAGCGGTAAATCGGTAAGTGACGTCATAGATCGCACCATATCCAATAGAGTGCGATTACGACGTTCGGACACACCATTTCGCTGAGGTGTTCCAGGCGGCGTGAGTTGTGAAACGATTCCACATTTCCTTAAGTGCGTACCAAATTCGTGACTTAAATATTCACCCCCACGATCTGATCGTAAGAACTTTATCTTTCAGTCACGTTGATTCTCTACCTCATTCTGAAATTCCTTGAACTTTTCAAAGGTCTCAGACTTGTGTTTCATCAAGTAGACATACCCATATCTACTCAAGTCATCAGTGAGAGTGAGAACATAACGATACCCTCCGTGAGCCTCAACGCTCATTGGACCGCACACATCAGTATGTATGATTTCCAATAAGTTGGTTGTTCACTCCATTGTTCCGGAGAACGGAGTCTTGGTCATCTTGCCCATGAGGCATGACTCACATGTGTCAAACGATTCATAATCTAGAGACTCTAAAAGTCCATCAGCATGGAGCTTCTTCATGCGCTTGACACCAATGTGACCAAGGTGGCAGTGCCACAAGTATGTGGGACTATCGTTATCAACTTTACATCTTTTAGTACTCACACTATGAATATGTGTAACATTACGCTCGAGATTCATTAAGAATAAACCATTCACCAGCGGGGCATGACCATAAAACATATCACTCATATAAATAGAACAACCATTATTCTCGGATTTAAATGAGTAGCCATCTCGAATTAAACGAGATCCTGATACAATGTTCATGCTCAAAGCTGGTACTAAATAACAATTATTGAGGTTCAAAACTAATTTCGTAGGTAAATGTAGAGGTAGCGTGCCGACGGCGATCACATCGACCTTGGAACCATTCCCGACGCGCATCGTCACCTCGTCCTTCGCCAGTCTCCGCTTATTCCGCAGCTTCTACTTTGAGTTACAAATATGAGCAACCGCACCGGTATCAAATACCCAGGAGCTACTACGAGCACTGGTAAGGTACACATCAATTACATGTATATCTGATGTCTACTACACAACCTTCTTCTTGTAGACGTTGTTGGGCCTGCAAGTGCACATGTTTGTAGGACAGTAGCAAATTTCCCTCAAGTGGATGACCTAAGGTTTATCAATCCGTAGGAGGCGTAGGATAAAGATGGTCTCTCTTAAACAACCCTGCAACCAAATAACAAAACGTCCCTTGTGTCCCCAACACACCCAATACAATGGTAAATTGTATAGGTGCACTAGTTCGGCGAAGAGATGGTGATACAAGTGCAATATGGATAGTAGATATGGGTTTTTGTAATCTGAAAACATAAAAACAGCAAGGTAACTAATGATAAACGTGAGTGTAAACGGTATTGCAATGATAGGAAACAAGGCCTAGGGTTCATACTTTCACTAGTGTAAGTTCTCTCAACAATAATAACATAGATAGATAATATGACAAGCCCTCAACATGCGACAAAGAGTCACTCCGAAGCCACTAATAGCGGAGAACAAACGTAGAGATTATGGTCGGGTACGAAACCACCACAAAGCTATTCTTTCGGATCAACCTATAAAAGAGTTCGTACTAGAATAACACCTTAAGATACAAACCAACCAAAACCCTAATGTCACCTAGATACTCCATTGTCACCTCAAGTATCCGTGGGCATGATTATACGATATGCATCACACAATCTTAGATTCATCCAACCAACATAAAAGTACTTCAAAGAGTGCCCCAAAGTTTCTACCGGAGAGTCAAGAACGTGTGCCAACCCCTATGCATTGGTTCCCAAGTGTCACGAAACCCGCAAGTTGATCACCAAAACATACATCAAGTGGCACATGATGTCCCATTGTCACCGCAGATAATCACGGCAAGACATACATCAAGTGTTCTCATAAAGACTCAATCCAATAAGAAAACTTCAAAGGGGAAACTCAATTCATCACAAGAGAGTAGAGGGGGAGAAACATCATAAGATCCAACTACAATAGCAAAGCTCGGGATACATCAAGATTGTGCCATAGAGGAAACACGAGAGAGAACACGAGAGAGAGAGATCAAACACATAGCTACTGGTACATACCCTCAGCCCCGAGGGTGAACTACTCCCTCCTCGTCATGGATAGCGCCGGGATGATGAAGATGGCTACCGGTGATGGGATCCCCCTCCGGCAGGGTGCCGAAACAAGGTCCCGATTGGTTTTTGGTGGCTACAGAGGCTTGCGATGGCGGAACTCCTGATCTATTTTCTGTTCTGGAAGTTTTAGGCTACGTAGGTATATATGGGTGAAGGGAGAACGTCGGTGGAGCTACGGGGGCCCCATGAGGCAGGGGGCGCGCCCAGAGGGAGGGCGCGCCCTCCACCCTCATGACTGCCTCGTGGCTCTTCTGACGTGGGGTTCAAGTCCATCAGGTGGGTTTCCTTCCAAAAATAACTTCTCCAGTTGATTTCGTTCCGTTTTGACTCCGTCTGATATTCCTGTTCCTCGAAACACTAAAATAGGCATAAAACAGCAAATCTGGGCTGGGCCTCCAGTTAATAGGTTAATCCCAAAAATAATATAAAAGTGGATAATAAAGCCCAATATCGCCTAAAATAGTAGATAAAGTAGCATGGAGCAATCAAAAATTATAGATACGTTGGAGACGTATCAAGCATCCCCAAGCTTAATTCCTGCTCGTCCTCGAGTAGGTAAATGATAAAAAAGAATTTTTGATGCGGAGTGATACTTTGGCATAATTTCAATGTAAATCTTCTTAATTGTGATATGAATATTCAGATCCGAAAGATTCAAGACAAAAGTTCATATTGACACAAAAATAATAATACTTCAAGCATACTAATCAAAGCAATCATGTCTTCTCAAAATAACATGGCAAAAGAAAGTTCATCCCTACAAAATCATATAGTTAGGCTATGCTTCATTTTCGTCACACAAAGATGTTCCCAACTTCTATACCCCCGATGACAAGCCAAGCAATTGTTTCATACTTAAATAATCTCAAACTTTTTCAACCTTCACGCAATACATGAGCGTGAGCCATGGATATAGCACTATGGGTGGAATAGAATATGATGATGGGGATTGTGTGGAGAAGACAAAAAAGGAGAAATTCTCACATCAACTAGGCATATCAACGGGCTATGGAGATGCCCATCAATAGATATCGATGTGAGTGAGTAGGGATTGCCATGCAACGGATGCACTAGAGCTATGAATGCTCAACAAAAGAAAACTAGTGGGTGTGCATCCAACTTGCTTGCTCACGAAGACCTAGGGCATTTGAGGAAGCCCATCGTAGGAATATACAAGCCAAGTTCTATAATGAAAAATTCCCACTAGTATAAACAAGACAACTTATGAGACTCACTATATGAAAAACATGGTGCTACTTTGAAGCACAATATATGAGACTCACTACATGAAGAACAAGGTGCTACTTTGAAGCACATGTGTGGAAAAAGAGATAGTAGCATTGCCCCCCTTTTTTGGGCTTTTTTTTGGGCCTTTCCTTTTTTTGGCCTTTCTCTTTTTTTATTTGGGCAATGCTCTAATAATGATGATCATCACACTTCTATTGATTACAACTCAAGGATTACAACTCGAAACTTAGAACAAGATATGACTCTATATGAATGCCTCCGGCGGTGTACCGGGATGGTGCAATGAATCAAGAGTGACATGTATGGAAAATAATGCATGGTGGCTTTGCCACAAATACGATGTCAACTACAAGATCATGCAATGGCAATATGACAAAAGTAATGCATGTCATGATGACGATGGTGGAAGTTGCATGGCAATATATCTCGGAATGGCTATGGAAATGCCATGATAGGTAGGTATGGTGGCTGTTTTGAGGAAGATATAAGGAGGTTTATGTGTGATAGAGCGTATCGTATCACGGGGTTTGGATGCACCGGTGAAGTTTGCACCAACTCTCAAGGTGAGAGAGGGCAATGCACGGACCGAAGAGGCTAGCAATGGCGGAAAGGTGAGAGTGCGTATAATCCATGGACTCAGCTTTAGTCAAAAGAACTCATATACTTATTGCAAAAATTTAGAAGTCATCAAAAATCAAGTACTACGCGCATGCTCCTAGGGGGATAGATTGGTAGGAAAAGACCATCACTCGTCCCCGATCGCCACTCATAAGGATGCACAGCCAGGTACACTTCATGTTTCAAATTTGTTACATAACTTTAACCATACGTGCATGCTACGGGATTTGCTAACTTCAACACAAGCATTCTTTGAATTCATAATCACCCAGCTAGCACGGCTTTGATATTATCACCTCCATATCTCAAAACAATTATCAAGCATCAAACTTTTCTTAGTATTCAACACACTCATAAGAAAGTTTCACATATCTTGAATACCAAGTATATTAATATTAAGCAAACTACCATGCTATTAATGACTCTCAAAATAATATAAGTGAAGCATGAGAGTTCATATATTTCTTCAAAATAAAACTACCACCATGCTCTAAAAGATCTAAGTGAAGCACTAGAGCAAAAATTATCATGCTCAAAAAGATATAAGTGAAGCACATAGAGTATTCTAGCAAATTCCAATTTGTGTAAGGCTCTCTCTCATTAAAGAATTTCAGATCTTGATACTTTATTCAAACAGCAAGCAAAGCTAAAGAAAACTACAATGCAAGGATAGCACAACTCATGTGAAGAAGCAAAAACTTAGGCTCAACCGATACTAACCGATAGTTGTTGAAGAAGAAAGGTGGGATGCCTACCGGGGCATCCCCAAGCTTAGATGCTTGAGACTTCTTGAAATATTATCTTGGGGTGCCTTGGGCATCCCCAAGCTTGAGCTTTTGTGTCTCCTTAATTCCTCTCATATCATGGTTTCTCTTTTCATCAAAAGCTTCATTCACAACAAACTCAACAAGAACTCGTGAGATAGGTTAGTATAAACCAATGCAAAACCTTATCATTTCCTACTGTAAAAAATTACTAAAATTATTATTCAACATTTAATACTAAATGCCTCTGCATATTTAATACTCCTATCTTCAAATAGAATCATTAAACAAGCAAACATATGCAAACAATGCAAACATAACAGCAATCTGTCAAAACAGTACAGTTTGTAAAGAATGCAAGAGTCATCATACTTCCCTGACTCCAAAAATTATGAACTAAAATTCCCACTGTAATAAATTTATCAGAGCTTAATATGCAAAAAGATTCAACGTTATACCATGCTCTGACTTTTCTAGGGAATTTTTGCAACAGCGGTAAACTTTCTGTTTTCAAACAGCAACATGCAAACTAGCATAATAAGCATGGCAAAGGCTATCCTTGACTTTTTTTATTGAAACTAAAGAGGCAAAACACAATTATAACTAACAGCAAGCAAAAACTAACAAAAGAAATTCACGCTCCAAGCAAAACACATATCATGTGGCGAATAAAAATATAGCTCCAAGTAAAGTTACCGATGAACGAAGACGAAAGAGGGGATGCCTTCCGGGGCATCCCCAAGCTTAGTTGCTTGGTTGTCCTTGAATATTACCTTGGGGTGCCTTGGGTATCCCCAAGCTTAGGCTCTTTCCACTCCTTATTCCATAGTCCATTGAATCTTTACCCAAAACTTGAAAACTTCAACCACACAAAACTCAAAACAAAACTCGTAAGCTCCGTTAGTATAAGAAAATAAAACCACCACTTAGGTACTGCAATGAACTCATTCTAAATTCATATTGGTGTAATATCTACTGTATTCTAACTTCTCTATGGTTCATACCATTTAATACTAGCCATAGATGCATCAAAATAAGCAAACAACACTTAGAAAACAGAATCTGTCAAAAACAGAACAGTCTGTAGTAATCTGTATCAAACGTATACTTCTGGAACCCCAAAAATTATGAAATAAATTTCTGGACCTGAGAAATTTGTCTATTAATTATCTGCAAAAAGAATCAACCTAAAAGCACTCTTCAGTAAAAAATGGCAGCTATTCTCGTGAGCGTTAAAGTTTCTGTTTTTCACAGCAAGATCACATAAACTTCACCCAAGTCTCCCCAAAGGTTCTACTTGGCACTTTATTGAAAAAAAAAACTATAAAACATGATTACTACAGTAGCATAATCATGTGGACACACAAAAACAGTAAGGATACATATTGGGTTGTCTCCCAACAAGCGCTTTTCTTTAATGCCTTTCTAGCTAGGCATGATGATGACAATGATGCTCACATAAAAGATAAGAATTGAAACATAACGGGAGCATCGTGAAGTATATGACTAGCACATTTAAGTCTAACACACTTTCTATGCATAGGGATTTTGTGAGCAAACAACTTATGGGAACAATAATCAACTTGCATAGGAAGGTAAAAGAAGCATAACTTCAAGATTTTAAGCACATAAAGAGGAAACTTGACATTATTGCAATTCCTACAAGCATATGTTCCTCCCAAATAATAATTTTTAGTAGCATCATGAATGAATTCAACAATATAACCAGCACCTAAAGCATTCTTTTCATGATCTACTAGCATAGAAATTTCACTACTCTCCACATAAGCAAACTTCTTCTTTATGGCATACATCATCACAATAATCATCATAGGTAGGAGGCATGCTTTCATCATAGTAAATTTGCTCATCAAAGCTTGGTGGACAAAAAATATCATCTCCATCAAACATAGCTTCCCCAAGCTTGTGGCTTTGCATATCATTAGCATCATGGATATTCAAGGAATTCATACTAACAACATTGCAATCATGCTCACCATTCAAAAATTTAGTACCAAACATTCTATAGATTTCTTCTTCAAGCACTTGAGCACAATTATCCTTTCCATCATACTCACGAAAGATATTAAAAAGGTGAAGTGTATGAGACAAACTCAACTCCATTTTTTTTGTAATTTTCTTTTATAAACTAGACTAGTGCTAAAACAAGAAACAAAAAGATTCGATTGCAAGATCTAAGATATACCTTCACTTACCTAGCCTCCCCGGCAACGGCTCCAGAAAAGAGCTTGATGTCTACTACACAACCTTCTTCTTGTAGACGTTGTTGGGCCTGCAAGTGCACATGTTTGTAGGACAGTAGCAAATTTCCCTCAAGTGGATGACCTAAGGTTTATCAATCCGTAGGAGGCGTAGGATGAAGATGGTCTCTCTCAAACAACCCTGCAACCAAATAACAAAAAGTCCCTTGTGTCCCCAACACACCCAATACAATGGTAAATTGTATAGGTGCACTAGTTCGGCGAAGAGATGGTGATACAAGTGCAATATGGATAGTAGATATGGGTTTTTGTAATCTGAAAATATAAAAACAGCAAGGTAACTAATGATAAAAGTGAGCGTAAACGGTATTGCAATGATAGGAAACAAGGCCTAGGGTTCATACTTTCACTAGTGTAAGTTCTCTCAACAATAATAACATAGATAGATAATATGACAAGCCCTCAACATGCGACAAAGAGTCACTCCGAAGCCACTAATAGCGGAGAACAAACGTAGAGATTATGGTCGGGTACGAAACCACCACAAAGCTATTCTTTCGGATCAATCTATAAAAGAGTTCGTACTAGAATAACACCTTAAGATACAAATCAACCAAAACCCTAATGTCACCTAGATACTCCATTGTCACCTCAAGTATCCGTGGGCATGATTATACGATATGCATCACACAATCTCAGATTCATCCAACCAACATAAAAGTACTTCAAAGAGTGCCCCAAAGTTTTTACCGGAGAGTCAAGAACGTGTGCCAACCCCTATGCATAGGTTCCCAAGTGTCACGAAACCCGCAAGTTGATCACCAAAACATACATCAAGTGGCACATGATGTCCCATTGTCACCACAGATAATCACGACAAGACATACATCAAGTGTTCTCATAAAGACTCAATCCGATAAGAAAACTTCAAAGGGGAAACTCAATTCATCACAAGAAAGTAGAGGGGGAGGAACATCATAAGATCCAACTACAATAGCAAAGCTCGGGATACATCAAGATCGTGTCATAGAGGAAACACGAGAGAGAACACAAGAGAGAGAGAGATCAAACACATAGCTACTGGTACATACCCTCAGCCCCGAGGGTGAACTACTCCCTCCTCGTCATGGATAGCGCCGGGATGATGAAGATGGCTACCGGTGATGGGATCCCCCTCCGTCAGGGTGCCGGAACAGGGTCCCAATTGGTTTTTGGTGGCTACAGAGGCTTGCGACGGCGGAACTCCCGATCTATTTTCTGTTCTGGAAGTTTTAGGGTACGTAGGTATATATGGGTGAAGGGAGAACGTCGGTGGAGCTACGGGGGCCCCACGAGGCAGGGGGGCACGCCCAGGGGGGAGGGCGCGCCCTCCACCCCCGTGACCGCCTCGTGGCTCTTCTGACCATCAGGTGGGTTTCCTTCCAGAAATAACTTCTCCAGTTGATTTCGTTCCGTTTTGACTCCGTCTGATATTCCTTTTCCTCGAAACACTGAAATAGGCACAAAACAGCAAATCTGGGTTGGGCCTCCGGTTAATAGGTTAGTCCCAAAAATAATATAAAAGTGGATAATAAAGCCCAGTATTGCCTAAAACAGTTGATAAAGTCGCTTCCCTTGCAATAAAAGCACTCAGTCTCAGGCTTGGGTCCATTGCCTCACTTCTTCCTGGCAACTGGCTTACCAGGCGCGGCAAATTCCTTGCCGTCCTTCTTAAAGTTCTTCTTACCCTTGCCCTTGTTGAACTTAGTGGTTTTATTCACCATCAACACTTGATGTTCCTTTTTGATCTCCACTGTTGGGGAACGTAGCAGAAATTCAAAATTTTCCTACGTGTCACCAAGATCTATCTATGGAGAGACTAGCAATGAGGGGATGGAGAGTGCATCTACATACCCTTGTAGATCGCTAAGCGGAAGCGTTCAAGTGAACGGGGTTGATGGAGTCGTACTTGTCGTGATTCAAATCACCGATGATCAAGTGCCGAACGCACGACACCTCCGCGTTCAACACACGTACAGCCCGGTGACGTCTCCCAAGCCTTGATCCAGCAAGGAGGGAGAGGTTGAGGAAGACTCCATCCAGCAGCAGCACAACGGCGTGGTGGTGGTGGAGGAGCGTGGCAATCCTGCAGGGCTTCGCCAAGCACCGCGGGAGAGGAGGAGGACTTGGGAGAGGGGGAGGGCTGCGCCAGAACTTCGTGTAGAGCTCCTATGCGTCTCCCCACTTTATCTAGGGGTGGAGGGGTTGGTTTCTTGCCCTCCAAGTCCATTGGGGCGTTGGCCAAGGTGGGAGGAAAGAAATCCCATCCTTTCCTTCCCCACCGATTGTTATCCCCCCTTTTTAGGGATCTTGATCTTATCCCTTCGGGATATGATCCTATTCCTTCTAAGGGGGGATCTTGGTGCGCCTTGACCAGGGGCGTGGGGCCTTTCCCCCACTACCCACGTTCATGTGGGTCCCCATGCAGGTGGGCCCCACTCCGGAACCTTCTAGAACCTTCCCGGTACAATACCGAAAAATCCCGAACATTTTCCAGTGGCCAAAATAGGACTTCCCATATATAAATCTTTACCTCCGGACCATTCCGGAACTCCTCGTGACGTCCGGGATCTCATCCGGGACTCCGAACAACATTCGGTAACCACATACAAACTTCCTTTATAACCCTAGCGTCATCGAACCTTAAGTGTGTAGACCCTACGGGTTCGGGAGACATGTAGACATGACCGAGACGTTCTCTGGTCAATAACCAACAGCGGGATCTGGATACCCATGTTGGCTCCCACATGTTCCACGATGATCTCATCGGATGAACCACGATGTCAAGGACTTAATCAATCCCGTATGCAATTCCCTTTGTCTAGCGGTATTGTACTTGCCCGAGATTCGATCGTCGGTATCCTTATACCTTGTTCAATCTCGTTACCGGCAAGTCTCTTTACTCGTTCCATAACACATCATCCCGTGATCAACTCCTTGGTCACATTGCGCATATGATGATGTCCTATCGAGTGGGCCCAGAGATACCTCTCCGCTTACACGGAGTGACAAATCCCAGTCTCGATTCATGCCAACCCAACAGATACTTTCGGAGATACCTGTAATGCACCTTTATAGCCACCCAGTTACGTTGTGACGTTTGGTACACCCAAAGCATTCCTACGGTATCCGGGAGTTGCACAATCTCATGGTCTAAGGAAAAGATACTTGACATTAGAAAAGCTCTAGCAAACGAACTACACGATCTTTGTGCTATGCTTAGGATTGGGTCTTGTCCATCACATCATTCTCCTAATGATGTGATCCCGTTATCAACGACATCCAATGTCCATAGCCAGGAAATCATGACTATCTGTTGATCACAACGAGCTAGTCAACTAGAGGCTCACTAGGGACATATTGTGGTCTATGTATTCACACGTGTATTACGATTTCCGGATAATACAGTTATAGCATGAATAAAAGACAATTATCATGAACAAGGAAATATAATAATAATACTTTTATTATTGCCTCTAGGGCATATTTCCAACAGTCTCCCACTTGCACTAGAGTCAATAATCTAGTTCACATCGATATGTGATTAACACTCAAGGTCACATCCCCATGTGACTTACACCCAAAGAGTTTACTAGAGTCAATAATCTTGTTCACATTTACCATGTGATTAACACTCGATGAGTTCTGGGTTTGATCATGTTATGCTTGTGAGAGAGGTTATAGTCAACGGGTCTGAACCTTTTAGATCCGTGTGTGTTTTACAAATCTCTATGTCATCTCCTAGATGCAGCTACCACGCTCTATTTGGAGCTATTCCAAATAACTGTTCTACTTGGAGCTATTCTAAATTGTTGCTCCATTATACGTATCCGGTGTCTCTACTCAGAGCTATTCGGATAGGTGTTAAGCTTGCATCGACGTAACTCTTTACGTCGAACTCTTTATCACCTCCATAATCGAGAAAATTCCTTAGTCCACTAGTTACTAAGGATAACTTTGACCGCCGTCCTGTGATCCATTCTTGGATCACTCTTGTACCCCTTGACTGACTCATGGCAAGGCACACTTCAGGTGCGGTACACAGCATAGCATACTGTAGAGAGCCTATGATAAAAGCATAGGGGATGACCTTCGTCCTTCCTCTTTCTTCTGCCGTGGTCGAGCTTTTAAGTCTTAACTTCATACCTTACAACTCAGGCAAGAACTCCTTCTTTGACTGACCCACCTTGAACTCCTTCAAGATCATGTCAAGGTATGTGCTTATTTTGAAAGTACTATTGAGAATTTTGATCTATCTTATAGATCTTAATGCTTATTGTTCAAATAACCCTATATGCTTTCCAGAAATTCTACATCATTTCTGATTAACAATATGTCAACAACATATACTCATCAGAAATTCTATAGTGCTCCCACTCACTTCTTTGGAAATACAAGTTTCTCATAAACTTTGTATAAACCCAAAATCTTTGATCATCATCAAAGCATACGTTCCAACTCCGAGATGCTTACTCCAGTCCCTAGAAGGATTGCTGGAGCTTTGCATACTTATTAGCATATTTCAGGATTGACAAAACTTTTCTGATTGTATCACATACAACCTTTCCTTACGAAAACTGGTAAGGAAACTCGTTTTGACATCCATCTGCCAGATTTCATAAATGCAGCTAATGCTAACATGAATCCGACGGACTTAAGCATCGCTACGGATGAGAAAATCTCATTGTAGTCAACTCCTTGAACTTGTGAAAAAACTCTTCGCCACAAGTCGAGCTTCATAGATGGTGACATTACCGTCCACGTCCGTCTTCTTCTTAAAGATCCATTTATCTCAATGGCTTGCCGATCATCGGGCAAGTCCACCAAAGTCCATGCTTTGTTATGATACATGGATCCTATCTCGGATTTCATGGCTTCTAACCATTTGTCGGAATTTGGGCCCACCATCGCTTCTCCATAGCTCATAGGTTCATTGTTGTCTAGCAACATGACCTTCAAGACAGGATTACCGTACCACTCCGAAGCAGTATGCGTCCTTGTCGTCCTACGAGGTTCGGTAGTGACTTGATCCGAAGCTTCAAGATCACTATCATAAGCTTCCACTTCAATTGGTATAGGTGCCATAGGAACAATTTCCTGTGCCCTGCTACACACTTGTTGAAGTGACGGTTTCAATAACCTCATCAAGTCTCCACCATCCTCCCACTCAATTCTTTCGAGAGAAACCTTTCCTCGAGAAAGGATCCGATTCAAGAAACAATCCCTATTGCTTTCGGATCTGAATTAGGAGGTATACCCAACTGTTTTGGGTGTCCTATGAAGATGCATTTTATCCGCTTTGGGTTCGAGCTTATCAACCTGAAACTTTTTCACATAAGCGTCGCAGCCCCAAACTTTTAAGAAACAACAACTTAGGTTTCTCTAAACCATAGTTCATACGGTGTCATCTCAACGGAATTATGTGGTGCCCTATTAAAGTGAGTGCGGTTGTCTCTAATGCCTAACCCATGAACGATAGTGGTAATTCGATAAGAGACATCATGGTACGCACCATATCCAATAGGGTGCAACAATGATGTTCGGACACACCATCATAGTATGGTGTTCCAGGTGGTATTTATTGTGAAACAATTTCCACAATGTCTTAATTGCGTGCCAAAACTCGTAACTCAGATATTCATCTCTATGATCATATCATAGACATTTTATCCTCTTGTCACAATGATTTTCTACTTCACACTGAAATTACTTGAACCATTCAATAATTCAGACTTGTGTTTCATCAAGTAAATATTCTCTCTACTCAAATCATCTGTGAAGTAAGAACATAACGATATCCACTACATGCCTCAGCACTCATTGGACTGCACACATCAAAATGTATTACTTCCAACAAGTTGCTTTCTGGTTCCATTTTACTGAAACCGAGGCTTTCAGTCATCTTGCCCATGTGGTATGATTTGCATGTCTCAAGTGATTCAAAATCAAGTGAGTTCAAATGGTCCATTCGCATGGAGTTTCTTCATGCATATCTACCAACAAACATGGTTCGCATGTCTCAATCCTTTCAAAAACGAGTGAGTCCAAAGATCCATCAATATGGAGCTTCTTCATGCGTTTTACACCAATATGACTTATATGGCAGTGCCACAAGTAAGTGGTACTATCATTACTATCTTATACCTTTTGGCATGAAAATGTGTATCACTACAATCGAGATTCAATAAACCATTCCTTTAGGTGCAAGACCATTGAAGGTATTATTCAAATAAATAGTGTAACCATTATTCTCCTTAAATGAATAACCGTATTGCGATAGACATAATCCAATCATGTCTATGCTCAATGCAAACACCAAATCTCGATGGTAGAGGGAGCGTGCGATGCTTGATCACATCAACCTTGGAAACACTTCCAACACATATCGTCAGCTCACCTTTAGCTAGTCTCCGTTTATTTCGTAGCTTTTATTTCGAGTTACTAACACTTAGCAACCGAACCGGTATCCAACACCCTGGTGCTACTAGGAGTACTAGTGAAGTACACATTAACATAATGTATATCCAATATACTTCTATCGACCTTGCTAGCCTTCTCATCTACCAAGTATCTAGGGTAATGCTGCTCCAGTGGTTGTTCCCCTTATTACAGAAGCACTTAGTCTCGGGTTTGGGTTCAACCTTGGGTTTCTTTATTAGAGCAACAGCTGATTTGCTGTTTCATGAAGTATCCCTTCTTGCCCTTGCCCTTCTTGAAACTAGTGGTTTCACCAACCATCAACAATTGATGCTCCTTCTTGATTTCTACTTTCGCGGTGTCAAACATCACGAATACCTCAAGGATCATCATATCTATCCCTGATATGTTATAGTTCATCACGAAGCTCTAGTAGCTTGGTGGCAATGACTTTTGGAGAAACATCACTATCTCATCTGGAAGATCAACTCCCACTCGATTTAAGTGATTATTGTACTCAGACAATCTGAGCACAAGCACAACAATTGAGCTTTTCTCCATTAGTTTGCAGGTTAAGAAAATCGTCGGAGGTCTTATACCTCTTGACGTGGGCACGAGCCTGAAATCTCAATTTCAGCCCTCAAAACATCTCATATGTTCCGCGACATTTCGAAAAACATCTTTGGTGCCTCAACTCTAAACCGTTTCACTGAACTATCACGTAGTTATCAAAACGTGTATGTCTGATGTTCGTAACATCCACAAACGACGTTTGGGGTTCAGCACACTGAGCGGTGCATTAAGGACATAAGCTTTCTACTGTCCGCATAATAGCTACTATCAACTTTCAACTATAATTTCTCTAGGAACATATCTAAACAGTAGAACTATAGCGTGAGCTACGACATAATTTGCAAAAGGTCTTTTTGACTATGTTCAGGATAATTAAGTTCATCTTATGAACTCCCACTCAGATAGACATCCCTCTGGTCATCTAAGTGATCACATGATCCGAGTCAAACTAGCCCGTGTCCGATCATCACGTGAGACGGACTAGTCATCATCGGTGAACATCTTCATGTTGATCGTATCTACTATACGACTCATGCTCGACCTTTCGGTCTCCGTGTTCCGAGGCCATGTCTGTACATGCTAGGCTCGTCAAGTTAACCCTAAGTGTTTTCGCGTGTGTAAATCTGTCTTACACCCATTGTATGTGAACGTAAGAATCCATCACACCCGATCATCACGTGGTGCTTTGAAGCGACGAACTGTAGCAACGGTGCACAGTTAGGGGAGAACACTTCTTGAAATTTTGTAAGGGATCATCTTATTTACTACCTCGTCCTAAGTAAACAAGATGCATAAACATGATAAACATCACATGCAATCAAATAGTGACATGATATGGCCAATATCATTTTGCTCCTTTTGATGTCCATCTTCGGGGCTCCATGATCATCATCGTCACCGGCATGACACCATGATCTCCATCATCATGATCTCCATGAAGTCGTCTCGCCAACTTATTACTTCTACTACTACGGCTACCGGTTAGCAATAAAGTAAAGTAATTACATGGCGTTGTTCAATGACACGCAGGTCATACAATAAATTAAGACAACTCCTATGGCTCCTGCTGGTTGTCATACTCATCGACATGCAAGTCGTGATTCCTATTACAAGAACATGATCAATCTCATACATCACATATCATTCATCACATTCTTCTTGGCCATATCACATCACATAGCATACCCTGCAAAAACAAGTTAGACGTTCTCTAATTGTTGTTTGCATGTTTTACGTGGCTGCTATGGGTTTCTAGCAAGAACGTTTCTTACCTACGCAAAGACCACAACGTGATATGCCAATTGCTATTTACCCTTCATAAGGACCCTTTTCATCGAATCCGTTCCGACTAAAGTGGGAGAGACTGGCACCCGCTAGCCACCTTATGCACCAAGTGCATGTCAATCGGTGGAACCTGTCTCACGTAAGAGTACGTGTAAGGTCGGTCCGGGCCGCTTCATCCCACAATACCGTCGAAACAAGATTGGAATAGTAACGGTAAGCATATTGAACAAAATCAACGCCCACAACTACTTTCTACTCGTGCAAAGAATCTACGCAATAGACCTAGCTCATGATGCCACTGTTGGGGAACGTAGCAGAAATTCAAAATTTTCCTACGTGTCACCAAGATCTATCTATGGAGAGACTAGCAACAAGGGGAAGGAGAGTGCATCTACATACCCTTGTAGATCGCTAAGCGGAAGCGTTCAAGTGAACGGGGTTGATGGAGTCGTACTCGTCGTGATTCAAATCACCGATGATCAAGTGCCGAACGCACGACACCTCCGCGTTCAACACACGTACAGCCCGGTGACGTCTCCCAAGCCTTGATCCAGCAAGGAGAGAGGGAGAGGTTGAGGAAGACTCCATCCAGTAGCAGCACAACGGCGTGGTGGTGGTGGAGGAGCGTGGCAATCCTGCAGGGCTTCGCCAAGCACCGCGGGAGAGGAGGAGGACTTGGGAGAGGGGGAGGGCTGCACCAGAACTTCGTGTAGAGCTCCTATGCGTCTCCCCACTTTATATAGGGGTGGAGGGGCTGGTTTCTTGCCCTCCAAGTCCATTGGGGCGTTGGCCAAGGTGGGAGGAAAGAAATCTCATCCTTTCCTTCCCCACCGATTGTTATCCCCCCTTTTTAGGGATCTTGATCTTATCCCTTCGGGATATGATCCTATTCCTTCTAAGGGGGGATCTTGGTGCGCCTTGACCAGGGGTGTGGGGCCTTTCCCCCACTACCCACGTTCATGTGGGCCCCCATGCAGGTGGGCCCCACTCCGGAACCTTCTAGAACCTTCCCGGTACAATACCGAAAAATCCCGAACATTTTCCAGTGGCCAAAATAGGACTTCCCATATATAAATCTTTATCTCCGGACCATTCCGGAACTCCTCGTGACGTCCGGGATCTCATCCAGGACACCGAACAACATTCGGTAACCACATACAAACTTCCTTTATAACCCTAGCGTCATCGAACCTTAAGTGTGTAGACCCTACGGGTTCGGGAGACATGTAGACATGACCGAGACGTTCTCTGGTCAATAACCAACAGCGGGATCTGGATACCCATGTTGGCTCCCACATGTTCCACGATGATCTCATCGGATGAACCACGATGTCAAGGACTTAATCAATCCCGTATGCAATTCCCTTTGTCTAGCGGTATTGTACTTGCCCGAGATTCGATCGTCGGTATCCTTATACCTTGTTCAATCTCGTTACCGGCAAGTCTCTTTACTCGTTCCATAACACATCATCCCGTGATCAACTCCTTGGTCACATTGCGCATATGATGATGTCCTACTGAGTGGGCCCAGAGATACCTCTCCGCTTACACGGAGTGACAAATCCCAGTCTCGATTCATGCCAACCCAACAGATACTTTCGGAGATACCTGTAATGCACCTTTATAGCCACCCAGTTACGTTGTGACGTTTGGTACACCCAAAGCATTCCTACGATATCCGGTAGTTGCACAATCTCATGGTCTAAGGAAAAGATACTTGACATTAGAAAAGCTCTAGCAAACGAACTACACGATCTTTGTGCTATGCTTAGGATTGGGTCTTGTCCATCACATCATTCTCCTAATGATGTGATCCCGTTATCAACGACATCCAATGTCCATAGCCAGGAAATCATGACTATCTGTTGATCACAACGAGCTAGTCAACTAGAGGCTCACTAGGGACATATTGTGGTCTATGTATTCACACGTGTATTACGATTTCCGGATAATACAGTTATAGCATGAATAAAAGACAATTATCATGAACAAGGAAATATAATAATAATACTTTTATTATTGCCTCTAGGGCATATTTCCAACATCCACCTCCGCTGATTTCAGCATTGAATATACCTCAGGAATGGTCTTTTCCATCCCCTGCATATTGAAGTTCATCACAAAGCTCTTGTAGCTTGGTGGGAGCGACTGGAGGATTCTGTCGACCACCGCGTCATCCGGGAGATGAACTCCTAGTTGAGATAAGCGGTTGTGCAACCCAGACATTTTGAGTATGTGCTCACTGACAGAACCATTCTCCTCCATCTTACAATTGTAGAACTTGTCGGAGACTTCATATCTCTCGACCCGGGCGTGAGCTTGGAAAACCATTTTCAGCTCTTGGAACATCTCATATGCTCCGTGCTGCTCAAAACGCTTTTGGAGCCCTGGTTCTAAGCTGTAAAGCATGCTGCACTGAACCAGGGAGTAATCATCACTACGCGATTGCCAGGCGTTCATAACGTCTTGAGTTGCTGGGAAAACGGGTGCTTCACCTAGCGGTGCATCTAGGACATATGCTTTCTTGGCAGCTATGAGGATGATCCTCAAGTTCCGGACCCAGTCCGTATAGTTGCTGCCATCGTCTTTTAGTTTGGTTTTCTCTAGGAACGCGTTGAAGTTGAGGGCAACATTAGCGTGGGCCATTTGATCTACAAGACATATTGCAAAGAGTTTAGACTAAGTTCATGATAATTAAGTTCATCTAATCAAATAATGAACTCCCACTCAGATAGACATCCCTCTAGTCATCTAAGTGATCCGTGATCCGAGTCAACTAGGCCGTGTCCGATCGTCACGTGAGACGGACTAGTCATCATCGGTGAACATCTTCATGTTGATCGTATCTTCTATACGACTCATGTTCGAACTTTCGGTCTTCCGTGTTCCGAGGCCATGTCTGTACATGCTAGGCTCGTCAAGTCAACCTAAGTGTATTGCATGTGTAAATCTGGCTTACACCCGTTGTATTCAAACGTTAGGATTTATCACACCCGATCATCACGTGGTGCTTCGAAACAACGAACCTTCGCAACGATGCACAATTAGGGGGAACACTTTTCTTGAAATTATTATGAGGGGTCATCTTATTTACTACCGTCGTTCTAAGTAAACAAGATGAAAAAACATGATAAACATCACATGCAATCAAATAGTGACATGATATGGCCAATATCATATTGCTCCTTTGATCTCCATCTTCGGGGCGCCAAGATCATCTTCGTCACCGGCATGACACCATGATCTCCATCATCGTGTCTTCATGAAGTTGTCACGCCAACGACTACTTCTACTTCTATGGCTAACGTGTTTAGCAATAAAGTAAAGTAATTTACATGGCGTTCTTCAATGACACGCAGGTCATACAAAAAATAAAGACAACTCCTATGGCTCCTGTCGGCTGTCATACTCATCGACATGCAAGTCGTGATTCCTATTACAAGAACATGATCATCTCATACATCACATATATCATTCATCGCATCCTTTGGCCATATCACATCACATAACACTTGCTGCAAAAACAAGTTAGACGTCCTCTAATTGTTGTTGCAAGTTTTTACGTGACTTCTATAGGTGATCTAGCAAGAACGTTTTCTTACCTACGTTAAAGCCATAACGTGATTTGCCAACTTCTATTTACCCTTCATAAGGACCCTTTTCATCGAATCCACTCCAACTAAAGTGGGAGAGACAGACACCCGCTAGCCACCTTATGCAACTAGTGCATGTCAGTCGGTGGAACCTGTCTCACGTAAGCGTACATATAAGGTCGGTCCGGGCCGCTTCATCCCACAATACTGCTGAAGCAAAATAAGACTAGTAGTGGCAAGAAAGTTGACAACATCTACGCCCACAACAAATTGTGTTCTACTCGTGCAAAAAGAACTACACATAGACCTAACTCTGATACCACTGTTGGAGAACGTTGCATAAAATAATTTTTTTCCTACGTTCACCAAGATCAATCTAGGAGTTCATCCAGCAACGAGAGAGAGGAGTGCATCTACATACCCTTGTAGATCGCGAGCGGAAGCGTTCAAGAGAATGGGGTTGGGGGAGTCGTACTCGTCGTGATCCAAATCACCGGAGATCCTAGCGCCGAACGGACGGCACCTCCGCGTTCAACACACGTACGGTCAGTGTGACGTCTCCTCCTTCTTGATCCAGCAAGGGGGAAGGAGAGGTTGATGAAGATCCAGCAGCACGACGGCGTGGTGGTGGATGTAGCAGGGATCCCGGCAGGGCTTCGCCAAGCGTCTGCGGGAGGGAGAGGTGTAGCAAGGGGGAAGCGAGGCGCCAAGTGCAAGGGTTGCGGCTGCCCTCCCTCCCCCCTCTTTATATAGGGTCCCCAGAGGGGGCGCCGACCCTGGAGATGGGATCTCCAAGGAGGGGGGGCGGCGGCCAGGGGGAGGCTTGCCCCCAAGGCAAGTGGAGGCGCCCCCTACCCTAGGGTTTCCAACCCTAGGCGCGGGGGGGGGGGGGGGGCCAAGGGGGGCGCACCAGCCCACCAGGGGCTGGTCCCCTCCCCACTTCAGCCCACGGGGCCCTCCGGGATAGGTGGGCCCACCAGGTGGACCCCCGGGACCCTTCCGGTGGTCCCGGTACAATACCGGTGACCCCCGAAACTTTCCTGATGGCTGAAACTACACTTCCTATATATAATTCTTCACCTCCGGACCATTCCGGAACTCCTCGTGACGTCCAGGATCTCATCCAGGACTCCGAACAACTTTCGGGTTACTGCATATTCATATCTCTACAACCCTAGCGTCACCGAACATTAAGTGTGTAGACCCTACGGGTTCGGGAGACATGCAGACATGACTGAGACGCCTCTCCGGTCAATAACCAACAGCGGGATCTGGATACCCATGTTGGCTCCCACATACTCCTCGATGATCTCATCGGATGAACCACGATGTCGAGGATTCAATCAATCCCGTATACAATTCTCTTTGTCAATTGGTACGTTACTTGCCCGAGACTCGATCTTCGGTATCCCAATACCTCGTTCAGTCTCGTTAACGGCAAGTCACTTTACTCGTACCGTAATGCATGATCCCGTGACCAGACAGTTGGTCACATTGAGCTCATTATGATGATGCATTACCGAGTGGGCCCAGAGATACCTCTCCGTCATACGGAGTGACAAATCCCAGTCTCGATTCGTGCCAACCCAACAGACACTTTCGGAGATACCCGTAGTGCACCTTTATAGCCACCCAGTTACGTTGTGACGTTTGGCACACCCAAAGCACTCCTACGGTATCCCGGAGTTGCACAATCTCATGGTCTAAGGAAATGATACTTGACATTTGGAAAAGCTCTAGCGAAACGAACTACACGATCTTTGTGCTATGCTTAGGATTGGGTCTTGTCCATCACATCGTTCTCCTAATGATGTGATCCCATTATCAATGACATCCAATGTCCATAGTCAGGAAACCATGACTATCTGTTGATCAACGAGCTAGTCAACTAGAGGCTTACTAGGGACTTGTTGTGGTCTATGTATTCACACACGTATTACGATTTCCGGATAATACGATTATAGCATGAACAATAGACAATTATCATGAATAAAGAAATATAATAATAACCATTTTATTATTGCCTCTAGGGCATTTTTTTTTAACTGAGACCTGCATGAATGTAATTTTGTCATGAAATTTTGCACGCATGTGAAAAAGACATCAATGTTTGTTGTAAAAAAATCAGATTATTTAAATTTTTTAATTTTTTTTTTGATTTTACTGTAGCAAAGGGTGCATGTGAGCTCGAGGTCACAAGAGCAGTTTCGCATGTATATCCCCTAAACTCTGTGAACGATTATATGTTTCTAAACGATTCATATAATGAATCGTGGCCCTCACATAAGTAAAGTTCTAGATACGCCTCTACGGGCTTCCCTTGCGGAGGGTATCACCATGATAGTGAAGGAGGTTTCCAATGCTGCTAAGTGAGGTAGAATGCTTCCCCTCGTCCATCAACGTGGTGCATGACGTGGCACACCTTGTGTACGAAGTCTTCCACTGTCAATGATGTGGTGCGCGTTGTAATGAAAGAAACGAAAGAAATCATGCATATGTCTACGTCTTGTGTACGAAGTCTGTTTCTCATCCATTTTCCTGCTCCCCATTTGGGTCCAACACCACCGAATCCTCCTCCTCATCCTCCTTTACCTCGCGCACCCCTCCCAAGAACTATCATTATCGCAGTTAACTACGCCTTTCACCAAACACCAACATCATGTGTAGTGATGGGCTCTTACTCTGTCATGGTGCTTTTGCCTAACCAGTGTGTGTCTCTGTCCTCTACTGCACACACAAGTTGTTTAGCCGAATGCTCGTGAATCGGCCTCTGGCTCGCCCTTGACGTCTTATCCACCTCTGCCAGCTCCAAGTATCCATATGTCGTCGCCCTTCAAAGCTCGTTGTTCCTTACTTACGTACAACTAGCCCAACCCTTTCCGTTCAACTTGTCGAGACCATCATATTGTGCTCCTTCAGTGTAATGTCTCTCGATATAATCCCATATAAGTAGGAGTAGGGTTTTTACCAGAATCAAAGGGGGTCGAACCTAGGAACAACATGTGTCCCAATTTCATTCAGTAAGCCGAGGTTATGTCCTACTACCATCTACCTCCAAGTTACGGGAAACATTTAGGGACATTACCAAAACACCCTCAAAGCTAGTGCTCAAATCCCAACAAGCCTTTGCAGGAAAAGAAAGGGGAGCCCCCGATCAATGTTTCTACCGAATCAAATACGAATCCTCCTTGAGTTCAATGTGTTGCTTGTTGCTCTTGGGTATTTGGGAATCCCTAGCCGAAAGGTGTTGCCCACGAGACTCCAAGTTGTGGTATTTGTGCTATGGGGTTGTTTATGAGGGTTTGGTGGCGACATCAAGGTCTATCTCTAGTGATTGAGTTCGGGATTTGTTGGCTGAGGCTCAAGGAGAAGGACGAGACATTGGTTATAATTGGGATATGTTTGCATTTCCCACGTACGCCTGTCCGACGAAGATTAGCATCCTCCCGGCACACCATAAATGTTCCCCTCCGACTTTGTGTGATTATTTCTAGCCTTTACTTTTAGACAGTGTTGTGCTAGCTTGTTGTCTTGTATTTGTTGTTGCTAGATATCTTATCATGCATATATGGTATTCTACTCTATTGGATTTCAAGAGCATTGCAACCCCTTAACTCAACCAATAAAATGTTACAATCCGTAGTCGCCTATTCACCCTCTCTCTAATCAATATTTTTGATCCTTCAAAAAAGCGAAAACATGTGATCTGGATTACTCATTGAATCAACGAATTTTGATGTACGTACATGTTACCCTTGTTGAAAAAAGGTGTTGGCTTGAAGTTCCGCTTCTTGGGTGATAGCCCCACGTTTGACCACTTGGTGCATGTGTGTGTGTGTGCGCGCGCGGGGACGCCACGCTTATTGTTAGGTTCCACGTTGTTTTGCTGTGGATTTAGTCAATGGTGATAAGTTTTGAAGATGTTAGCGCTCGTCAGATGCTAGTGGCCCTCAAGTTTACCTTTCTTTTTTCCTTATTTTGTAAGCCAAATGCTTTGGCATTGATACTCGAAATCATTCAACAAGATATGATTGTGACCATTGCAATATGTAGAGATTGGAAAGTTTGCCTTCCTTCTTGGAAAATACGCCCAAAATTTCAAAATTTTGTTCCTTCGATAAAATAAGAGTACCAAGTAGTAAAAATTTCATGGGAAGCATGGGGATAATATTATTGGATCATCCTTTGATTCTTGAAAGTCCTTTAGACTCCTGCTTCGGGGGTGCCACCCCGAGAGCTCATTTATCTTTTCTGGAATTTTTTCAGAAACAATAATTTTTTTAGGGAAGCGGACTGATCCGAGCTAGTAGCTAGGGTTCATCGTCGATGGGAGAAGAGATCAGTGCAGAGAAACAATAAATTTGACTGCTGCGCATAACCCAACCAAGAGAACTTTTTGGGATGAACTGATATCTGTTGATGAAACAAACAAACTGCGGTGATGCACATGCGCGAGCACTAGCTAACCCATTTCCAAAATGTAGATGAAGGTAATGCAGCCAAGTCCAACATCATCACGCAAATATAGATGAAGGTGCACATGCACAAGGTGGGGAAACTAGCTAAAAAAGCAACAAACATGATGTCTCTGCACTGCTGCCTCATCAGTTCTTGTTGTAGAAAGCGCCAATTATTTCTTTCGGCTAGTGTCCACGCCATATGGGCTCGATCAGTTCGCTCAGAGGAGCCAGCTCTGACCTATCAATTAACTGAAATTCCTGCCAAAAAAAGTAGTGCCAGCAATAAGTATTGTGATGATCGAACCGCACAAGGAATTACAACAAAATTTGTTCGAGATGAGAGATGTAGCAAGTGGTGAATAAACGCTATTGAATAATAGTTCTACTAATCATGATGAGGCAATCTCAACTGACAAATTCTAGTCGATAGGATGATCAACAAAACCATCATAATTTGCCGTTAATGTTTGTCGTGTGCTTCCTAAGAATAGGCAGGATGTGTTTGTGTCATTGTGTGCATAATGATTGATCACAGTTTCCAAAGCAGTAATCAAAATCAAAATATTGAATGCCGTAAAAATATTAGAATTCAGAATCATGGAACCAAACTACCAGGAAACCAACTCCCTTCTTTTGCATTCCATGATAGACATGAGAGGTTGGTACAGAAGGCATGAAGTTGGGTGGTTACCGATGTGAAGAGTACGAAGTGCTTGAAGCAGGTGTTGAGATGTGCTTCTTCTTGGAGCTTGAGAATCATCTGGAAATGCGAGTGGTATATGTGGGCATACACCCTGAACAGACGCTTGAAGATGGTCTTGGCGACGTCCCGGAAGTTTGGAGGGAAGGGAGCCCCTGTTGACACCACAGGTGTTCCACCAGAGTACATGATTACACCGGATCATTTTTTTAGCACTCTTCATAGGCACACTAACAAAAAAAAAACACTTACCAAGCTTTTGAGGGAAGATGGATTCTTCGTCGAGGTGGGCTTCAATCCAGTCCATCAGGTACTCGACGTACTTTGGTGCGGACACTTCAATAGGCCTCTTGATCTTGACTCCATCAGCCCACCTGTACTCATACCTGTTTGATGAAGAATTCTTCTCATTAAGTTCAGAGTGTGACACACAGCCTATACGATACTTCCATATTAATTGTCACTCAAACGGATGTATTTAGCACTAAAATACGTCTAGATACATCCGTTTCAGCGACAACTAATGTGGGACGAATGGAGTATATACTTGAAGATTTGAAGGAATTTACTTTGGACCGGCTGACATGGTGGGGCAGGTAGCTGGCGTGCAGAATTCCATGAGGGTGCCGTACAGGAGGCTCACTTGGTTGAAGAAGTCGACAGCTGCAAATGGAGGTGGTCAGAAACTAGCAAAACTTTCAGCTCATCAACTAAATCAGCAAGCAACAACAGTTTCAGAAAGAAAAAAGTGCAAGAACTCACTGTTGACAGCGAGCCACTCGTTGAGATCCTCTCCGACAGGCAGGCGGACCACCTCTCGCAGGTTACCGCTGCCGAGGGTGGCGTCGATGTGCCTCTTGAGCTTCATGCCCTGTACGTGTACGTACAGTCCAAATCAGATTGGTAAATGAAATTCCTTTTCCGGGTTAAGCATGTGGATAATAACAACATGCATGCAGTTATATACTCCCTCCGTCCGAAAATATCAAAATGAATAAAAAGAGATGTATCTCAAACTAAAATACGTTTAGATACACCCCCTTTTATCCATTTTGATGACAAGTATTTCCGGACGGAGGGAGTATATAGCTGGCTGTGTGCATCAGAATTAGAGTAAATTGCAAAAAACCACCACAACACCACAATTGGGTCAAAGTTTTCAATGCTTCAGAAAAAACCCACCAGAAAACATGCATTTTGGTGGGTGTTTGATGATGTTTGCACAATTATGATGGTTTTTTGCAATTTACTCTCAGAATTATGCAGAGGCCGGGGTTTCAACCTCCTTTTCAGGAAAAGGAAAGAAAATACTACATAGAGCTGGCAGTCCAAATCATTAATTCTTCCTCATCATAGCAGGCAGTCCTCCAACTGAATCGAGTCCATGTCATTCAGTTGGAGGCAGAGCTAGATAATCTAAGAGATTCAAAATCCTTTTGATGAATCTGGACAAAAATTGACCAACGTTTGTCGAAGTTGCTAAAAAAAAATGTTTGATCCTGCAACTTGCTACTACGTACCTTGTCCCCCGCCGGAGCACGCTTCTTGGGCCTGAACGTCCTCTGGTTCCTGCGAGCCAATCGAAACACCAAATCGAAGCGAAACAAAGTTAGATCCTCAGACAAGTAGAGAATTAATCAAGAACCAAAAAAGCAGACGAGACATGAGAAGAACAACCCAAAGAAACAAGAAACTAAAACAGCAATCGAAGAAGGAACTAGATTCATTCTCGCGTCTTCACCTGCTGCTGCGACCAAAGAGGCTCTGCATGGTTCGATGCCGAAGGCCGCCGCCAGAGGAAGCGAAGGTGATGGCGATGGCGACGGCGGAGCGCTTTCTCTGAGTGACAAGGACAGAGGCTTGATCCACGGTGATCCGAGAAAGGGAGCTTTCCAAGCCCTGACGTCTACCCGAACTCCACATATATATATGGGTACCGACGACGTACGCCGAGAGAAAGAAATAAGAGAGACAAAGAGCTAGGCTGGCGACGACGGAGGGAGGAGCGGTGGTGGGTGTGGGTGGCTGGCGTCGTGAGTGCGTGCGGTGCATCCGTTACCGTTTTGGGCTGTGCGTGGGCTGTTATCCACTGATTACGTCCTGCTAGCTGTGCCCTGATCTGCCGCCCTTGATGGTTTTCCGCTTACTCCAATACTGCCTTGTTGGTACTCATTCAGCGACAGCTAGCTGTACCCGACCTTTCCATACAAGTGACCTCAGCCCCTCCTCACGATTTTTTTTCTCGCCAGCCTTTTTTTTTACAGAAACACAGTACAGACGCATACGCATTAACTACTTGTACAAAACAAGAAGCGGAATGCATATAGCCGGTTTCCATTTCTAGACTCCCAATACAAATCATGACTTCGCCGGTTTCGGTCGATCACGCCTGTTCGACGAAGATTAGCAACCGACGCATACGCATTAACTACTTGTACAAAACAAGAAGCGGAATGCATATAGCCGGTTTCCATTTCTAGACTCCCAATACAAATCATGACTTCGCCGGTTTCGGTCGATCACGCCTGTTCGACGAAGATTAGCAACCCCCCCCCCCCCCCCCCCCAAAATGACTTGGGAGGATTCTCATGACACTCTCTCGACGCCCATTTGCGTTCTCTCTCTCTGTTTGTCTCTGTGTGTGTGTGTGTGTGTGAGACAGAGACTTCAGGTGTACCATCTCATATATGACGGTGGGTTTCTCCTCCCTCACCTTAGTCGGCGTTGCCGACTTTCTTTCTCTCCTCTCTGGGTGATAGGTGGACCGTGTAGCGGCAGCAAGGGACCCAAGATGGCGTGATGTTCTTGAACTGTGTGGTAGCCAATGAGTGCAAATCCAGTTATATGGTCCAAGATATGATCCCCTAATACCCGACTATGTGGTGTGTCGGATCTGGACTGTTTGTAGAGAAATTCAGCATTCCACTAAACTGGCATCAAATTACAATAAGAAACGGCGAAAGCACACGTAAACTTGGCGGCCTCGCTGGTGACATGGTGAAGGGTCACGAGTTCATGTTGGTGACCAAGACTGGCGACTTCGATAAAGAAGTGAACACGGTCACATTTTTGGCGGCTTCGTTGGCGGCATGGTGAAGGCTGACGAGTTAGTGTTGATGACCAAGACCGGTGATTTCGATAAATACTCGAATACATACAATTTTTTAGCAGCTTCACTGGCAACGTGATGAAGGGTGACAAGTTCGTGTTGACGACCAAGATTGGCGACTTTGATAATCATGCGAACACGGACAAATTTTTGGCAGTTTTGCTGGCGATGTGGTGAAGAGTGACGAGTTTGTGTTGATGATCAAGACTGGCAACTTCAATGAAGACACGAACACTGCCAATTTTTTGGTGGCTCCGCTGGTGACATGGTGAAGGGTGGCGAGTTTGTGTTGACGTTATGACTGGACGCGAGTATAGACAATTCTTTTGTGGATTACCTAGTGACATGGTGAAGAGTGACGAGTTAGTGCTGATGACCAAGACCAGTGATTTCGATAAATACTCAAATAGAAACAATTTTTTGGCAGCTTTTCACTGGCAACGTGATGAAGGGTGACGAGTTCGAGTTGACGACCAAGACTGGCGACTTCGATAATCATGCGAACACGGACAAATTTTTGGCGGTTTTGCTGCCGACGTGGTGAAGAGTGACGACTTTGTGTTGATGATCAAGACTGGCAACTTCAATGAAGACATGAACACTGCCAATTTTTTGGTGGCTCCGCTGGTGACATGGTGAAGGGTGGCGAGTTTGTGTTGACGTTATGACTGGCGACTTTGGTAAAGACGCGAGTACAGACAATTTTTTTGTGGATTACCTAGTGACATGGTGAAGGGTGACGAGTTAGTGTTGATGGCCAAGACCGGTGATTTCGATAAATACTTGAATAGAAACAATTTTTTGCCAGCTTCACTGGCAACATGATGAAGGGTGACGAGTTCGTGTTGACGACCAAGACTGGCGACTTCGATAATCATGCGATTTACGGACAAATATTTGGCGGTTTTGCTGGCGACGTGGTGAAGAGTGACGAGTTTGTGTTGATGATCAAGACTGGCAACTTCAATGAAGAAACGAACACTGCCAATTTTTTGGTGGCTCCGCTGGTGACATGGTGAAGGGTGGCCAGTTTGTGTTGACGTTACGACTGGCGACTTTGGTAAAGACCCAAGTACAGACAATTTTTTTGTGGATTACCTAGCGACATGGTGAAGGGTGATGAGTTTATGTTGATGATCAAGACTGGTGACTTCGATAATGGCGCAGACAGAGACAATTTTTTGGTGGCTTCGGTGACCACATGGTGAAGGGTGATGTGTTCATGTTGACAACCATGACTGACGACTTCAGTAAAGGTGTGAACATCGACAAATTTTTGGTTGATTCGCTGACGACATGGTGAAGGGTGAAAAGTCATGTTGATAGCTGGGTGTTCAGACTAGGAGTCCTACTCTCCTACGACAAGACCAGCCGCCCTATAAATATGTGAAGGGTGGTGGCTAATTTACAACACACACAATCGAACAAAATCAATCTGCTACTTTTATTTTCATCTACTTCTTCTTTACTATATATTTTTGGCTTATTGTTCTTCATCGTCGATTGCAGTAGAGTACAAGGCTTTAGGCGCGGCCAGGCCGACCTAGGACAACCAATAGACGCCACACTCTCTAACAAGGCCCCTCTCGGGTGTATGGGGTTTCGGGGTCAAGAGACCGCATCGGCTTGTCTTGCATATCGTTCTCCTGATAAGGCTTCTCTGGCGATGTGTCCTAGATATCGCCCTTGACGGTGGGAGGACATGTGATGTCTTCATTTACAAACACAGTTTTAATTTGGTGTTTGAGAGAAAAAGATCAAGGGATAATGTTGTTCATCATGTCTGACAGCAAGTTCCCAAAGCCCTGAGAAATCAAGGCCAATAGCATAGTCCAACCTAGCTATTATGTGTTATTAGAAGAACAATGTAAATCTTGCGAGGTATATAAGAAGAAACATGAGGAGGGGAGTTTACAAGTGTATCTTGCAAATTTCAAGAAGGATCGTCAATGCAATAGTCACCCTGATTGAAGAAATTATGTACCTCCTCCACAAGGCAAACACGTTAAAACCTGGCCGGGTATAGGTATACGTATCTACATGAACCCAATAAAAAAATGAATTGAACTTGCGATCCTAATGCTCGATGAAAACCCCAAAAGCCCACAAAGTGAATCCCTTCGGTGCCAGCCTGTTAGGCTTGTTTGTGCCCAGGGGCGGAGCTACCTCCCGGCGACCCCGGGCAGCTGCCCGGGCTGCTCCGGCCATTCTCCACTAAGTAGTACACATAAACCATGATTAATATCACTAATTACAGGGGCAAATTCTGGACAACATCACTGTATACAGGCTTTGCCCCGGCTCCTTGAGTTGGCTGGCTCCGCCACTGTTTGTGCCCACCCCCTATTCCTAACAACATGGTGCCATAACCACTGGAACGAGCTAACATGCTTGTTCACTCCTAGGAAAAAGCCCTTCTTTTAGTACAACACTAATTGTATGCACAATATTAATTATTTGAAAACAACATACTCAATTTTTTTAAAAACCATGAATTGTGGAAAAATTGCAAAAAAATAAATGAAAAAGGTTCGTCAAAATCAAAAAAAGTTCATCGATCTTGAAAAATAGTTCACAAATTTTAAAAAATTAATTCAATACGATAAAAATCATCAAATTTGGAAAATATTAATCGAATTCTTAAAAAAGTTTATCAAATTTAAAAAATATTCATGAATTGGAAAATATTGATCGAATTTTTAAAAAATGTTCAGAGAATTTGAATAAAATTTAATCGGATTTGGAAGAAGGAAAAAGTTTGGAAGTAAAAAAGTAAAAAAGGGACATAGAAAAAAGATAAAGGAAAGGAAAGAAAAAAAAGAAGAGAAGAAAGAAGAAAATACGAAAGATATCTATGTTATCATATCAAGGTGAGGTGGCTGGGTGGTTACTGCGTCTTACACCAAACACACACATTGAGGCTTTGTTCGGTTGCCTCATGGTAGATTCCACGTGTGGTTTCTAACCTCTCAGGGATTTGATGATCCCCGTCTTGTCACCCGAACCCCACCATTCCCCGTCCATATGAAATCCCTGTGTGCATAACCTGTTCGGTTGGTTGCTCCCCTGCTAATCCATACACAAAGACAACACTGTTCCATAGAATTAAAAGACCACACAGCCTACATGCTTTTTTGCAGTAAGAAAATATTACAGAACATAAGAGAAGAAACTGTACAAGATATACGGAAGTTACATAATTTATTTATCTCAAATAAACAGTAAAATCGATGAAGATATAATACAGATGTTACATAATTTATCTCAAATAGACAGCAAAATAATTCAAAAAATCTCAGTTGTCCCAAACTGGAATCGGTCACTTTCAGAATATGGTTTAGCATCTCTGGAAAATCATGCAAGATATAATACAGATGTTACATAATTTATCTCGCCGATGTCGTTTCCGTAGCGATCGATACACTGCATTGGCAATGAAGGCAGTTAGTTCATATAAAAGGACTAATATGAGAGCAGTATACATGAACGAGATGTCTTACTTTTGGCAATCAACAATCAAGTGAGCAAAGAAATACTAATAAGATATATATTGACCAGCTAGCAAAGAAAGATCAAATGGACAGCAACATCGTATCCATATGCACCAAACAGATCACAACTATATGGTAAAAACTTAAAACACATGGATTGATCCAGGCACATAAAATTGGAGTCTTTGCTAAGTTATCAAACAGCAACAGCACGATGAGAGGCATCAACAACCATAGTTAAAAGGAACAACTGTTAACAAGTTGCAGTAGTTATAGAACTTTGTTTTTATTATCATCAACAACCAGAATAAGAAATGGACCTTTTGATGTGAGCTAGTTGAACCATCAGCTTCAGGTTACTAGATGAACAAGGCAGGTTCATGTGATCTAGATGAACATGCGAGTCCCAGTAGGGGTACCATGAAAACCAAGGTTGTACATCAAAACTACATGCTAGCAACGTGCATATTAAATAGAAGCAGAATTTGAGTACCTGAGTTATTCCATTTCAGCTCTCAGCCACATAAGTGCAGTCTCCGGTCTGGCACTCATGAAAATCTCTCGGTTCTCAGGGATCTTGAAGACTCGGAAAGCCTTGACTTCTTCTTCAGGTGTGATGTCCATTGTTTTGAGCAGATCAATGCAGTTTTTGATAGAGTACTCATCCACAACCCTTGGCTTATTCCTCTCATCCTCCACCTGCTTCGCCCTTATTTCCAGGTACTTCTCCATCATTGCAGCCACATCACCATTCGCCCCCCCCCCCCCTCCGTCTCTTTGGTTCTTTCTCTTCTGCATTTCTTGAGGGTACAGTAGCCAAATTTGGTTGAGTTTGCTGGGGCTACACAGCAAAGTTTTCTTGCACATACACCTCCTCAACATCTTCATCCATCTGCACCCTTTCTCCTCCAAGATTCTCACCATCAGCTGATGTTTCTCCTTGATTCTCGCCAGCTCCTCCAAGATTCTCGAGATGTGATTGGGTTGAGCAATGTGATGACTCGATAGAGGTGAAGTTATATGTCCCTTCTGCAGTTTGGCCTACAAGTTAAAGTGACAATCAAGTATAAGATTTCAAACTAGAAGAGTAAACAAACATAAAAAATGACATGAGTATATAATGAAGTTGATAACTAACCATCATGCAATTCTCCCAAAGCTTCAAAAAGAGGGAAGGCCTTTGTCTTGAACTTTCCAGCTTTAGGGTGTGACTACATAGTTGACAAGAAAATGATATTAGACCATGCAACAAGTAATGAAACTTTTAGGGAATAACAATGACACTCTTACTATGATGATATTTTTCCAAAGTGGTGGATCCGCTAGAATCTTGCACTGCCGGTCGTCCCATGAAACGCCGCTTTGCTTCCTTATCTCTTTGATCATCTTGTATTCTCTTTTTAACTCTTTCTCCTTTTCTTGGATTTTCTTCTTCTCGTACCTAGCATAAGGATTCTTTTGGTGGAATTTCTTCACTATCGTATTCCATGCTTCAGAGCTCCATCCATTTTGACCCTTATGTTCAGGTGTATCATGCTCACGAAGCAAGTACACAAGATCTTTCTCAAGGCTTGCATTCCATTGCGCTCTGTCTTCTGCATTTCCACATTGCATGTTAATGTACTTTTTTCTATCTTAACTATTTTGGTTTTAAGAAAATAAAGTCCCGACTAGAGAAATAAAGTCACGGCTAGTTTATTACCTTTGGGAGACCCTCTCCTCCTCTTTGTCACACTGCCTGTAGGAGGTGATGCTCTATCCCTTTCGACAGCTTTTTTGAGGAGGCTCAACCTTGGTGACCCTCAAGCAGTCATCATAGTGACTTCTGAACAATATTCATGACATGAACAACAGAAAAAAAAACATAAACTTCTACACTAAACTTATTACTACTACACTACAAATGACAAGTTATGCATGTTGATAATCAGCCCACATTTGATGAGCAATGGCATCTCTAAGGTTGTCGCCTTCATGGTTGATTTGATGATTTTGAGGAATATCACCGTCAGGAAGATCCACAAAATTCATGACAGGTATATTGTTTGGTTGGTTATCTAACCAACGCTCATCTCCTCTTTCAGATCGGATGATGTTATGTAAGATTGCCGCCGTTGCTGGTAGCTTGACTTGGTTCTCTATTCGATGATGCGTGCCCACTTTTAGGATTGGGAACCGCTTCTTCAAGATTCCTAATCCCCGTTCGATGTGATTTTGTAACACGGCATGCCAGAGATTTAATAGCTCCCTGTGATTTTGGGGTCGACGACGACCGCGTGCAAACTCCTTCAGATGGTACCGAACACCACGATACGGAGCCAAGAAGTAAGGTGTGTTGGCATAACCACCATCAACCAGATAAAACTTGCCCGGAGGTACATGAAATCCATTGTTAAGTGTTGACTGAAGAACTTTAGCATTAGTAGCAGATCCCTCCCAGCCACAAGAAATGAAGGTGAAGTTCAGGTCGAAGTCGCACACGACCATAACATTATGGCTTAGGGTCCCTTTCCTATTTCTGAATGGTGCGGCTTTTTCTCCTGAAATTGTTATGGGAACATGTGTCCCATCAATTGCCCCAATGCAGTTCTGCAATGAAATACTATAACTTAGCACCTATAACATGAAGAGTAAGTTATTGATGTGGATCAAAGTTGGCGAAGCAAAAACCTGAAAATAAGGAAAGAATCTCGTGTCCGACTGAATCTTCGGATGCACTTGACTGGGATTTGGAGGCTTCAAAAAATGCTTGGAGAGAATAGGGATGATGTCAAAGAAATTCTTCATTTGCCAATGGAAAGTGTCCCCGCTGTGACCAAACCGAACTTGAAGGTCTTCAAATGAAGAATTATGGGACAACATCCACAAAAATGATGCTAGTTTCTCTTCGACTTTAATTCTGGTATCTTTCACCAACTTCGCCCTTCAAAGATAATTAGCTAAAGATTTGAAGATATGCGGCTCCATCCTAAATGCTACCCGATAGTTTTTGACGTGCCCTTCGAGTAACTCCTTAACAAACATCTCGCCTGTTAGCGATGATGTATGGCGCGGAATCCTCCGCTCCCTAAGAGCAACTCCATCGGTCTCTATCAAATGTAGTGCAGGGAAAATAAATAACATCATTTCGTCATCCTCCTCCTCCCTCTTCCTAACACGATCCCTCATTTCCGGATCCATTCCAAGTCTAAAGAAGAAAAATGCCGCTAGTTATTACTACTACACCTAAACAGTAAGAGTGCAAGTTGTACAAACAAACAGTTCATATGCCCGGCATCGGAACATCATCTAACAGAAAGGACAACAGTGGAAAAAAGGACAACTGCAATGTCTAGTAATGTCAATAGGATGGAGGTAGCACTTCAGCTCAAATTCTTCAACAACTACAACGTCTAGTAATGTCAGATATTAACATAGCTCTCAGCTTACCAAAAAAACAGTTTGTAACACAGATCTATTGACCAAGCAATAATAATCAACAGTAATATGAATAAGGAGAAGATTAAAACAACAGGATTAATCTACCTTGTCCTTCACGATGCTGCCCAATTCAGGGTCTTGCTGCAGCTGAGGCGACGAAGCTAGCCTATAGAAAATGGAGGGAAAATACGGATTTAGCTATATTTTTGTTATGTACACAAACTGCACTATGTATATTTAGATAATCAAGAACAAGAATCAAGAACAGATGATGATTACACACCATGAAGCAGTGCCGATTCTACTCAACAGGCTTGAACAGGCTCAAGCCTGCCCTAAAAAATCACCAAAAAAATTACTACTAAGCGCACTAGTTAGGCCTAGCCTAGAAAATAAAAACTTCCCGCCATCTTATTGCATCACACTGCACTACCTCCAACAAAAATTAACGTATTTGAAGTTCAGCCTACCCTCCATTTGCGTCCTAGATTCGCCACTGCCATGAAGAGAACAACTTATATACTCTGCCAATGATCATACCAGAAGTATCTTATGTTCAGAAAGAAGAACATGCTATTTGAAAATTAATTTGCATGTTGCAGTTTGAACAGACTAAAATGTTGACGACAACTGCAAGAATGAACAACAACATATAAGATCTTAGCTGATGAAATGAGTAAAACACATTTCTTAGCCAATGCAACTACACATACTTCTCAGTAATTAACTGAACCGAAAAACATATGAATGCGTAATTAACTTATCAACATAAGTAACCTAGCTGACCTTCCTTTCTCATTTCAATATTCAGTGACAACACCCAGCAAGCAACCACATTGCCTATCCAAATAACAATTGATGCTAGTTCCTAGGAAACCCCAAGAAAGTCTGACCTTGACATTTGGGAAGACAGATCAAGATCCGGCTAGGTTTTCATGGAGGGGGCGAATCAGTGCTGCTAGAGAGAGAGACAATGGGAGGGGGAGGGGGAGAGAGAACTAACCAGAGATCTCGTCGCCTGCAGTAACCACTTCTCCAGAGCTAGGGTTCCAGCCGCGGCAAGGGGGCGGCGGGGGAGATGGGACAATCGGAGGTTAGCTAGGGTTCAGGCAGGGCTTCGTGGCAGGTCGTCAAACCAGGGGGACGCCCTCCTCTCCCCGTAGGTTGCGCCGCCGCCGCCACCGCCGTCCACTCGCCGCCGCCTCCTTCCGCTTCTGTCGCCTCGCTCGGGGATTGCTTCCACGGGGTGCCAGGAGATGTTTTTTTCCGCGTGGGTTTGGAGGGGTTTGGGCCGGGGAAAGACCACACGGGGCTTAACCGAATGGAAAAAACTGGATGGGCCGGGTTTATTCCCCGGCGGGGGAAATCCCTGCGGACCCGCGTGGATTAGACCCAAAACCTCGCGGGGCTGGGCTTAACCGAACGAGGCCTGAGGGGGTGGGCGCTTCAGGCGCTTGTTTGCAAACGGGTGCCTGAAGCGCCAAATAGGAATTGCCTATTCCTATTCCCTTGTATGTGTACACGGAAGCCGCAGCTGCACACCTCTTGCCTTTACATTCGCTTCCTCGACTCTGCGATCTACTCTCTAATGCAAATTCCATAGACGGACACTTCATGATTGCCCTTGTTTTTACTGATTGAAGTCATTAGGAATCCATGTCATCCGTCTCAAGCACGTAGTGATTACATAACTATATAAGTTGGAAGGTAGAAACAATCCGGTAGACAAAACTCCGCATACTTCCACAAACCCAACATACATGCCAGGTCTATAAAATAAGCAAAGAACCGGATCTATGACGGTTTTATCCCCAACTAAACTGAATCCCAGCTTTCTATAAAGCTAGGTCATTGGGCCTTTCATATGAAAAGAAAAATAATCAGAACGGTAGCAATGGAAATCACCTGCACATCTCCTTCCGGTCGAAAGGCAAGAACAACTGTTGTGCTCGCTGGCGGGGCAGAGGAACGGAGGCTTGGAGTTGATGTTCACGGTCGAGCCAAGTGGAATTGATCGACGTGAACATGAGCTGCCATAGTATCAATCTGACTACACGTGGCCGCGGTGGAAGCGGGGGTTGTCATTCCTAGGATAAAATGAAGCGAGGGGTGGGGTGGAGGACTCGATGATGTGAAGGCCACACAGAGGTACTCCCTCCGTTCGGAATTACTTGTCTCGAAAATTGATGTATCTAGAACTAAAATACATCTAGATATATCCATTTCTACGACAAATAATTCCGAACGGAGGGAGTATAAGTCGTTATAGGCTACGGGATTGATTAAAAGAAAAAAATCCTTGGGGGATTAGGAGAGACCTAACTTATGAATCAAGTTGACGTGTGAGCTCAAAAGGTGCTTCCAATTAACGCTCCATCCTTGAGGGAGTATTTGTCTTTCTAGAGATTTCAACAAGTGACTACATACGAAGCAAAATGAGTGAATCTACACTCTAAAATATGTCTACATACATCCCTATGTTGTAGTCCATTTGAAATGTCTAGAAAGACAAATTTTGGGAATGGAGGGAGTAAGTCGCACTTGACTTGGTATGGTCTTTGATGCAGACTTTGACCATTAATATATATCAAAGTTCATAGATCGAAAATGTATAAACGGTTCTTCTATTTGTCATGCGAAACAATTCATTTTTATATGTTTTTACAGTACTTTTGCAGATCTACAATAAGTGAAAATTATAGTCAGAGTTATGCGATGAAAACTAGAAAAATTCAAACACCCTTTACAATTTGGGAAGGGGAGAGTATTTTTTTTTTCGAAAAGGAAGTTGAAACCCTAGTCTCTGCATCCATAGATGCACACAATCATCATTAGTAAATTATATATGTAGAAGATGATTACACCAACCACTATTGCAGCAATGGAGTAGATAACAAAGTCGTCTCAAGGACAGACCAACTGAACCGCCTTTGTTGATCAGTCATAAACAAAGAAATCCAAATATAAAAGAAATATAATAAGCTACATTATCTTCTCATATAGTTAATCTTCAGGTCTGCACTTTCTAATGATTGGGACCTGTTTTTCTCTCTCATCACGCTGTCATCGTTATGCACCAATATTTTGCATCATGTTTTTGTCCTCTGCAGATGTATACACATGAGCTTGACTCAAATGTATATACTCCCTTCATTTCTAACTATAAGACCTTTAGAGATTTTAATATAGACTACATACGGAGGAAAATGGGTGAATCTACGCTCTAAAATGCGTTTATATATGTCCGTATGTAGTGCATATTGAAAAGAAATCTTTAAAATATCTTATATTTAGAAACGGAGGGAGTAGAAAACTAGATAAAGAAATATAAAGGATGAAAGAAGATACTCCAACTGGACATTACTGATTCTGAAGAAACGGAACCAGAGTGTAACTCTTTACCTGTAAGAATGAATTAGTTTTCAATCAATTGACAAACAGCTAGGTAAACCATTATTATGACGGAACACAAAACAGGTCAGAGCTGGCTAATGTTCTTTTTCTATCAATCAATTGCCACACTAACTAACAGCTAGCCAAACCATTATTGTGATGGATCGCTAAACAGGTCAGCGCCCGCTAATACAGCAGGCTAAGTTTCTTTTGTTTCGGTGCCGTCCAGGTTTTCGCCCATAGTGTACGTTCTGATATCGGTGCAAGTGGCATTTCTGGCAGTACGTTGAACTGACTTTCGCTTCTTTCTCGTCCCCTATTTAAACTCTAGAACTGTTGTATTTTCGTTTGATTAAATTAAAAGAGGGTTAGCATGGTTAAAAAGAACAGGCTAAGCAATGCGCCAGTTTGTTTATCAATAATGTACTCCCTCCGTCCCAAAATTCTTGTCTTAGATTAGTCTGGATGCGGACATATCTAATATTAAAATGTGACTTGATACATCTGTATTTAGACAAATCTAAGACAAGAATTTTGAAACAGAGGGAGTACCAGTTTTCAGTTCAGACATCTTCTATTTGCAATTTTCTTCTTCTTATGGGATGATCATGGGGTTGTTAAAACTCAGGCCGGGTGGCTTCGGCCCCTCCTTCTATTGGAAGTACCGGCACATCTTAAAATACGTTATCAGGTTTTTCTTCTCTGAATGCACAAATCGACAAACTGCTGAGTTAAAGTTGTCGTCAATGTCCTAACCAATCATCTTAACCCCCTAATCCCACAACTCATTCATGGTGACCAAACGTGTTTCATATCTGAAGAAATATTGTGGAGACTTTCGTATATGCTGCGACATCATCAACTCATGTCATTCTAAAAAAACACTATGTTTCTAAAGTCAGACTTTTATAAAGTTTTTGACTCTCTCTCTCATGGTCATCCCTCTCCACAATCCTCCTCGTGAGAGGTTTCCCTACTCAATTCTGCTCTTGGACCATAATATCCTTTCAACTAGGAAAATGACAGTCTTACTTAGTGGAGTACCAGGGGATTGGATCAACTGCAAACACTGGTCTACGACAAGGGAATCCGCTATCATCATATCTATTCATCATCGTTGCAGACCTTCTACAATGACTAATCCGCCAAAATCCACACCCTCTATCTCTGCACCACCCAATCTCCCTCCACCTACCACCCACTACGCTTCAGTATGCTGACGACACCCTCAAAATTGTCGAGGCTTCACCTACGATCACCCTGAAGGATATCCTAGATGACTTCGCCAGGGCTACGGGTTTAGCCATGAACTTCAGTAAAACAACGTTCGTACATATGCATCTCCCTGCTAGCCCACGTCCCTCGTCCCTCGCGTCGCTCTCGCGGGCGGCAGCGGGGGAACCCCGCGCCCGCCTCCTACACCATCCCCTCCCCTTGCCGCCGCCAGAAGGCACCGCCGGGCAAAGCCCGATGCGCGTCGGCGGCAGCGGGGCCCTTCTTCTCCTCCCGGTGTGCGGCTGTAGCGCGAGATGCGGCGGCGCGGCGGCCATAAGGTGGCGCGAGCGGGCGACCAGGTCGTGGCGGCTGCGCGCGGGGTTGGCTCCGGGGTGGCGGCGCGGGCACGGATCCATCGCAGATTTGGTCCTGCGGGCACGGTCTCGGCCTCCCCTGCTCGGCCGGCGGGTCTCGGTGCGGGGGACTTCTCCTTGCTGAGATCTAGCAGCGGCGGCCTGGATCATCCAAATCCTGGCAAGGATGGCGGTGACTCGTGCACAAGAGATGTAGGTCTTCGATCAGATCTGGGTGAAAACTTGCTATTGTCTATTGCCAAGGCCGGCGATGGCAACCCTGTCTGCGTCGTTCCTTTCCTAAAGGCATCGCCGTGGAGAAGTTCAAGGCCACTCTCTGCTACCTTCCGGGGAAACCCTAGATCAGTAGATCGGACGACAGTGACTCTCTGGTGTTGTTTCCCCCTTGGGACGTCATTCTGGGAGGTGCACACGGGCTTGAGGGACCGGTGGACGGCGACTTTGGTGGAGCGATACTTCATCTTACACATTGAGGGTGGCGGATCTCGGCGGCGTGGCGCTGTGGAGACTCGACGTCTGATGCGCGGAGATGAACTCACGCAAGAGGAGGAAGCTATCTAGCGTCATGGTGGCGTTGATGGAAGAGAGGCCCGGCAAGGTCGGTGCTTCATTTTTGCTCTGAGGATGGACCGAGGGATGATGGAGGTGACGGCCCTTGCAGCGTGCGATGCTCACTGTGAGTGTGCCAGACCGGTGTGGGACCCAATCCAGGTAGTGGCTTGGATGAGACACTCAGCTTTAGATGTTAGGTTTTGGTGCGATGTCTGTTTGGTATTAGGCCCGGACATTCGACACGCCTTCATCAAGGGGATAGGAGTAGCAACGGTGTTGCCAAGATGGTCGCTTCAGGCTTATTGATGTATCACCTTGTATGGTCTTTGTGAATAATTAATAATATGGATGTATGCATCGTCCAGATGCAGAGACCGGGGGTACATCCTCCATTTCTAAAGAAAAATCTCCCTGCCGGCCAGGCATGCTCAGTACCTAATATTCTTGGCTGCCCCCTGCCAGACGCCATTCTACCAATCCTAGAAAAACGTCGCAAATATCTCTTGGATGGAAGGCTAAACTGCTGTCCAAAGAGGACATGCTAATTCTATTATCCGTCATCCTCAGCTCTCTAGCCACCTACTTATGTCTGTATTTAGGATGATCCCCCAAAAGGTGCTCAAAAAATAGATGGCTTTCACCGTGTGGGTTGTAGAGGAAACATGTACAAGTGCCAGTGTCTAATTGCTCGGAACAACATTTGTAAAACGAATTTTTTTGGTGGTTTGGGTCTAAAAAACTGGCATCAACAATACAATTGCCTCTTATTAAGTTTGAAACGAATTTTTGATTTCCAAACACAGGAAGTGTTATTGGATTATCCCTTGATTCTTGAAACTCCTTCGAACGTTCCTGCTTGGGGGGTGCCACCCTAATGACTCTTTTCTTTCTCAGACTTTTTAGGAAACGATAAAATTGGCTATCGCGCATAACCCAACTAGAGAAATTCCCCGGATCAAATGACAATCCGCCGATATGAACAAATTGCCATGATGCAATCAACACCTCCTTGGGAGAGTCTGAGTACATACACTAGCACTAGCTAACTTATCTCTAAAATGTAGATGAAGGTAGCCCGTGTCCAAGTCTAACATCATCACAAAAGCAGAAACGCGCATGCACAGGCTGGGGAAACTAACTAACTTAAAAAGCAACAAAATATGATGTATCTGCACTTTTGCCTCATCAGTTCTTGAAACAGAGCTCCAATTGTCTTCTCGGCTAGTGTCCAACCAATATGGGCTCGATCAGCTCCCTGAGAGGAGCTAGCTCTGCCCTATCGATTAACTGAAATTCCTGCCAAACAAATAAGGCCAACAATAAGTAATTGTAATGATTGGACCCTATGAGGCACTCGATTACAGACAAATTTGTTTGAGACTCAAGAGATGTAAAGTGGTATGCTGCTGAAATAATAATAATACTAATCATGAGGAGGCAATCTAAATTGACAAATTCTAGTCGATAGAGCAATCAGCAAACCACCATAACTAGTCTCTTTGCGGTGTGCTTCTTAAGAATAGGCAGGATGCTTTTTGTGTGTATAATGATTGATCACAGCTTTCTAAACAAATAATCTGACTCAAACGATTGGTTATTATAATTTAGAATCATCGAACCGGACTACAAGGAAGCTCCCTTCTTTTACGTACTGGAAAGCTGAAGTACTGCCATAACTTAGCATCATCCATGCTGAAAAACTAGTGTATGATGTGATTCTATTCTACAGGCTACTTTACTTGGTTTTGAGTACTGCATGGCTTCTCTTCTACTCCCTCCGTTCACAAATATGAGATGTTTTGGATATTTCAATATGAACTACATACAGACTGAAATGAGTGAACAAACACACTAAAACGTGTCTACATACATCCGATTCACAAAAAAAGCTAGAACGTCTTATATTTGTGAACGGAGGGAGTAATTCTTTGCCGAGAGGACACTTATTATCTTCTATCAATTCCCTCGAAATTATATGGCACAAGATAGTAATTATTCCAGCAATTGTTGACGAATGCAACTTTGTGTCACGAAGCTGTGGAGGGTGGTTAGTTACCCATGTGAAGAGCATGAAATGTTTGAAGCAGGTGTTGAGATGTGCTTCTTCCTGGAGCTTGAGAATCATCTGGAAATGCGAGTGGTATATGTGCGCGTACACCCTGAACAGCCGCTTGAAGATCGTCTTGATGACGTCCCGGAAGTTTTGAGGGAAGGGAGCTCCTGTTGGAATGCACCACCGTTTTTTCAGCAGAGTACATACATGATCAGACCAAAATTCTGAATCATTTTTAGCACTCCCATCAGTACACTAAAAAATAACAATCAGTACGTTATACCAAGCTTTTGAGGGAAGATGGATTCTTCGTCGAGCTGGGCTTCAATCCAATCCATCAGGTACTCGACATACTTTGGTGCGGGCACTTCAATAGGCCTCTTGATCTTGACTCCATCGACCCACCTGTACTCATACCTGTTTGGAGATGATTTTTTTTTCTCATTAAGTTCAGAGTGTGACACGCAGCATATAAGATATATACTTTGAATTTGAAGCAATGTACTTTGGACCGGCTGACATGGTGGGGCAAGTAGCTGGCGTGCAGAACTCCATGAGGGTGCCGTACAGGATGTTCACTTGGTTGAAAAAGTCGACAGCTGGAGATGGAGGTCATCAGAAACTAGTACTACAAGTTAAGACACCTACTTTTTTAAAGAATGAATTTTATTGGCTCAAAATAAAGTATCAAGAGGATATAAATACAATTAAGACACCTGCTAGGTCTACCAAGATTCAGCTCATCGACAACTGTTTCATCATTAGAAAGAAGAAAGTGTCAAGAATGAACTCACTGTTGACAGCGAGCCACTCGTTGAGATCCTCTCCGACTGGCAGGCGGACCACCTCTCGCAGGTTACCGCTGCCGAGGGTGGCGTCGATGTGCCTCTTCAGCTTCATGCCCTGCGTAGTACAGCCCAAATATTTATATATGGTGATCAACTTGTTAACTGAACTTTGTTTTCGGTAGAGTTAGATGATGATCTCAGGGAGAGATTCAGAAGCCTTTTGATGAATTTCGACAAAACTTGACTAACATTTATCAAAATTTCCTAAAAGAAGAGAATAATGAAAACACATGACAACATTTACCAAAACTATATATTGCTCTTGTATATACTCCCTCCATCCCGGTTTATTGGTCTCCTTCGGATTTTGGGTGAAAGTTTGACCATAAATTTGACTAATAAAATATGAATTATATGTAGTGAAAATGGGACCATCAGAACCTTCTTTCAAATATGGATCCAACAGTACAACGTTTGTGACATACCACTTATAATTTGTTAGCAAATCATATCTATGGTGAAAGTTTGACCCAAAATGAAAGGGAGACTAATAAACTCGAACATCGAACAAAGGAAGTATATATCTAGGTATACCATACGTTGTTCCCTGCTGGAGCACTCTTCTTGGGCCGGAATGTCCTCTGGTTCCTGCGAGCCAATCAAAACAACAAATCGAAGCGAAACAAAGGTCAGTTTGGATCCTTCGCCTTCCTCAGACAAGACATGCAGATAATCGATCAATGAAACGAAACATGAGAAGCAAGAAGATGAGGAACAGCAAACCAAAGGGAATTCCAAGCGAACGAAGGAATCAAAAGCAGCAATCAAAGACGGAATTTAATATGTTGGGCTTTACCTGCTGCCTCGACCGAAGAAGCTCTGCATGATAAGACGGAAGACGCCGGCGAGCGCGGCGAGAGGAAGAAGAACAAGGCGGAGCAGAGACAAGGACTGAAGCGGTGAGATGATCCGAGGGAGGGAGCTTTCATAGTTCTGACGTCTATATACCTGACGTACGCCGAGAGAGAGAGAGAGAGAGATGGAGCGGGAGACAGGCTGGCGGTGATAGATGCATGGAGGCTGGCTGCCTGGCTGGCACCGTGAGTGCGTGCGTGCGTTGCATCCGTTCCCCGTCTGTCCTGTTCTGTTATCCACTCACGTCCGGCTGTGACGCCTTTGATGGTTAATTTCCACTTAATCCAATCCAATCCTGCTTTGTTGGCACTCATTCAGCGACAGCTGGCTATATCCAGCCTTTCCATACAAGTAATCTCAGGACCCTTCTCCGTACGATTGCGCTGTTTTTTTTTTCTTTAAACACAGTACATATCAGGGTTTTGGTTACCATTCGAAATTTCAAAATTTACCATGGTTACCACGTATTTCCGCCCCCCCCCCCCCCCCGCCCCCGCTAAAGGTAAATGGTCATTTCGAGCAAAAATAATGAATATTTTGAATTTGTTGAATACAAACGCTCAATGTATAGTAAAGTATGGCAACGCCTCACATCACTCGCGTAGCACAACGTTGCACTGAGGTAGTAGCTCTGTTATGATAAATATAAGTTCAAGTGCTATCTATATCTATTTTGAAAGAATTTGAATTCAAAACTGACTTATAAATTTTGTTCAAAATTTGCTCAAAATTTTGTGGTAACCATGGTAACCACGTATACCAGCCCCCCTTAGTAAATATGGCCCATTCGGTAACCAAAACCTTTTTACAGACTCAAGGTATACAGCGAGACAAATTCGTAACTTTTAGCCACTTTCTATTCCTAGGCTTCCAATAGAGATCACGACTCCGCCAGTTTCTGCCTGAGTAGCTAGCCACCTCCCTGAAGACTAGGGAGGATTCTCATGACCCTCCCTATACGCCCATCTCTCTCTCTCTCTGCCTTGGGGAGCAACATCCACTGTGTCAAGGTGGGATTTCTCCTCCCTAGCGGCGGTGTCGACAGACTCCAGGTGGCATGGCGTTCTTTGACTGTGTGGCAACTAAGAGCATTACTAGTAGTACCCCTAAACTCTCAAACCCTCAAAGATAACCGCTTTTTTACGGGTTGAGACGAAAAAATCGCAAAGAATAGAACCCCTTAAACCCTTAAATTTTTTTAGAGGCTCAACCCCTATTCTCCTTCCCAGCCTGTAGAAACAGGGGTTGACAGCCCAACCCCTCCCCGACCCGGTTCCCTCGCCAGTTTCGCGCGGGAGGGAGTTTTCAGCTCCCCCTCCCCAGATCCGGCCGCCGCCGGCCTCCTGCCGCCCTGCCCGGCCGCCCTCCCGCCGCGCCGCGCCCCGGCGCTCCATCCCCGGCCGCCCCTCCGCCTCCCCGCCCCGTCGCGCACCGCCCCGCCGCCTCCCCGCCCCGTCCGTGCCTCCTCCTCCCCGCCCTAGCGTCCCCTCCCTCCTCCCTTGCGCCGCCGCGGCCCGGCCGCCATCCCGCCTCCCCCTCCCGCCTCCCCTCCCGCCCTGCCCTCCCGCCGGCCACCCCTCGAGGAGCCGCATCGAGGAGCCGCGCCCGGTCGCCCAGGCGGTCCAAGCCGCGCCGCCGCCCTGCCCACCTGCCGGCCGCGTCTCCCGCCCTGCCCCGGCCGCCCTCCCGCCGTCCAAGCCGCGCCCCCGCCGTCCTCCCGCCGGCCGCCGACGCCGCCTCCTCCGAGAGGTGAGGTATGTGCTTTTTTTCATTTTGTTTCATTTTCTTTATTGTTTCATTTTTAGCACTAATTAGTGGCTGTCCTTTGCAGATGGAGATGAACAATGAGGAGATTGTCATGGACTCGATGTCCAATTCGTCGGATTGGTTGACATCCGACGATTCTGACATTGATGAGTTGTTGCAAGATGACGACGTCGAGATGATGAGCCTCCTCATCGACGTGCAATCGTTTGAAAACCGCGTGAAGCTGATGGATCAGAGGGGAGGGTCGAAGATGGGGCGAGTCACCATCTACCAGAACCGCGCTCTCGGACACGAACATTTGATGAAATGACAGTTTTAAAGGTTGGGGTTGAGGCAAAGACTAGAACCCTCAAATCCAACCCTTAAAGCAGTTTACGGGTTGGGTTTGAGGGTTCTAGTCTTTGCCCCTGTTTTTCAAACCTTAAAAGTGTCAAAAACTGGCACTTCTCAACCCTTAAAACTGCTATAAGGGTTTGAGGGTTTGATGGTTCTACTAGTAATGCTCTAATGAGTGCAAATCCAGTGATACGGTCCAAGTTATGATTCCTTGATCCTCGAGAGTGTGGTGCGTCAGATTTGGACTGTGTTGATAACCAAAATCGGCGGCTTTGCTGGCGACATGGTGAAGGGGTGACGAGTTCGTGTTGATGACGAAGACTGGTGCCTTCAATAAACACGCAAACACAGATATTTTTTTTGGTGGTTTCTCTAACGACATTGTGAAGGGTGACAAGTTTGTGTTAATGACCAAGATTGGCGACTTTGATAAAGACGCGAACACAGAATAAAATTTACATCTTCGCTGATGACATTGCATAGGGTGACGAGTTTGTGTTGATGACTAAAACAGGCGTACTTTGATAAAGACACGAACATAGACACATTTTTGGCCTAGCGACATGGTGAAGAGTGATGAGTTCATGTTGATGGCCAACATCACTCGACATGGACATGAGCTGTCATAGCATCAATCTGACTACATGGAGCCCAGGTGAAAGAGGCGGTTGTAGTTCTTAGGAGAAAATGATGTGAGGGGAGTGAAGGAAACATGCCCTAGAGGCAATAATAAAGTTATTATTTATTTCCTTATTTCATGATAAATGTTTATTATTCATGTTAGAATTGTATTAACCGGAAACTTAGTACATGTGTGAATACATAGACAAAACATATTGTCCCTAGCTAGTATGCCTCTGCTAGACTAGCTCGTTAATCAAAGATGGTTATGTTTCCTGACCATAGACATGTGTTGTCATTTGATGAATGTGATCACATCATTAGGAGAATGATGTGATGGACATGACCCATCCATTAGCTTAGCATTATGATCGTTACAGTTTCATTGCTACTGCTTTCTTCATGACTTATACATGTTCCTCAGACTATGAGATTATGCAACTCCCGAATACCGGAGGAACACTTTGTGTGCTACCAAACGTCACAACGTAAAAGGATGATTATAAAGGTGCTCTACAGGTGTTTCCGAAGGTGTTTGTTGGGTTGGCATAGATCGAGATTAGGATTTGTCACTCCGTGTTTCGGAGAGGTATCTCTGGGCCCTCTCGGTAATGCTCATCACTATCAGCCTTGAAAGCATTGTAACTAATGAGTAGTTGCGGGATGAAGTATTACAGAACGACTAAAGAGACTTGCCTTGCCCGAGGTTGAACCGGGTATGATGATACCGACGATCGAATCTCGGGCAAGTAACATACTGATGACAAGGGGAACAACATATGTTGTTATGCGGTTTGACCGATAAAGATCTTTGTAGAATATGTGGGGGCCAATATGAGCATCCAGGTTCCGCTATTGGTTATTGACCGGAGATGTGTCTCGGTCGTCTGCATAGTTCTCGAACGCGTAGAGTCCGCATGCTTAACGTTCAATGACGATATGTATTATGAATTATGTGTTTTTTATGACCGAAGTTTGTTCGGAGTCTCGGATGAGATCATGGACGTGATGAGGAGTCTCGAAATGATCGAGACATAAAGATTGATATATTGGACGGCTATATTCAGACACCGGAAGTGCTCCAGAAAAGCTTCGGATAAAATGGGAGTGCCGGAGGGTTACCGGAACCCCCCGGGGGAACTAATGGGCCACATGGGCCTTAGTGGAGAGAGAGAGGGGCGGCCAGGGCAGGCCACGCGCCCCCTCCCCCTTGGGCCTGAATTGGACTAGGGAAGGGGGCGGCGCCCCCCTTTCCTTCTCCCTCTCCCTCTCCTTCCTTCCCCCTCTCTCCCTCTTGGTGGAATCCTACTAGGACTAGTAGTCCTAGTAGGACTCCCCTTGTGGGGCGCGCCCTAGGAGGGCCAGCCGGCCTCCCCCTTGCTCCTTTATATATGGGGGCAGGGGCACTCTAGAACACACAAGTTTCTCTCCCAACCGTGTGCGGTGCCCCCCTCCACAGTTACACACCTCGATCATACCATCGTAGTACTTAGGCGAAGCCCTGCACCGGTAACATCATCATCACCGTCGCCACGCCGTCATGCTGACGGAACTCACCCTCGTCCTCAACTGGATCAAGAGCACGAGGGACGTCATCGAGCTGAACGTGTGCTGAACGCAGAGGTGTCATACGTTCGGTACTTGAATTGGTTGGATCGCGAAGACGTTCGACTACATCAACCGCGTTATTGAAACGCTTCCGCTTTCGGTCTACGAGGGTAGGTGGACACACTCTCCCCTCTCGTTGCTATGCATCACCTAGATAATCTTGCGTGATCGTAGGAATTTTTTTGAAATTACCGCGTTCCACAACAGGGAAGAGGGAAGAGGAGTCGATGAATGAAAGGCTGCACAGAGATGTAACTGTTATGGGCTTCTGGATTGACTAGGAGAGTTCTTTTTCGAAAAATTTGCACATATCTGACTTATGAATTGAGTTAACGTGAGGACTCAAAAGGTCTCCAATTAGTAAATATAAATTAGTAAATATATAATATCGTTACACCAACCACTATTACAGAACCATGTGACCCCTGCATCGCCTCCCATAGCGGCTCGGAAGAGAAATCCTAGCCGTCGCCACTACAAGGCAGAAAGGCAAAATTGCAAGTATGTGACACTAGACCACCACATGCATCCGAGCCCGAGGAAATACCACTCGGGCTCGGATGCATGTGGTGGTCTAGTGTCAGATTGGTTCCCTAGTACATGGGAGCAAGTTGTTGTGTATGGTGATATCTCACTCGAGCTTTGGAACTCGATGGTCATTGATGGGTCTTTGTGAGGGTTCCTCTCTCCAAATCTGGTGCCTGCTGCCGGCGGCTCGTTCTGGTGAGGTTGCCGAACGCTGCCAGAAGGCTCCTTTGTGAGTTTTGGCGGCTCGCACTCCAGCAAGTTTGCCTTCGATGATGAGATGCAATTTATGGACTGCGGCTCAAAGCAGATGGTATGTTGGTGCAGTGGCAGCGGTGAGATTTCTAGACTAGTGCATGTAGCTGCTAACATTGCAGAAAAGTGGTAGAGACAACACATGATTGACTCTAATTTGGTGGTGCATCTAGAGTACCAGTCTCGATCTTTGGGATGAAAACCCTAGATCCGACCCGAGTGGGTTATAACTGGCGATGATGATGTTTTTTTGCATTGTTACCTTGTTGAAGGCATTGCTCGGACTTTTCCTTGAGGGTGAAAACCTATAATTTGGCCTCCGATGTGTTCCTTCCTAAATGTGTTGTTGTTGAAGAACATTGTTGTCCTTGTGGTCTCAAGAGATGGTTGTTGTGAATATGGTTGTTGTTGTAGTATGTCGATCACTGTTTTGATCACTTTGGCTTTTTTTTTCTCCTTTTGGCTTTTTTTTCTCCTTTAGGCATAGCTTTGGTCTTGTATAATGTAGCTCTTTTTCCGTGTGCTTTTTGCGTGTGTGCGTTGATGTCGGCTATGTGTATCCTATTTATGCAAGGTTGGGTGTGTGTCTATTTTGAGTTTGTATTCACTTGATGCTTCATTTTTCTATCAACAAAATCCACCATTTATCCTAAAAAAATCACTATTGCAGTAATGGAGTAGACGAAAAGTCATCTCAGGAGGGACCAACGGAATTGCCTTTCTTTATTACTTAGTCATAAACAAAGAAATCCAGATATATAAGTAATATAATAAGCACATTATCTTCTTTCTTATGTGCAGCATCCTCGCCTCTTATACTTAATCTTCAGCTCTGCACTCTCTAATGATTGGGACCTGTTTTCATTACTCATCAGGTGTCACTGTTACGCACCAATAGTTTAGATCATGTTTTTTTTTTCCTCTGCAGATGAATATATCCAATGACTGAAAGAGGGCGAGAGTGAGATTTTAGCTCCAAAATAATTTAGTCATCACAAAGTAGTATGCCCATCATTAGATTGTATAACAAGAAGACAGCACATGAGTTTGACTCAAATGTATAGAAAACTGAAGAAGAAAAGAAGATACTCCTATTGGACAAAACTAGAGCATACTCTTTATGTGCAACAATATTCTTTTTTTACCAATCAATGGCCACACTAACTAATAGCTAGCAAACCATTATTGTGATGGAACACAAAACAGGTCAGAGACCGCTAATGTTGCCTTTTATCAGAAATCAAATGCCACACTCACTAACAGCTAGCTAAACCATTATTATGATGGAACACAAAACAGGTCAGAGCCCGCTAATGCAGCAAGCTAAGCAACGCGCCAGTTTTCCAGTTCAGGCATCTTCTATCTGCAGTTTTCTTTTTATGAGATGATGATGGGGTTGTCAAAACTCAAAAGGGAAATTGTATAATACTCCAAGAGGATTGGGACAATGATGAGGTATATGTTTGTCTGATGGAGCAAAGCTAATCATTCTAGCTGGATGTCAGTGGTGATGTTGTTATTGTTATATGTTGCATTTTGTTCCGTTTCATGGGGTTCTTCTTTTCTTTTTCGCTGCTGAGAGATGGTTGTTTAAGTTTTTTTTTGAGAAATTGTTACTTTCTTTTCTAGAAATTGGTGGTTTAAGTGGCAGTGGTCGAGCTATCATCACAGGCTGGCATTTTTATTCTTTTAGCACGATGAAGCCAAGTCTTATCCTGGGCCAGTACCTCTGAAGGACATACATAAAATCAGCCCTTATCGGGACTTTTTATACGAAGAAGAAATCAACTTCGTCTTTCTTTTGCAAACACCAGCGGTGCACCATGAGAAAAACTCGTTGCCACATCCAGTTCTCTTTCTAACTGGAGCAACCTTATTGAAACCCAAAAAAATTGTAGAAGCAGCGGTCCGGATGATGTAGATGTAGACAAGAAGACGCGAACTAGGACCGCAAACTGAATAGGTCTCTGTCCTAGAGAAGCCGGCATAGAAGAAGACCATAAGATAATCCCAATTTGGGTCAAACAGAGTAGAAGGACACAAACCATGTAAGTTCCGAGATGGAGCAATATCTGGCTGATCTTTATTGGATAGAGATGGAAATGAAGAAACAGGCACACCGGAACCCAGGGAAATAAGAATGTCAATCAATCACACAGGAAGCGCAACTGATAGGCAGGCCCAATTAGCTAGTGGTCGGTGCTGCAGAATTCCAGTTTGGGGAAGGTTGCAGCTTCGGTTGGTTTTCCCATTCTACTCTATCCGTTTTTAAATATAAGACAGATTTCAATACGAACTATATATAGGTGGCCAATTTTTTTGCTACAAATGATGATTATTCATTACCCAGGGTGCAGAATAAGTTATTATTCACCCGAGGTAATCTTACCATCACTTTATAATTAAATTACATTCAAAATTCAAACAGTTACATTTCTATTGATTCACAACGTAAAATTTGGTACAAAAAAAATAAAAATATAGATCTTAAGACAAGAAAATTTGGAGTTTATGTATATTCTACCCTATGTTTTTACGTTTGTAATTTTACATAACATAAAATATTATTTATGGTAATTATATATTTTCTTACGGTCTCTTTTTACGTCAGAAATAAGGCAAAACTTACAAAACGTAAATTACAGTGCATTGATGATAAAATAGAGAGGGGTGAAGAATAACTATTCCTCAACCAGGGTGACGAATATTATATATTTGATTTTTCTCTTGGTTTTTATAAATTTTCTTTTCTTTTAGGTTTATTTTTATTTTTAAGTTTTTTATTTTCTTCCAAAGAATGTTCTTGAATTTTCATAAAATGTTCAAGTGTATCACGAGTTTCTTTAATGTTCAAGTTTATTGTAATTTTATTTTAAAATTTTCAAAATAATTTATAAGTTATCAAATATGTTCATATTTTCTAAAATAAATTATCAAACTCAAAAACAAATTTTTATTTTGGAAAATAAAATGAAAAACTAACCAAAGCCAAAATACCCGAGAAAGCAATAAAAAAAGCTTTGGTCGCCATGTACATCGCATGACGCTAAATGGGTTGCCCGCTACAGCGCACGACACTAACGGGTTCCTTGAGGGCGATCACTATTTGGCGCTTCAAGCGTCGTCCCTTATTGTTTTTGCAAACGGGCGCTCACAAAGGCTCTAGTTGGGCTCGGCCCATCTTCCTTTTTTCTCTGTTTGTAAAACAAAACAAAAATGCGCGTGTGCCCAGATTCGAACATGCGACCCCCTTGTCAATAGCAAACTGCACTCGCCATCTTTTACACTCCTTTCTTCACTAGACAGTGATCTGCGCCGGCGCGCCGGCCCAACTGTTGGGCCGGTCCAGCCCCAGCCGCCCGATGCAGCGAGAGTCAACCCTTCGATCATGTGCGCGTTGACTTTCTCATCTTCTTATTCCTTCCTGCGCGCAGCACGAGCGCTGCCCCCTTCTGCCTGGATGTCCTCCCAGCTGGCGATGACCACCCCCTCATCTAGGCCACCTCCCCTCGGCCATCCCGTGCTGCTGGATGCCGTGGTCGCCACCCGCCGTCTTCTCTCATGTTTCTCGTCAGATCCATGTATGCAGCAAGCTTTCACCTGTGGGTTGCAGCTCCTCGTAGCGACGATCGCATCTTCGGGGGAGGCGGCCGCAACTTCTAGTGGCAATGGTCACCGGTCGGAGCACCTCCGGCGATGCCCTTACTAAAAAAGTACTCTCCCTCGGGGTGCCGATAGTAGCAAAGAAAATTGGCCACTTGTAGCAAAAAAGTGTACCAGTTCCAACAAAAAAAGCTCGCCGCTGCCCGCTCGTCGTCGCCGTTCTAGAAAAACTGTTTACCGAATGTAGCTTCCTTGGCTGCCGATTGCAGCAAACAATTGATACAGTTGTAGCAAAAATAAAAACAAATGTCGGCCGGCCACTGCGTATGGTGGTAACAAACCTTGTTGCCGGTTGTAGCAAAAAATCTTCATGGTTTGCAGCAAAAAAAATGTTCACGCCCATCATCGAGGTTGCATCATCTTCACGAACCTGTGTGGCAGAAACATGTCGCCGCCAGTAGTAGCAAATGAAGGTGCAGATAGTAGCAAAACAAAACACTGGTTCCAGCAAATGAAAAATAGCGACAAATATAGTATTTGGTTCCAGCAAAAAAATTTATCGCTTGTAACATCCCTCGCCGCCGGATGTAGCATCTCCCACGGCCGGTTGCAGCACTCCATAACGGAAAAAGAAGCTCTGTATGGGCACATCCATGGCAACTGTTCTGTCATCGTGAGTGTCGACCTCACAGTAGTGTGTGCGCAGGCAGCAAAAAGACAAATGGGGAGCCGGAGGCAGCAAAACACACCGTCTCCGTTTGGTTGCAACTCACCGTCAGCAGTAGACTCCCCGCCGTCGACGCTTTATAGCACGCGAGCACGTCGTCACCGGTGAGAGAGTTTGTGGGGTCTCGAGCTGCATGGGGAAGACTAGGAAGGAGCAGAGCCATGGCGCTAGAGGTAGAAGAAACAGATTGAGTAGAATGAAGGAGGAACAAGATAAGGCACCAAATTTAATTCTCATGTGGGACCGCTCTGAATCACGGGACGCTGCGCATGTGGACGCGACTGGCCGAAGTTTCGGCCGGCGCGCCGTATACAAGCGTTTCCCTTCTTCACCTCACGTGCTCCACCACATCTTCATTCTTTTCTTCTTATGTCTTTTTCTTTTTTCTATTTAATTTTTAATTTTTATTTTTAAATGTTTTGTGTTTATTTAGAATGTTTTCTTTGGTTTTTTATTCTTTTTTGCTATACTGTATGAACTTTTCCTTAAAATTCAATTTTAAAATTAATGAACCTATTTCAAAATTGATGATTTTTTAAATCGATGAAGATTTTTTCAAAACCGATGATTTTTTTTAGAGAACTCGCTTGAAGGCCGAGGAGTACATGTGTTGCGTGGACGGGAGTCACATCGCGAGCGACGATTTTACATGATTGATATGTGGATTCTGCGTTTATTTCTTAGAAAACTCGCTTAACCAATAAATGGGTACCTTCCTTTATTTTTCTAGCAACGTTGGCTAGATGACTTGGTTCGTACATGCGGGCTCTTTCAACATCTCCATGGCTCGAGTCCTTGTGTTCCGATATTTCTTTTTCAAGGTGAGGTGCAACGAAATGACCTACGTAACGAATGGTATTTTTGTGACTTATGGATGACATGGTGGGTAATTACTATCAACTTTGGGATGATGGGTAATTATTCTTATTTGAAGCGAAACACTGCATGCAATGAAAGGACCTACGAGGAAATGAAGGGGTATTTTTATGACTTATTTGAAGCTGCATGGGTAATTACTATCAACTTTAGAATGAACCAAAAAAATATATGAAAGAAACACATGGTCCAGCAGGGCTGCTGGGTAGTGTCAGCAAAGGCACGAGGAGTACATGTGCGGTGTGGACTGGAATCACATCGCGAGCGACGGTTTTACATGATCGATCTGTGCCTTATAAGTTTTTTTTTTTTTGAGAAAACTTGTTTAACCAATAAAGGGTACATTCCTTTATTTCTCTAGCAACGTTGTGCAGATGACTTGGTTCGTGCAACCAGGCTCCTTCAACGTGACCATGGCTCGAGTCCTTGTGTTCCGCTATTTTTCTTTTGATGAGATGTGTTCCGCTCATTCTTTTTTGAGGCGAAACGCTGCGTGCAACGAAACGACCTAGAAAAAAAAATGAAGGGGTATTTTTATAATTATGAGTTGCATGGTGGGTAATTACTATCAACTTCGGGATAATGGGTAGTTACTTTTTTTAGGCAGAACGATTTGTGCAGCCAAACGACCTAGAAAAAAATGAAGGGTATTTTTGTGACTTATGGATGACATGATGGATAACTACAATCAATTTTAATATGGGTCAAAAGGTCGAAAAAACTTTTCTTTATTATTAGGTAGTATAAATTGAAGTGTACACAAATGACGTCGCCGATCTTACATGTTTGGTTGAACCTCGTTTTCCATCTTTGTTGGTCGCAGTAGCCCAACCAATGAAACTAGCACAATCTCTCTCGTGCAGAAAGCATCATTCCAGAGTAGCAGTACTGTATTCTTTTTACCCTTTTTTTAGGAAAAAGTAGTACTGCTCCTAGTCCTTGCAGACAGACGGTGACAGGAGCACCAAAAAGCCCATCAACATCCTGTTGTCTCCCGTCCCGGGAGCCCATCATCTCCCAGCCTCTCTCTACTCCTTCAATCATTCGCCGCAACCAGCCGCCACCTACCACAGACACTCCCATTCCCCTCGTCTCTCTGCACAGCAAAGCGCAGCGCAGCAGCAGCAGAGTGAGTAGATCCGGGACCGGGAAGGCGTTGGAAGCAGCCGCACGCACGCGTGCTCGCCGGAGCGCAGGGGTTGGATGGTTTGCTTGCCGCGGCAGCCGCCCTATCTCGCTCACCGGCCCGGCGACCGCGTCAGATCCCTCTCGCGCGTCTAGGTACGTACTGTGTTATTTTTTCTCACCTCCGTCTGGCAGCAATCAGCTATTCCCTTCCTTTCAAATTACTCGTCGTGGTTTTAGTTCAAACAAATAAAGTACTTATATAAAACTGAGTTTGACCGGCCAAGAATTTGCTCCCGTGCGCGTCTCACGGGCAGGTCTGACCGCCGGCGGTCAGGCCAGCGGGTATTAAAAATAGGACTCCGCTATAAATCTGACATCAGATTTTTTACCATGACAAACTGAAGGCTTTTCATAATATAAATTGTGTTCTTTGAGAACGGCAAGTTTGTTGGTAAACATGGCAGATCCGCCTTAGTTAATTTCTTTGTCAAAAATTGCCGTGCTTGGAAACTAAATTTTGACACCATTGCGTTAATATAAATTGCCGTGAAAAACATCAGGTTTACCATGCCTGTTAGCTTTTTAGTGTTTCCGTAAAAATATCTAACTAGCTCATGGATGGATTTGTTCTTCAGAATGCCATCTCCTAGACTCCTAGTGCTGCGTCTATTACTAGTGTAAAAAAGCGCTCTTATATAATGATATTATGGGACGGAGGGACTATTAAAAATAGGATTCCACTACGAATCTGATGTTAGATTTTTTATCATGGCAAACTGAACTTTTTCATGATAAATTATGTTGTCTGAGGATGGCAAGTTAGTTGGTGCACATGGCAAATCCGCCTCAGTTATTTTTTTTGGTCAAAAATTGTTGTGCTTGGAAACTAAATTTGCCATGAATAACGTCAGATTTATCATGCCTAAAAATCTGTTAGCTTTTTAGTATTTGCGTAAAAATATCTAACTAGCTCATGGATGGATTTGTTCTTCAGAATGCCATCTCCTGGTGCTGCGTGCATCACTTGATTGCAACAACTAAAGCACACAAGAAATAAGAAAGAGAGAGCTAATCAAGCGAGCCACATCATGGCGGACCGGCTGGCAGTTGGTTTGTCGAAATCGGTGGTGGTGGGGGCGATCACCAAGATCCAGTCAGCCATCGACGAGGATGCCAGGCTTCGGCAAAAGGTGAAGCGCGACCTTGTGTCAATCACGTTGGAGTTGGAGATGATGCAGTCGTTCCTCGACGACGCCAACGAGGAGATGAAGAATAATCTGGTGAGGACCTGGGTGAAGCACATTCGCCAGCTTGCCTACGATGTCAAAGACTGCGTCGAAAATGTTGTTCAGCTGGACGACAAGCCAATCTTCTGGCGCCGGCTGCTCCCATCCTGGATGGCGCCGCCGCTGCCGTTGGACGAGGCCGTAGAGGAGCTGGAGCAGCTCAAGTGCAGGGTGGAGGATGTAAACAACTGCTACAGACGCTACAACCTCATCAACTTCGAGTCTGCTGCGGGGTCATCATCCAAACTAGCGCACGGCACGACCGCATATGAGATGCTGCTCGCCGACACAAGGCGCACCACCAAGAGGCAGCACAGCCACTTGGATGATCTCACCAGCCATATAATCACCAACAAAGTACACAAGCACCTGCAAGTGATCTCCTTGTGGGGGTCAGCCGGCGATCTTGGGACCACGTCCATCATCAGGGAGACCTACAATGATCCAGAAATCAGTCAATACTTTGCTTGCCGTGCATGGGTGAAGCTGGTGCATCCCTTCAGTCCCCACGACTTCATCCATGGTCTTATGGCCCAGTTCTACGCAAACTCTTGCAAAGAAGAAGAAAATGTTGCAACCATAGGTATGCATGTCCTATCCAAGATGGATACCACCCATGCTCATCTGTTCAAGGAGTTTGAGCAGCTAGTCACACAAAAGACGTACCTCGTCGTCTTGGAAGGCCTGTCAAACATGGTAGAATGGGATGTCATCAGGACGTTTCTTCCTCACAGCGAGGAGGGAAGCTGTATCATAGTGTCCACGCAGCAACTTGAAATAGCAAGCTTGTGCATCGGCCATTCTTACCAGATATTGGAGCTGAAACAATTCTCACCTCAGCATTCCATTTGTGCCTTCTTCAAGGTATGTCTACAACACCAATATTCTCCTTTTACTCTTCAAAGTTTGTTTTTGCTGAATGCTTGGACAATACTGTCTTTATGACACACGTTAATTCGATTCTGCCTATATCCAAGTACTTTTGAGAATATATATATGTAGCGATGGTTAAAATGAAAAGTTTTTGTCTACAAGCACTCAAGAGTCAAGAATGATGCGTTATAAAGAAATTTACAATTTGCTACTTCAAATATATTAGCTTGGCGTGTCCAATATTAGCAATACACAAATCACAAGAATTATTTAGTGTTAGTTGATTTCTTGGCAACTCTAGAGCATACACGTATTTTGATATTTAATTTTAACCATCAATTAGACCAAAACTATATAGACATTGTGCCGCAGAAGTTATATCATGGAATCTTCTTCGAACATGAATTCAGTGCTACAACTTTCGTGGCGTGTACATACCCCTCATATAATTGGTCCATCAAATGATCAAAATTGAACCTCAAAATAGGCGTCTCTTACATTGAGGCGGTGGAGTATTCTTATGTCCAGGACCCCACCTAGACTGTGGCAGCCCCCCTTGAAGCTGGATATCTCATAATCATTTTGGTTTTGTCTCGTCAGCATTTTTTTTTCTTCAGCATATTTGTTGGACATGTTTTTGGAGAGGTTTTGGTTCCTGCTTGGCACACTTGTTTGATGGGCTTTCGGCATATCCCCTTTCCTCTCGGACAATGCTCAACAGGAACTGGGTTATAGATACCCTTGTTCTTATCATAGGCTTTTAGTGAACTTTGTCGCAATAGGCACTAGTTGAGCTCTTGTAATCCCATACATAGAAACATTCATTTTCTTCCGGCAATGCCATCTGTGCCAATTGCCTAGAAAAACATTAAATTTCGGTTAATTAACTGGCCAAAAATATTTGTCTTTTTATAAAAGTGGCCAAAAGGCCAAGCTTTGTAGAAAGATTACCAAGAAAACTCAAGGTTCCTTGCTAAACACTGAGTGCTTCTACTTCTACCTCTCCCCACGCGCATACAGGAACCAAGGATGTGTAAAGCAAGCCAAAAGAGAGAAGCGGAAGATTGGATGATGGATCAGCCCCTTGTTGGGCGTGAATCACAAATAAGAGAACTTCGTAAGTATGTGGGTGAAGCACACATCAACTCTTCCCATGTGGTGTCTGTATGGGGAATGGCTGGCGTTGGGAAATCATCTCTTGTCAAACACTTCTACTTTGACATGGTGCTTCATGGCCACCAATTTGATAAGTTCAATTGGGTGGATGTGTCCTACCCATTCAATTTAAGGAGTTTCCTTCGGAGCTTACTCTCAGATTTTGAATCAGAAAAAGACCCCATTCAAGAGTGTCGCCACCTTCTGGAACAACATAAGTGCCTTATTGTCATCGACAGCCTCCGGTCTAAAGAAGAATGGGACTTGATACAAGCAGCTTTGGTATCTGGAGCTTCTAAAAGCGTTATCATTGTGATTACAACTGAAGCAAGCATCGCTGCATACTGCACAGAAAGAATAGAACTCATGTTGAATGTCCAAGGTCTACAAGCTCTTGCAGCCTTTAATTTCTTCAAAAAGGAGGTATGTTTACGAGTAATGAGTATATATTGTTGAAGGGAGTTTCTAACTACCTAATGCCATGCTTGCATGACTTAACACCTCTTGCATTACTTCACGGTCCCCCCTTCACTCAGGGAGATCAAGAAACAGCATATGTCACTTTTATTGAATTGGTAGATCCCGATGTAAATTGTATACTGTATATTCAGGATGACAGACTGCATTTCAAAAGTATGTATGTGATGTTCAACTTTATAGAATGTGCACGTACAATAAGCAAATATGGACAAATGTGACCAGTTGAACTTGATGTGTTGTATGGTAATGGCAAACAAAATATATGGTCATACTTCACCGCACTAGTTTCACTTATTTTTCTAGTTGTTCTTTTGAGCAGGTGCATGTATCTTGTGATTGTAGACAGCTCATTTTATATTCTGCAAATGTAACACCAAAATCCAATGTACATACTTAGTGTTTGCATACTGCCTGACATTAACGTTTATTTTTTTGAGCAATAGGTATGCAAGAAAAATCCAGTATCCCCTTTGAAGGACAACAAACATATGTATGACTTACAAGAACTTATTCTGAAGTGTGGAGGTTTCCCTGGAGTAATAACTGCTATAGCTGGCTTATTGGCCACAAAGGCGGATGCATGGAAGGATGCAGCAGATTCTTTGAACCGCAGATTTATGCATCATCTAGAGACCGACCCAGAGTTTAATGGTCTAGGGGGTCTATTTCGTCAGATGCATTCCATCATACTCAATCCTCCAGATTTTCTCAAGCCATGTATCTTCTACCTGTTAATTTTTCCTCGAGACCTTGGCATTCAGCGGAGGAGACTTGTAAGGCGGTGGATCGCGGAGGGCTACTCCAAGCAGAGTGTGGAGAGACACGCGGAGGAGAATGCGGACAACTTCTTCTCCGAGCTCGTTGAGCTCAACATATTCCAGCAGGTACAACGTTTGGCCAGCACCAACACAATACAAGTTTATTATCAGGTGAATAGTTTCATCCGCGAGTACATCTCACGGCGGGTGGAAGAGAACCTTGTGTACGAACTCAGTGGCGATTGTGCAATAACCACCCAAAGCAGAGGGCGTCACCTTATCATACTGCGATGCTGGCACAGAGACAGAGTTGTGTTCGAGAGAGCAGACTTCTCAAGGCTATGGTCACTCACAGCGTTTGGGAAGTGGGAGTCCTTCATCTCCAAGAGCATGAAGCTTCTCCGGGTACTTGATCTCGAGAATACATTTGGTGTGAAGGACGCCGATCTCGAGAAGATGGTGAAACTGCTTCATTGCCTGAAGTTTCTTTCTGTACGAGGATGTCATGAGGTCCATTATCTACCAAGTTCATTAGGTGATCTGAGGCAGCTCCAGACTCTGGACGTCAGGCACACCTCAATAGTTTCCCTGCCGGCGAGCATCACCAGGTTATACAAGTTGCAGTACATTCGTGTCGGCGCCAACTTGGACTCGGAACCGACACCATCTGCTTCTTCATCCAGCTGCTTACCAGAGATGTGCAGGCGTCCTCACCTAGCCGGTGCTGAGGCGCCCAGAGGGATTGGGAAGCTGACAGAGTTGCACACACTCGGCGTCATCAATGTCGCCGCTATAGAGGGGATTGTTATCCTTGAAGAGCTCAAAAAGCTCACCCAACTGCGCAAGCTTGGAGTGTCTGGCATCAACTCGAAGAACAGCGGCAAGTTTTTATCTGCAATCTCGGACCACGTGCATCTCGAATCCTTGTCGGTGTGGCTGGACAAGGACAATGAAGGTTGCCTGGATGACATCGACCAGCCCTTGGAGAACCTTCGGAGCCTTAAGCTGTATGGACTCGGAGACAAGCTGCCTGCTGCTGTATCATCCAAGGCCCTTGGCAAGCTCACGAAGCTGGACCTGGGAATGGCTGCTTTGGCGCCAAGTGACATGGACCACCTTGCCAGGTTGCCGAAACTACGTATCCTGCGACTTCATGTCAAGCAGCCCAGCCTCCGATTTTGTACTGAAAATCACGGAGAAGAGGACTCGGTCAGCTACGAGAAGGTGAAGGTCCTCGAGATATCCGGCAGCTCGACCGGCTTACACGTGACCTTTGGATCGAAATCGATGCAGAATCTTGAGCATCTTAAGCTGGACTGCTCCAGTTGGTCATGGTATAAACTTTCTGGCCTGGATCATCTGTCTGGGGTCAAGGAAGTTTTGCTTACGGGCACCGAGGATGAAGCGCTCAGGACCAACCTTCAGAACCAGCTGCGCAACCATCCAGAGAAACCTACTGTGACGCTTGCTTGAGGGACTAGCTAGCACGTTCGTTTCTTTGTTTTCTTACCGACCACTAGCTCGATCCAGTCCATTTTTTTTTCTCCTTTTGGCTATTTTTATTTTTTTCAACTTTAGGCATAGCTTTGGTCTTGTATAATGTAGCTCTTTGCCGGTGTGGTTTTTGCGTGTGTGTGTTGATGTTGGCTGTGTGTATCCGGCCTATTTATGCAAGGTTGGGTGTGTGTCTATATATTGAGTTTATATTCACTTGATGCTTCATTTTTCTATCAACAAAATCCACCATTTATCCTAAAAAAAACCACTATTGCAGTAATGGAGTAGACGAAAAGTCATCTCAGGATAGACCAACGGAATTGCCTTTCTTTATTAATCAGTCATTAACAAAGAAATCCAGATATATAAGTAATATAATAAGCACATTATCTTCTTTCTTATGTGCAGCATCCTCGCCCCTTATACTTATTAATCTTCAGCTCTGCACTTTCTAATGATTGGAACCTGTTTTCATCGATCATCCGGCTACCACTGTTACGCACCAATAGTTTCAATCATGTTTCTTTTTCGTCTGCAGGCGGATATATCCAATGACCGAAAGAGGCCGAGAATGAGATTTTAGCTCCCAAATTATTTAATTATCAGAAAGTAGCATGGACATCATTAGATTGTACAACAAGAAGACAGCACATGAGTTTGACTCAAATGTATAGAAAACTGAAGAAGAAAAGAAGATCCTCCTATTGGATGAAAACAGTACTGATTCTGAATAAACAAAACTAGAGCATACTCCTTATGTGCAACAATATTCTTTTTTTATCAATCAATTGCCACACTAACTAATAGCTAGCAAACCATTATTGTGATGGAACACAAAACAGGCCAGAGCCCGCTAATGTTCCCTTTTATCAAAAATCAATTGCCATACTAACTAACAGCTAGCTAAACCATTATTATGATTGAACACAAAACAGGTCGGAGCCCGCTAATACAGCAAGCTAAGCAACGCGCCAGCTTTCCGGTTCACACATCTTCTATTTGCAAATTTCTTATCAGATGATGATGGGGTTGCCAGAACTCAAAAAGACAACTATAAAATATTCTTCAAGAGGACTGGGATAGTGATGATGTTGTATGTATCTGTTTGTGTGATGGAGCAAGTCAAATCATCCTAGCTGGCTGTCAGTGGTCTTATAAGTTGCATTTTGTTCTGTTTCATGGGGTTCTCCTTTTTCTTTTTCTCTTTGATTTAAGTGGAAGTGGTTGAGCTACCATCATCGGCTGACAATATTTTTCCTTTGGAGCCCGATGAAGCCCAACACGCATCCAGGGTTAGTATCTCTGTTTATCTAAATAGGTCGAAGAATAAGAAACTACAGATAAATCCTTGAACAAATCAGCCCTCTCTTAGTTCTGCATTCATTAGCAGTGCACTATGAGAAATGCTCTCCATCACCTTGGCGCATCTGCTTTACTGAAGCAACTTTGTTCAAACCCCGAAACTTGTAGAAGTAGCAACAGAAAAGTTATCGATGCACATCTGCTTTACGGAAGCAACTTTGTTCAAACCCCAAAACTTGTAGAAGTAGCGACCGAAAAGTTATCGATGCAGACTGGAAGACAAACTTGATAGATCACCATCTGGAAGAAGCTGGCAACAAAGAGGGCCAGAAGATAATTCCACTCCAGCCAGACAAAGGATGCGAACACAAAACCCAGCAAGTACCCCGATGTAGTCATATCTAGCCAAGCTTCATCCGACCAAGATGAAACTTTAGAACAAAAGGACACTGTAAGGCATATAAAGCCTTACTGTCGTTGCATATTAATCCGTAAGTTAGCTGGTTTATCGCTTACCGCAAGGAATACTAATTGGTACATTAACTGGTTAATCCGACAAGATAAAATACTTTGTCATATTTTTTTTCTGGCGATGAATTTGTCGTGTTTCTGTTTGGGTGAATTGTAAATTATACAATGTGTAATTCTCCCAAACAGAAATACAACAAATCATTTTACCGGATATGAAATAACAGATACTTATATGTGCCACGTGTTAAAATATGAGGACATGGCCTCTGTGTGCATATAATGGAAAAAGACTGGTGAATTTAAGGTAGGAGGAGAAAGGCGGCCACACGCCACCAACAATGCCGTCGAGTTGTCATACACCCATGCTTACAACCTGGAGCCACCGTTGTTAGGGGAAACTATCTGGTGTACCGGAGCTTGTGGTGCTACTGGTGCACCGAACTCACATTGTGCTTTTGAAATGTTCAAAAGATTCTAAAAAAAATTAGCTCACTCACACAACATCAATGTAGGTTTTCATAAAATCTCAAGTCAAAATTCGACACATAACTTGAGAAACAAAAATGACAAATTCAACACTGAATAGTACATACCATAACTTGGGCTTTAGATCTGGCCCATTGTCACATTGATGTCGAATTTGTCATTTTTATATCACAAAAAATATTTTAAATTTTTATACAAAATTTTGTGACATCATACATTGATGTTGTGTTAACGTGCTAAAGTTTTTTCAGATTTTCTAAAACATTCTATGGCATCCGGTGCACCGGTAGCACCACAAGTGCGGGTGCACCAGATATATTCCCCCATTTATTTTTATTATTATCAAAATACATGTTGACTTTTTTTAGTACACACTGAACATTTTTCGTGTGGAAATAGAACATTTTTAGATACATGTTCAACATTTAAGAACATTTGTAAGATGCACATTGAACATTTTCTAAATACACAGTGAACATTTCCTATATAAAGCGTGCAAACATTGTGTTAAGTGTTAGAACACTTTTCTAAATGCCATAAAAAAATATACGTTATGAGATTTTTTTTAAGGAAAAACTGCACGGTTTTTTCCATTTCATGAACTTTTTGAAATATCATGAAACATACTTTCAAAAGATATGATCATTTTTTAATGTCATGAAACTTTTTTTGGGTGGTAGAACATTTTCTATCAATTACGCAAACAATTTCTTAATAGTTTCGTAAAAAATTAGTAAACATAAAGTCATGGACAATTTTTTAAATGTATGAATGTTTTTCGAATGGTATGAATATTTAGTTAAAATAAGGCAAACAATCTTTTTGCACCCCGTTAACATTTTTTAAATGAGTTTTATTTTAATTATTCAGTTTTGTTTAAAGAAACAAAAGGGTAGAAAACGAACAAAACAAACTAACGAACCAAGGAATGAAGGAGCAGCTACTGGGCCAGCCCACTACCGTGTAGCCCGTCAGTCTTAGGTGAAGTAAGATTTTTTTTTTAGGTGAAGGTGAAGTAAGATGGGACCTCATAATTGGCGCTTATGCTCGCGCAGCCGTTCCCGTAGGTTGGCCCAACAGCATGCTGGTCTTGCTGGCAATCACGCAGTCCATGGCTAGGTGCTCAAGAAGTTGCTTCATTTTCGTGGTGACCGTCTTACCGTTGACCAGTCAACCATTGACTTTGAAAATGACCATGGATTTGGAAAAATATTCACAAATTTGAAAATAGTACTTTTTCTGACCAAAAATATCATGAATAGAAAATAGTTCTTGTACTTGAGAAGTGTTCATGGATTTAAAAAGAGATCACGGATTTGAAAAACAAACCACACCTTTGAAAGTTCACGAATTTATAAAAATATTCAAGATTTTTGAAAAAAAGTCACGAAATCTACTTCAGCTTTTTTTAAAAACATGAATTTTGAAAAATGTTCATGGATATTTAAAAACTACAAAAATTTGAAAACAAGAGTCACGTAAAAAATGTTCGCTTATTTGAAAAAAATGATAAAAAAATGACCAAATTATTAAATATTCACAATTTTTGAAAATTTCACAACTTTTACATTATTTTTTGAAATTTAAAATAAAAACTAAAAAGGAAAGGAAAATGGAAATGAAAAAAATATTGAAAAACAAAAAAAAACGCTGGGAAGCTAGAAAAATAGAACATACACTTTTCTAGTCGGCCGGCCCAGTTGTGGCGGTCGTGAGCACTGTGTACAGTTTCGAACAAAACGGCGTTATAAAGCGTGGAGCTGCGGAATAGGAAATGTGAAGTAAGATATGAGACCGGCTGCAACTCAACTGGACAACGAATCGAAACTCAGCATGCGGTGTTCTTCATCTTATGAGCATTTTGTTGCTAAACAACCAATAATGAAGCCTAGCGGAACTCTGATGCCACACAACAAACCAAGGTCCCTCTGCAATGCATGCTAGGAGTAGATTATGAGCCCCTCATCGACAGGGCACTAAAACGAAGCAAAAAAAAAGTGAAAAATGGAGGTGCGGGGAATCGAACCCCGTGCCTCTCGCATGCGAAGCGAGCGCTCTACCATATGAGCTACACCCCCGATTCATGTCTGGCTCGGGACGCGAGCCTAGATGATCCGTACAGGCACCGTCGCGCGCCCTGTTGTTCTCCCAGGTACGTACTACCATGAAGCCCCGCCAGGATGTGTCGTTTCAGACTTCTTTTTTTTTTTTTGCGGGGGGTGTCGTTTCAGACTTCGGAAGTTCAGAGTCCAAGGGCCTCCGTATGAACCATATGGCAAGAGCAGCCCGACTATATATCTCTGAGAAACCAGATGACAGAGTAGTAGTCTGTGTTGTACTAAGAAAGAAGAGAAGTAGATATGGCAGATTTGTGTGATGATTCTTGCTCTGGCCACGGGCAGGCAGGCTCGACGATGGAGGCCGTGGTCTCGTGGACTATAGACAAGATTTAGGGATGCGTGACGCGATATGCAATCTTGTAAAAGAATTTGAGGAGGAATCCAACGAGATGATCCATAGGTTTCACGATGCATGCTTCTTGCTGCAGTGTATGCACTTTGGCTTCACACTTACTCCCTCCGTTCCGATTTACTCGTCGTGGTTTTAGTTCGAATTTGAACTAAAACCACGACGAGTAAATCGGAACAAAGGGAGTACAAGATTCACGGTATCCGTCACCATTCCAATATTTCTTCCTCTCCAACCTACTCCCTCCGTTCCAAAATAGATGACTTGATATTGGCGTCCAACTCGGCCTAGCCCACACTCAACTACGTTCTGGACGTTTATACGCACATGGGCCAACATTCAGCGGAGAGACCACTCCATCCCAAAAGTCCGGACTGAAAGGAGGAAGGAATCTCTCTCCCTTATAAGCTGGTCATGGCCTCCTCCTGTAAGCGAGGTGGGACTAAACCGAGCCAGCCTCACCGGCCTACAACAGCGCTAAGATCCAACTTTATACTAATTTTAGTATAAAGTTAGTACAAAGTTGAGTCATCCATTTTGGAACGAAGGGAGTATCTTGCATCAATAATGATATCATGTTGCTGCAAAACCACCTCCCCTGGTTGGTCATCGAAGCTCTAATGACCGCCGAGGAAGTTGATGTGGACGACTTCATTGTCGCGATTGGAGATTCAATGAGAAGAAAGTATTTCTCGCCCCCTTCCTTTGACTACATCAACATGACACCATCAGACCAACCACCACATCCTCTTGGCATCCTACGACTGCACGGACAAGGAGTGTTGGTCAAACCACCGGATCCACTACTCTTCTTTGTAACCTCGGCACCTATTAGTGCCATCGAACTTGAAGGGATCGGCATCAAGCTAGAACACAGCAAAAGTGATGAGTTTAATGATATGGAAATCAAGAAAGGTTTCCTCTCCCCGTCGACAAGTTATTCCTATCGCCATTGAATCTGGACTGTACAAGGGCATCTAGGGCTCCTGGCTCGCCAGCATGGCGGCTTTTGACTTTTGAGGTATGCACAGCCTTCCCAGAATGTTGATGATACTTTTGTCTACTCCTTCATCGGCGTCCTTGCGATCCTCATGGTTCGGGAGGATGACGTGCACATGCTGCGATCAAAGGGTTTCCTAAAGGGAGAACTATCTCACAAGCAAATTCTTAAATTCTTCAACGTAATTGCCCAACAAATGTCCCCTGATCTCCGCTACTTGAAAAACTTGGGGGGTATCCAAGGCTAGAAGTGAGGTGGCTACGGATTATTGTGTGCAAGTTTGTTTCACACAACGCTAAAGCCAACGCCGTCTCCATCATTGGTGTTCTTGTGGGGATCTTTAAGGCGATCTGTTCTCTCAAGCCACACTAGAGCACCGTGAGTTAGGACAAGATGATCATTGTTTGTGATTCATACCAAGATAACTATGCCATAAAGTCAGTGTCATCTATTACTGTATCTTGTGCCTTTAACTACCTTTTTCTTCAATATCTTTGTATCAGAATTCCATTCGAAATATATGTTGGTTGCACTAGTTCACGGTGTTTATTCCAATGGTTGTATTGATCCATGTTGCAAACTTATTTCCATGTTGGTTCCTATGTTGTGCACAGTTTTCTCGACATAACTTCTACATGGTGCAAGACCAACATTTTGAAATTGGAAATTACCAATGCTTGTTGTCAGTATACGGGTTCGCAAGCTTGCACTACTGGAATCGATGTGCATGTCGAGTTCCTGAGGTTTGTCGAGTTTCTTTAATCGGGAGCTCGGCAGTGAAAGTAGTCTGTCGAGTATGAAAGTAAAGAACACGACAATGCAAAACAACTTAGTAGACATAAAGATTTGCCCAGTGCCATGAACAACGGAGTTTCCACAGCCTGCTCCTTGGCCTCGCATAACACAAAGCCTTGGAGAACAAGCCCATCGCGTGAATCCATGACGTACTCCAGATTGCCAAATCGGATGATCCGTCCTGGAGCGTAGTTCTCGACCAGACCGAGGTGGTCCGTCCAGTCGGCAACGAAGCTTATGCGCCAAAAACAAAGATCTAACTCAACATGTAGGTCACGCTGGCGTCAACTGGCGATCCCATCGGATATCTGAGTTCACCATGCGGGGCCTACATGAGCCACCACTATTGACACCGTCTTTGGCGCCAACTGATACGTCTCCAACGTATCTACTTTTCCAAACACTTTTGCCCTTGTTTTGGATTCTAACTTGCATGATTTGAATGAAACTAACCCGGACTGACGATGTTTTCAGCAGAACTACCATGATGTTGTTTTATATGTAGAAAAGAAAAGTTCTCGGAATGTCCTGGAAATCCACGGAGGCACTTTTTGGAATTAATAAGAATTTTTGGCGAAAGAATTAATGCTAGGGGGCCCACAGCCTGTCCACAAGACAGCCGCCCCCCTAGGGCGCGGCCTCCTATCTCGTGGGCCCCCTGGACCTCCACCGACGTCAACTCTAACTCCATATATTCACGTCCGGGGAGAAACAATCAAGGAGAAAGTTTCATCGCGTTTTACGACACGGAGCCGCCGCCAAGCCCTAATCTCTCTCGGGAGGGCTGATCTGGAGTCTGTTCGGGGCTCCGAAGAGGGGGATCCGTCGCCGTCGTCATCATCAACCATCCTCCATCACCAATTTCATGATGCTCACCGCTGTGCGTGAGTAATTTCATCGTAGGCTTGCTGGACGGTGATGGGTTGGATGAGATTTACCATGTAATCAAGTTAGTTTTGTTAGGGTTTGATCCCTAGTATCCACTATGTTCTGAGATTGATGTTGCTATGACTTTGCTATGCTTAATGCTTGTCACTAGGGCCCGAGTGCCATGATTTCAGATCTGAACCTATTATGTTTTCATGAATATATGTGTGTTCTTGATCTTATCTTGCAAGTCTATAGTCACCTATTATGTGTTATGATCCGATAGCCCCGAAGTGACAATAATCGGGATACTTCTCGGTGATGACCGTAGTTTGAGGAGTTCATGTATTCACTTTGTGCTAATGCTTTGTTATGGTTCTCTATTAAAAGGATACTTTAATATCCCTTAGTTTTCGTAAGGATCCCGCTGCAACGGGGGGGGGGGGGGGGTAGGACAAAAGATGTCATGCAAGTTCTTTTCCATAAGCACATATGACTATTTACGGAATATATGCCTACATTACATTGATGAACTGGAGCTAGTTCTATATCACCGTATATTATAACTATTGCATGAGGAATCGCATCCGGCATAATTATCCATCACTGATCCATTGCCTACGAGCTTTTCATATATTATTCTTCGCTTATTTACATTTCCGTTGCTACTGTTACAATCACTACAAAAACCCCAAAACATTTATCTTTACTTTTTCTACCATTATCTTTATTATCATACCACTTTTGCTACTAAATACTTTGCTGCAGATACTAAGTTATCCAGGTGTGGTTGAATTGAAAACTCAACTGCTAATACTCAAGAATATTCTTTGGCTCCCCTTGTGTCGAATCAATAAATTTGGGTTGAATACTTTACCCTCGAAAGCTGTTGCGATCCCCTATACTTGTGGGTTATCAAGACTAATTTCTGGCGCCGTTGCCGGGGAGCATAGCTCTATTCTCTGAGTCACTTGGGATTTATATCTGTTGATCACTATGAAGAACTTGAAAGACGATCAAACTACTATTTTGCCCTCAACTACGAGGGGAGGTAAGGAACTGCCATCTAGCCTTTCACTAGATTCTCCTTCTGTTATCAGTAGGCTTGCTACACCTAAATCTACTACTGCTATGAATTCTGATATATCGCATGTTATTGATGATGCCACTTCCGCTATGCATGATGAAACTACTTCTGTGCGTGATACTACTTTGCCATTTGGTGAATTTCTTGATGAACAACTTGCTAGAGTTAGGGGGGATGAAAATATTGAAGAACCTATTATTGATGATAGTGATGATGAAGGTTCCCCCAATGATTATGTATTACCTGTTGTTCCTAAGGGTTATGTTATGAATGAAGCAGCTGCTGTGGAAATTCTTGCTTGCAATGATAGAAATGATCTTAAGAAATTATTAGCTAAATGGAAGCAGCAGTCTCTTAATGCTAGAATGAAACCGGTCCTGCTTTTGCTACTTCACCTATCTGTGTTACTGATAAGGATTATGAATTCTCCGTTGATCCTGATATTATTACTTTAGTTGAATCTGATCCTTTTTATGGCCTTGAATCTGAAACTGTTGTGGCACATCTTACCAAGTTGAATGATATAGCCACCCTGTTTACTAATGATGAGAAGTCTCGTTATTTATATATCCTTAAGATATTTCCATTCTCATTAAAGGGTGATGCTAAGACTTGGTATAATTCTCTTACTCCTGGTTGTGTGCGTAGTCCCCGGGATATGATTTATTACTTCTCTGCTAAATATTTCCCTGCTCATAAGAAACAAGTTGCCTTGCGAGAAATATATAATTTTGTGCAAATTAAAGAAGAGAGTCTCCCACAAGCTTGGGGGAGGCTTCTCCGGTTACTTAATGCTTTGCCTGATTATCCTCTTAAGAAAAATGAAATACTTGATATCTTTTATAATGGACTAACCGATGCTTTCAAGGACTACTTGGATAGTTGTGTTGGTTGTGTTTTCAGGGAAAGAACAGTCGACGAAGCTGAAATATTATTGAATAATATGTTGACTAATGAAAATAATTGGACTCTCCCTGAGCCAATTCCTGAAGCAATTCCTGAACCAATTGAGCCAACTCCTGAGCCTATTCCTAAACCCACTCCAAAGAAGAGAGGTGTTTTATTTCTCAGTCCTGAAGATATGCAAGAGGCAAAGAAATCAATGAAAGAAAAAGGTATTAAAGCTGAAGATGTTAAGAATTTACCTTCTATTGAAGAAATACATGGTCTTAATATACCGCTTGAAGAACCACATTGTCTTGATAACCCGACACAGGTACTAATGGTAAATTCTCTCTATAGATATGATAAAGTTGAAATACCCTCTACTAAATTTCATAGCCCATGCTTAGATGAATTTGATGACTTTATGGCTAGACAAGAAAGTTTTAATGCTTATGTTGGTAGAGAGTTAAAGAATAATGCTTTCGACATAGGACGTGTAGGCGATAATCTCGCTAGAGTTAAAGATGAACTTCACCGCGTTAGCAAATATGCTTCTATGGTTGCTACTCAAGCTGAGCAAGTACTTAAAGCTCAAAATGATTTGCTTGATGAATTAAATAATTAAAATGACTTTGTTGTTAGAGTGGCTACTAGAACTGGTAGAATGACTCAGGAACCTTTGTATCCTGAAGGCCACCCTAGGAGAATCGAGCAAGATTCTCAGAGAAATAATTTAGAGGCACCTAGTTCTTCTAAAAAGAAGAAAAAGAAAGATGATAGGACTTTGCATGCTTCTAGTGAACCTACTGTAGACACACCTGAGAATCCCAATGATATTTCCATTTCTGATGCTGAAACACAATAAGGTGATGAACATGAACCTAGTGATAATGTTAATGATAATGTTCATGTTGATGCTCAACCTAGAAAAAACAATGATGTAGAGATTGAACCTGCGGTTGATCTTGATAACCCACAATCAAAGAATCAACGTTATATAAGAGAGATTTTGCTGCTAGGAAGCACAGTAAAGAAAGATAACCATGGGTTCAGAAACCCATGCCCTTTCCTCCTAAACCATCCAAGTAAAAGGATGATGAGGATTTTGAGCGCTTTGCTGAAATGATTAGACCTATTTTCTTACGTATGCGCTTAACTGATATGCTTAAAGTAAATCATTATGCTAAGTATATGAAGGATATCATTACAAATAAAAGAAAGATACCGGAAGCTAAAATTTCCACCATGCTTGCTAATTACACTTTTAAGGGTGAAATACCAAAGAAACTTGGAGATCCGGGTGTTCCAACTATACCTTGCTCCATTAACAGAAATTATGTTAGAACTGCTTTATGTGATCTTGGAGCCGGTGTTAGCGTTATGCCTCTCTCTTTATATCGTAGACTTGAATTGAATAAGTTGACACCTACTGAAATATCTATGCAAATGGCTGATAAATCAACCGCTATACCTGTTGGCATTTGTGAGGATGTGCCTGTTCTGGTTGCAAATGTCACTATCTTAACGGACTTTGTTATTCTTGATATTCCCGAGGACGATAGTATGTCTATTATCCTTGGTAGACCTTTTCTTAATACTGCAGGGGCTGTTATCGATTGCAATAAAGGCAATGTCACTTTTCATGTTAATGGTAATGAGCATACGGTACACTTTCCGAGGAAACAATCTCAAGTTCATAGCATCAATTCTATTGAAAAAGTTCCAACTACCATTTTTGGAGGTTTTGAATTTCCTCTCCCTACTGTCAAGAAAAAGTATGATATTCTTATTGTTGGGGATTTTCATATCCCCGTTGAGGTAACTTAGTGTTATTCGAAATTTCTCCAGTTCTGTGTTATTCGGAATGAGTTTGTCAACAAGACTTGATCAACCTTGTTAGTGGATTCATTTTGATGATCACGAGATGGATGAAACAAGAAGGCACAACCTTCTATACCCTCCTTTTACTTTCTGTTATTTAGAATAAATAAAGCAAAAATAGTATTATCCTTCTGTTTTCTGAATTATCCGTGCATTAAAAAATAGTCCGAAAATAAAAGTGCTCCAAATGCCCTACAAATTTAGTATGATTTTTTCTGGAATATTTGAGGATTTTAGGCACTGAAAACACTGCAGGAGGGGCAAACACCAGGCCACGAGAGAGGAGGGCGCCCCCCTGTAGGGCGCGCCCCCCTATCTCGTGGGCCCTTGGTGGCTCCCCTCCACTTATGCCAGCACCCACACACTTCATCTTCTACCCAAAAAAAATCCCCATCCAGCTCAAGCACGAGTTCTAGCTCGTTTTGCTGTGATTTTCGATCTCTTAGCTCAAAGCTCCATTCACAAACTGCTTTGGGAGATTGTTGCTTGGTATGTGACTCCTCCATTGGTCCAATTAGTTTTTGTTCTAGTGCTTTATTCATTGCAAATTTTTGCTACTTAGGTGACCATGTTCTTGAGCTTGCATGTTAAATTTTTGAGGTCCCAAGCAACTCCAATGCATGATATAGGCTCTAGGCACTTGTAGGAGTAGTTGCTATCAATCTTGTTTAGTTTTATTCACTTTTGTTTTGAAGTTACTAAAACTTCAGAAATTTTCAGAAAATGTTAAGGAGGCTTTTAAAAGGCTCTTCTAGCCAAAGCTCTGAGGAAAAACAAGCCAAAGAGAAGGAAAAAGCCAAGTATAATCTTCCTCGCTTAGCGGAAGTACGGTCGTGTGAATGGCCATGCGAGGATTTCTTGAAAGAAGCCGAAATTCATGATGACTTTTATGCTTTAATCGAGACTGCAGGCCTCACCGGTTTTATCAACGACCGAATCGATCAGTATCTCTTACTTACCAATACTTTTGTGCAAAACTTTTATTATTATCCTAAGAAATCACCGCCTTCGGTATCATTTCATTTATATGATGAATTCAAAGAAATGTCTTTACGTCATTTTGTGCGGTATGTAGGATACCTTATGAGGGAGAATTAGAGGAACCCCATCGTGAAGATGTGAGTGGCTTCGTTAAAACTATTGTTGTGGAAGAGCCAAAGAAGGGCTCTGAGGCAAAAGTCTCTAGCATACACTTTCCTATTTTACGCTACTTTACCATATTTGCTAGTAGATGCTTGATTGGTCGTGGAAATAGTGGAAATTTGAGCGTTCCAGATATTATTATTCTTCAACATGCTTTGCTGGGAGACAACACTTTTAGTATGGGTGCCGTCGTTGCTAAACGGCTAGCCCTGAATCGTACAAAAGGCCCCATATTTGGAGGTATCTATGCTGCACGTCTTGCTGAACATTTTCAGATACCCATTAGGCACCATGAGGAGGGTGAGATAAAATTGCATCCTCACATTTTAGATTGCAAGAGCATGGTAGCACACAAGTTTATTGTTGACAACGAAGAGAAGATGCTCTTGTATAGACTTAGATTCAATAAGAAACACTTTGAGTTTATTATTTTGCCTGCGCCTCTGTTGTTTGATTTGCTTGCAGATAATTGTCTTGTCACGCCGGAAGCGGTGAACAATCACCGAGCTCAAGCTTTTACTCCAGAACCTGAACTTGAGCCGGAACCTGAGCTGGACCCTTATCGTGCCTCATCTGTCCAGTGGGATCCGGAGATGACCAGCCAGTGGTATCCTGATTACACCTCCCATTATACCGGGGAGAGTAGCGGCGGTCCTTGATATTAGACCAACTTAGGCCAAAAGCCTAAGCTTGGGGTAATACGTATTTCTCACCGACTTTACATTCATGTTCACACACTAGTCGTCGGTGCTCATACTCTTTCATTGTATTATCCATGCTAGTTTAATTTTTTTTCTAGTTTTCTTCTTGTGTGTTTGATAAACCTTGAGGAAAACCAAAAAAATTAGTTAGTTTAATTTCCATGCTTGTAGTAGAAATTAAAATGAAAACCCAAAAGGATTTCTTGTTCTTCTTTTACTTGTTGGGAGCTTTCGCGTGTAAATAGTTTTATTTTTTTTCTTTCTGTTGGGGGTCGAGAAGACCATATTGAAAATGCTTAGTGGCTCTTACATGCATGATTGTTTATTTAATTTAGAGCCCATATTACTTGTCTTCTCTCTTGAGTTGAATGCTTGCAGATTCCAGCTTAGTCCAATGCACGTGCACTCTTATTATTATACACATCGTTTGGTCGAGCAAGTGAAAGGCAATAATGACGATATATGATGGACTTATTGGGATGAGAAAAGCTGGTATGAACTCGACCTCTCTTGTTTTTGTAAATATGATGATTCATCGTTCCTGAGTCAGCTATTGTGAAGTAAACATATTTGCAATGACATTTAGAAATTATAGTTGCTTGTGCTATGCTTGATTAGCTATGAGTTATAATGGTCTACCTTGTGTGCCAACATGCTATTAGAATGATTATGATGTGGTATGATGGGATGGTATCCTCCTTTGAATGAATTGAGTGACTCGACTTGGCACATGTTTACGCATGTAGTTGAATCAAATCAACATAGCCTTCATGATATTTATGTTCATGATGGATTATATCCTACTCATGCTTATACTCGGTGTGAATTAATTTTAATGCATGTTTACGACTGTTGTCGCTCTCTCAGTTGGTCGCTTCCCAGTCTTTTGCTAGCCTTCACCTGTACTAAGCGGGATACTGCTTGTGCATCCAAGCTCCATAAACCCCAAAGTTGTTCCATATGAGTCCACTATACCTTCCTATATGCGGTATTTACCTGCCGTTTCAAGTAAATTTGTATGTGCCAAACTCCAAACCTTCAAATGAAATTCTGTTTTGTATTCTCGAGCAGCTCATGTTACAACTAGGGCTGCCTTGTTGGAAATATGCCCTAGAGGCAATAATAAAAGTATTATTATATTTCCTTGTTCATGATAATTGTCTTTTATTCATGCTATAACTGTATTATCCGGAAATCGTAATACACGTGTGAATACATAGACCACATTGTCCCTATTGAGTCTCTAGTTGACTAGCTCGTTGTGATCAACAGATAGTCATGGTTTCCTGGCTATGGACATTGGATGTCGTTGATAACGGGATCACATCATTAGGAGAATGATGTGATGGACAAGACCCAATCCTAAGCATAGCACAAAGATCGTGTAGTTCGTTTGCTAGAGCTTTTCAAATGTCAAGTATCTCTTCCTTAGACCATGAGATTGTGTAACTCCCGGATACCGCAGGAGTGCTTTGGGTGTATCAAACGTCACAACGTAACTGGGTGACTATAAAGGTGCACTACAGGTATCTCCGAAAGTGTCTGTTGGGTTGACACGGATCGAGACTGGGATTTGTCACTCCGTGTAAACGGAGAGGTATCTCTGGGCCCACTCAGTAGGACATCATCATAATGTGCACAATGTGATCAGGGGGTTGATCACGAGATGATGTGTTACGGAACGAGTAAAGAGACTTGCCGGTAACGAGATTGAACAAGGTATCGGTATACCGACGATCGAATCTCGGGCAAGTACAATATCGCTAGACAAAGGGAATTGTATACGGGATCGATTGAGTCCTTGACATTGTGGTTCATCCGATGAGATCATCGTGGAACATGTGGGAGCCAACATGGGTATCCAGATCCCGCTGTTGGTTATTGACCGGAGAACGTCTCGGTCATGTCTACATGTCTCCCGAACCCGTAGGGTCTACACACTTAAGGTTCGATGACGCTAGGGTTATAAAGGAAGTTTGTATGTGGTTACCGAATGTTGTTCGGAGTCCCGGATGAGATCCCGGATGTCACGAGGAGTTCCGGAATGGTCCGGAGGTAAAGATTTATATATGGGAAGTCCTATTTTGGCCACCGGAAAATGTTCGAGATTTTTCGGTATTGTACCGGGAAGGTTCTAGAAGGTTCCGGAGTGGGGCCCACCTGCATGGGGGGACCCACATGAACGTGGGTAGTGGGGGCAAGGCCCCACACCCCTGGTCAAGGCGCAACAAGATCCCCCCTTAGAAGGAATAAGATCATATCCCGAAGGGATAAGATCAAGATCCCTAAAAAGGGGGGATAACAATCGGTGGGGAAGGAAATGATGGGATTTCTTTCCTCCCACCTTTGCCAACGCCCCAATGGACTTGGTGGGCAAGAAACCAGCCCCCTCCACCCCTATATATATTGGGGAGGCGCATGGGAGCTACACCCAAGTTCTGGCGCAGCCCTCCCCCTCTCCCAAGTACTCCTCTTCTCCCGCGGTGCTTGGCGAAGCCCTGCAGGATTGCCACGCTTCTCCACCACCACCACGCCGTCGTGCTGCTGCTGGACGGAGTCTTCCCCAACCTCTCCCTCTCTCCTTGCTGGATCAAGGCATGGGAGACATCACCGGGCTGTACGTGTGTTGAACGCGGAGGTGCCGTCCGTTCGGCACTAGGATCTCCGGTGATTTGGATCACGACGAGTACGACTCCTTCAACCCCGTTCTCTTGAACGCTTCCTCTTAGCGATCTACAAGGGTATGTAGATGCACTCTCCTTCCCCTCGTTGCTGGTTTCTCCATAGATAGATCTTGGTGACACGTAGGAAATTTTTTGAATTTCTGCTACGTTTCCCAACAGTGGTATCAGAGCTAGGTCTATGCGTAAATTCTTTGCACGAGTATAACACAAAGTAGTTGTGGGCGTTGATTCTGTTCAATATGCTTACCGTTACTAGTCCAATCTTGTTTCGACGGTATTGTGGGATGAAGCGGCCCGGACCGACCTTACACGTACTCTTACGTGAGACAGGTTCCACCGATTGACATGCACTTGGTGCATAATGTGGCTAGCGGGTGCCAGTCTCTCCCACTTTAGTCGGAACGGATTCGATGAAAAGGATCCTTATGAAGGGTAAATAGCAATTGGCATATCACGTTGTGGTTTTGCGTAGGTAAGAAACGTTCTTGCTAGAAACCCATAGCAGCCACGTAAAACATGCAAACAACAATTAGAGGACGTCTAACTTGTTTTTGCAGGGTATGCTATGTGATGTGATATGGCCAAGAAGAATGTGATGAATGATATGTGATGTATGGTATTGATCATGTTCTTGTAATAGGAATCACGACTTGCATGTCGATGAGTATGACAACCGGCAGGAGCCGTAGGAGTTGTCTTAATTTATTGTATGACCTACGTGTCATTGAACAACGCCATGTAATTACTTTACTTTATTGCTAACCGGTAGCCACAGTAGTAGAACTAATAAGTTGGCGAGACAACTTCATGGAGACACGATGATGGAGATCATGATGATGGAGATCATGGTGTCATGCCGATGACGATGATGATCATGGAGCCCCGAAGATGGAGATCAAAAGGAGCAAAATGATATTGGCCATATCATGTCACTATTTGATTGCATGTGATGTTTATCATGTTTATGCATCTTGTTTACTTAGAACGATGGTAGTAAATAAGATGATCCCTTACAACAATTTCAAGAAGTGTTCTCCCCTAACTGTGCACCGTTGCTAAAGTTCGTCGCTTCTAAGCACCACGTGATGATCGGGTGTGATGGATTCTTACGTTCACATACAACGGGTGTAAGACAGATTTACACACGCGAAACACTTAGGGTTAACTTGACGAGCCTAGCATGTACAGACATGGCCTCGGAACACAGAGACCAAAAGGTCGAGCATGAGTCGTATAGTAGATACGATCAACATGAAGATGTTCACCGATGATGACTAGTCCGTCTCACGTGATGATCGGACACGGCCTAGTTGACTCGGATCATGTAATCAGTTAGATGACTATAGGGATGTCTATCTGAGTGGGAGTTCATAAGATGAACTTAATTATCCTGAACATAGTCAAAAGATCTTTGCAAATTATGTTGTAAGCTCGCGCTTTAGTTCCACTGTTTAGATATGTTCCAAGAGAAAATATAGTTGAAAGTTAACAGTAGCGATTATGCGGACAGTAGAAAGCTTATGTCCTTAATGCACCGATCATTGTGCTGAACCCCAAACATCGTTTGTGGATGTTGCGAACATCGGACATACACGTTTTGATAACTACGTGATAGTTCAGTTAAACGGTTTAGAGTTGAGGCACCAAAGACGTTTTCAAAACGTCGCGGAACATATGAGATGTTTCGAGGGCTGAAATTGAGATTTCAGGCTCGTGCCCACATCAAGAGGTATGAGACCTCCGACGATTTTCTTAGCCTGCAAACTAAGGGAGAAAAGCTCAATCGTTGAGCTTGTGCTCAGATTGTCTAAGTGCAACAATCACTTGAATCAAGTGGGAGTTGATCTTCCAGATGAGATAGTGATGTTTCTCCAAAGTCATTGCCACCAAGCTGCTAGAGCTTCGTGATGAACTATAACATATATCAGGGATAGATATGATGATCCTTGAGGTATTCACGATGTTTGACACTGCAAAGTAGAAATCAAGAAGAAGCATCAATTGTTGATGGTTGGTGAAACCACTAGTTTCAAGAAGGGCAAGGGCAAGAAGGGATACTTCATGAAACGGCAAATCAGCTGCTGCTCTAGTGAAGAAACCCAAGGTTGAACCCAAACCCGAGACTAAGTGCTTCTGTGATAAGGGGAATAGTCACTAGAGCGGAATTACCCTAGATACTTGGTAGATGAGAAGGCTGGCAAGGTCGATAGAAGTATATTGGATATACATTATGTTAATGTGTACTTTACTAGTACTCCTAGTAGCACCAGGGTATTAGATACCGGTTCGGTTGCTAAGTGTTAGTAACTCGAAATAAAAGCTATAGAATAAACGGAGACTAGCTAAAGGTGAGCTGACGATATGTGTTGGAAATGTTTCCAAGGTTGATGTGATCAAGCATCGCACGCTCCCTCTACCATCGAGATTTGGTGTTTGCGTTGAGCATATACATGATTGGATTATGTCTATCGCACTACGGTTATTCATTTAAGGAGAATAATGGTTACTCTGTTTATTTGAATAATACCTTCAATGGTCTTGCACTTGAAACGAATGGTTTATTGAATCTCGATCGTAGTGATACACATGTTCATGCCAAAAGATATAAGATAGTAATGATAGTACCACTTACTTATGGCACTGCCATGTAAGTCATATTGGTATAAAACGCATGAAGAAGCTCCATGTTGATGGATCTTTGGACTCACTCGTTTTGAAAAGTTTGAGACATGCGAACCACGTCTATTGGTGTATACGCATGAAGAAACTCCATGCAGATGGATCGTTTGGACTCACTTGATTTTGAATCACTTGAGACATGCAAATCATACCACATGGGCAAGATGACTGAAAGCCTCGTTTTTCAGTAAAATGGAACAAGAAAGCAACTTGTTGGAAGTAATACATTTTGATGTGTGCAGTCCAATGAGTGCTGAGGCACGCAGTGGATATCATTATGTTCTTACTTCACGGATGATTTGAGTATATTTACTTGATGAAACACATGTCTGAATTATTGAATGGTTCAAGTAATTTCAGAGTGAAGTTGAAGATCATCGTGATAAGAGGATGAAATGTCTATGATATGATCGTAGAGATGAGTATCTGAGTTACGAGCTTTGGCACGCAATTAAGACATTGTGGAAATTGTTTCACAATTAATACCGCTTGGAACACCATCGTTTGATGGTGTGTCCGAACATCATAGTTGCACCCTATTGGATATGGTGCATTCCATGATGTCTCTTATCGAATTACCACTATCGTTTATGGGTTAGGCATTAGAGACAACCACATTCACTTTAAATAGGGCACCACGTAATTCCGTTGAGATGACATCGTATGAACTATGGTTTAGAGAAACCTAAGCTGTCATTTCTTAAAGGTTTGGGGCTGCGACGCTTATGTGAAAAAGTTTCAGGTTGATAAGCTCGAACCCAAAGCGGATAAAATGCATCTTCATAGGACACCCAAAACAGTTGGGTATACCTCCTAATTCAGATCCGAAAGCAATAGGGATTGTTTCTTGAATCGGGTCCTTTCTCGAGGAAAAGTTTGTCTCGAAAAGTTGAGTGGGAGGATGGTGGAGACTTGATATGGTTATTGAACCGTCACTACAACTAGTGTGTAGTAGGGCACAGGAAGTTGTTCCTGTGGCGCCTACACCAATTGAAGTAGAAGCTTATGATAGTGATCATGAAACTTCGGATCAAGTCACTACCGTACCTCGTAGGGTGACAAGGATGCTTACTGCTTCAGAGTGGTGCAATAATCCTGTCTTGAAGGTCATGTTGCTAGACAACAATGAACCTACGAGCTATGGAGAAGCAATGGTGGGCCCAAATTCTGACAAATGGTTAGAAGCCATGAAATCCGAGATAGGATCCATATATCAGAACAAAGCATGGACTTTGGTGGACTTGCCCGATGATTGGCAAGCCATTGAGATAAATGGATCTTTAAGAAGAAGATGGACGTGGACGGTAATGTCACCATCTATGAAGCTCGACTTGTGGTAAAGAGTTTTTCACAAGTTCAAGGAGTTGACTACGATGAGATTTTCTCATCCGTAGCGATGCTTAAAGTCCGTCGGAATCAAGTTAGCATTAGCTGCATTTATGAAATCTGGCAGATGGATGTCAAAACGAGTTTCCTTACCAGTCTTCGTAAGGAAAGGTTGTATGTGATGCAATCAGAAAGGTTTTGTCGATCCTAAGGATGCTAAAAGGTATGCTAGCTCCAGCGATCCTTCTAAGGACTGGAGTAAGCATCTCGGAGTTGGAATGTACGTTTTTGATGAGATGATCAAAGATTTTGGATTTATACAAAAGTTTATGAGAAACTTGTATTTCCAAAGAAGTGAGTGGGAGCACTATAGAATTTCTGATGAGTATATGTTATTGACATATTGTTGATCAGAAATGATGTAGAATTTTTGGAAAGCATATAGGGTTATTTGAAAAGTGTTTTTCAATGGAAAACCTGGATTAGGCTACTTGAACAATAAGCATCAAGATCTATAAGATAGATCAAAATGCTTAATAGTACTCTCAAATGAGCACGTACCTTGACATGATCTTGAAGGTGTTCAAGATGGATCAGTCAAAGGAGTTCTTGCCTGAGATGTAAGGTATGAAGTTAAGACTTAAAGGCTCGACCACGGCAGAATAGAGAGAAAGGACGAAGGTCGTCCCCTATACTTCAGACGTAGGCTCTATAGTATGCTATGCTGTGTACCGCACCGGAAGTGTGCCTTGCCATGAGCCAGTCAAGGGGTACAAGAATGATCCAGGAATGGACCATTGGACAGCGGTCAAAATTGTCCTTGGAGTAAATAAGGACATGTTTCTCGATTATGGAGGTGATAAAGAGTTCGGCGTAAAGGGTTATGTCGATGCAAGCTTTAACACCTATCCGAATGACTCTGAGTAGCAAACCGGATACATATAGTGGAGCAACCATTTGGAATAGCTCCAAGTGGAGCGTGGAAGCAGCATTTACAATATGACCTAGAGATTTGCGAAGTACATACGGATCTGAAAGTTGCAGACCCATTGACTAAAACCTCTCTTGCAAGCAAAACATGATCAAACCCCAGAACTCATTGAGTCTTAATCACATGATGATGTGAACTAGTTTAGTGACACTAGTAAACTCTTTGGATGTTGGTCACATGGCGATGTGACCTGTGAGTTTTAATCACATGGCGATGTGAACTAGATTATTGACTCTAGTGCAAGTGGGAGACTGTTGGAAATATGCCCTAGAGGCAATAATAAAAGTATTATTATATTTCCTTGTTCATGATAATTGTCCTTTATTCATGCTATAATTGTATTATCCGGAAATCGTAATACACGTGTGAATACATAGACCACAATATGTCCCTAGTGAGCCTCTAGTTGACTAGCTCGTTGTGATCAACAGATAGTCATGGTTTCCTGGCTATGGACATTGGATGTCGTTGATAACAGGATCACATCATTAGGAGAATGATGTGATGGACAAGACCCAATCCTAAGCATAGCACAAAGATCGTGTAGTTCGTTTGCTAGAGCTTTTCAAATGTCAAGTATCTCTTCCTTAGACCATGAGATTGTGTAACTCCCGGATACCGTAGGAGTGCTTTGGGTGTATCAAACGTCACAACGTAACTGGGTGCACTACAGGTATCTCCGAAAGTGTCTGTTGGGTTGACACGGATCGAGACTGGGATTTGTCACTCCGTGTAAACGGAGAGGTATCTCTGGGCCCACTCAGTAGGACATCATCATAATGTGCACAATGTGATCAAGGGGTTGATCACGGGATGATGTGTTACGGAACGAGTAAAGAGACTTGCCGGTAACGAGATTGAACAAGGTATCGGTATACCGACGATCGAATCTCGGGCAAGTACAATACCGCTAGACAAAGGGAATTGTATACGGGATCGATTCAGTCCTTGACATTGTGGTTCATCCGATGAGATCATCGTGGAACATGTGGGAGCCAACATGGGTATCCAGATCCCGCTGTTGGTTATTGACCGGAGAACGTCTCGGTCATGTCTACATGTCTCCCGAACCCGTAGGGTTTACACACTTAAGGTTCGATGACGCTAGGGTTATAAAGGAAGTTTGTATGTGGTTACCGAATGTTGTTCGGAGTCCCGGATGAGATCCCGGACGTCACGAGGAGTTCCGGAATGGTCCGGAGGTAAAGATTTATATATGGGAAGTCCTATTTTGGCCACCGGAAAATGTTCGGGATTTTTCGGTATTGTACCGGGAAGGTTCTAGAAGGTTCCGGAGTGGGGCCCACCTGCATGGGGGGACCCACATGAACGTGGGTAGTGGGGGCAAGGCCCCATACCCCTGGTCAAGGCGCAACAAGATCCCCCCTTAGAAGGAATAAGATCATATCCCGAAGGGATAAGATCAAGATCCCTAAAAAGGGGGGATAACAATCGTTGGGGAAGGAAATGATGGGATTTCTTTCCTCCCACCTTTGCCAACGCCCCAATGGACTTGGAGGGCAAGAAACCAGCCCCCTCCACCCCTATATATAGTGGGGAGGCGCATGGGAGCTACACCCAAGTTCTGGCGCAGCCCTCTCCCTCTCCCAAGTACTCCTCTTCTCCCACGGTGCTTGGCGAAGCCCTGCAGGATTGCCACGCTTCTCCACCACCACCACGCTGTCGTGCTGCTACTGGACGGAGTCTTCCCCAAGCTCTCCCTCTCTCCTTGCTGGATCAAGGCATGGGAGACGCACTGGGCTGTACGTGTGTTGAACGCGGAGGTGCCGTCCGTTCGGCACTAGGATCTCCGGTGATTTGGATCACGACGAGTACGACTCCTTCAACCCCGTTCTCTTGAACGCTTCCGCTTAGCGATCTACAAGGGTATGTAGATGCACTCTCCTTCCCCTCGTTGCTGGTTTCTCCATAGATAGATCTTGGTGACACGTAGGAATTTTTTTGAATTTCTGCTACGTTCCCCAACATGCCTATATCTTCCATGCTAGGTGGGTTATTCTCACGAGGAGTGGACTCCGCTCCTCATTCACGAGAAAGGGCCGGTAACCGGGATGCCCAGTCCCATGATCCAAAAAGATCAAAGCAAATCAAAATAATTAAACAAAACTCCACCAGGGCTGTTGTGTGTTGGAGGCACTCGTTGTTTCGAGCAAGTCATGGATTGATGTTTGTTGGTGGTTGGGGGAGTATAAACCTTTATCATTCTGTTTGATAACTGCCTATAATGCATGTAGTATGGAAGATATACAGCCATCTCATAGTTGTTGCATTGACAGCGAAAGTATGCCGCTCAAAATGTTATTCAATCTCTATTTTAAAATTGAGCTTTGGCACCTCTACAAATCCCTGCTTCCCTCTGCGAAGGGCCTTTCTATTTACTTTTATGTGGAGTCATCACCCTTCTTATTAAAAGCACCCGCTGGAGAGCACACTGTTGTTTGCATTCATTATTATTGGTTTATATTGGGTATGACTTGACTGGATCTCTTTTACCATAAATTACAATGTTTAGTCAGTCCTTGATCTTTAAAGGTGCCCTGCATTTATGTTTTGCGGTCTCAGAAAGGGCTAGCGAGATACCATTTTGTTATATCATGTTAAGATTATTTTGAGAAAGTGTTGTCATCGGAGTTTTATTATTATGGCTCGCTAGCTGATTATGCTATTGATATGAGTAATTGTGAGACCTATGTGTTATTGTGAGTATGGTTAGTTCATAATATTTGCTGAAACTTGAATGCTGGCTTTTCATGTTACAACAGCAAGAGCAAACAGAGTTTGTAAAAGTTTTTCTTTATCACTTTCAGTTTATCAACTGAACTGCTTGAGGACAAGCAAATGTTTAAGCTTGGGGGAGTTGATACGTCTCCAACGTATCTACTTTTCCAAACACTTTTGCCCTTGTTTTGGACTCTAACTTGCATGATTTGAATGAAACTAACCCGAACTGACGATGTTTTCAGCAGAACTACCATGATGTTGTTTTATATGTAGAAAAGAAAAGTTCTCGGAATGTCCTGGAAATCCACGGAGGCACTTTTTGGAATTAATAAGAATTTTTGGCGAAAGAATTAATGCTAGGGGGCCCACAGCATGTCCACGAGACAGCCCCCCCCCTAGGGCGCGGCCTCCTATCTCGTGGGCCCCCTGGACATCCACCGACGTCAACTCCAACTCCATATATTCACGTCCGGGGAGAAATAATCAAGGAGAAAGTTTCATCGTGTTTTACGATACGGAGCCGCCGCCAAGCCCTAATCTCTCTCGGGAGGGCTGATCTGGAGTCCGTTCGGGGCTCCGGAGAGGGGGATCCGTCGCCGTCGTCATCATCAACCATCCTCCATCACCAATTTCATGATGCTCACCGCCGTGCGTGAGTAATTCCATCGTAGGCTTGCTGGACGGTGATGGGTTGGATGAGATTTACCATGTAATCAAGTTAGTTTTGTTAGGGTTTGATCCCTAGTATCCACTATGTTCTGAGATTGATGTTGCTATGACTTTGCTATGCTTAATGCTTGTCACTAGGGCCCGAGTGCCATGATTTCAGATCTAAACCTATTATGTTTTCATGAATATATGTGTGTTCTTGATCTTATCTTGCAAGTCTATAGTCACCTATTATGTATTATGATCCGACAACCCTGAAGTGACAATAATCAGGATACTTCTCGGTAATGACCGTAGTTTGAGGAGTTCATGTATTCATTTTGTGCTAAAGCTTTGTTATGGTTCTCTATTAAAAGGAGGCCTTAATATCCCTTAGTTTTCGTAAGGACCCCGCTGCAACGGGAGGGTAGGACAAAAGATGTCATGCAAGTTCTTTTCCATAAGCACGTATGAATATTGACAGAATACATGCCTACATTACATTGATGAACTGGAGCTAGTTCTATATCACCCTATGTTATAACTATTGCATGAGGAATCGCATCCGGCATAATTATCCATCACTGATCCATTGCCTACGAGCTTTTCATATATTGTTCTTCGCTTATTTACTTTTCTGTTGCTACTGTTACAATCACTACAAAAACCCCAAAACATTTATCTTTACTTTTGCTACCATTACCTTTATTATCATACCACTTTTGCTACTAAATACTTTGTTGCAGATACTAAGTTATCCAGGTGTGGTTGAATTGACAACTCAACTACTAATACTCAAGAATATTCTTTGGCTCCCCTTGTATCGAATCAATAAATTTGGGTTGAATACTCTACCCTCGAAAGCTGTTGCGACCCCTATACTTGTGGGTTATCACCAACCCAAATGGGTAAGCCGTGCTTACTTACAAAAATTGTCCTGCTAGTCCTAGGCCTACTCGAAAATTTTGGCATGGTGCTCCTGGCCCAACATGATGCTAATCCTTGGGTAAGAAGCTCGCCGCGTGAATCTCCAGTCTCCAGATGGTCGAATTGAATGATCTGACCCTGAGCATAGTTCTCGACCAGGCCGAGGTGGTCGGTCGAGTCAGCGACGAAGCTCATGGTGCCGAAAACGAAGATCTGACCCAGAATGTAGGTCAAGCCGGTGTCAACTGGTGATCCCATCTAGTCTCCGAGTTCACCACGCAAGACCTGTATAGCCAGCACTGTCGGAGCTAATTCCGGCAGATCTCTCGGCAGGGTATCCCAACAAGGAGAGTAGATCAGAGGAAAACAATAGTCCATATTTACCCAATTTCTGGTCCTACTCCCGCTCATGTACATTGTGACTGGTGCCGTGGGATTGTCCGATCTCTATCAACTAGTTTGGCCTCGTCTTATTATTGAGGCCCATAGGGTTACAAGGACCTAGTCGGCTACGTCGGTGGAAGGGTCCACGAATATGGAATACTTGTCTTGAACATTAAGTCTTCTTGAATATTCCTTCTACAGGGCCCATAGGCCGGCATGATGGCCTAGGGCGGAAACGGAGCTAGGGGTAGACCTGGCCATGGGAAGCCCGGCCCGACCCAAAAAAGCCCGACACCGGCCCGGCCCGACGCTGCCCCTCGGGCCGGGCTCGGGCCTAGATTTTGAGCCCGAAGGCCAGGCAGGGCCGGGCTCGGGCCCGTCATTTTTGCATTTCTCAGAAGGTCGGGCCGGGCTGGCCCGGAGCCCGACGGGCTTTTACATGTTCGGGCCGGGTTCGGGCCCAGAAAACGGGCCCGATGGCCAGGCCGGGCCGGGTTCGGGCCTAGAAAACGGGCCCGATGGCCGGGCCGGGCTCGGGCCTGGTTTGTTTTCGTCGGGCTTGGCTAGGCCCGGCCCGGCCTGAGGTATGGCCAGGTATACCTAGGGGGCTCGGGCTGGCCTACTCGGGCCGACAACCAGAGAGCTGATGCACCCCTGGCTCGTAACACCGTCAATTTGTTTTGTTTTTTTTCTATTCATTTTTTCTTTTTCCAAAATACATGTTAACATTTTTTCGCAAGGATATTTTTCCTATAGAAAATGAACATTTTTAGATACACACTGAGCATTTTATAAACACACATCAAACATTTATTTGAATACATGTTGCAGATTTACTAAATACGTGGTGAATTTTTTTTAAATGGCATGATTTTTTTAACATGCAAACAATGTGTTAAGTGCTACAACCTTCTTAAAACATTAATGAACATATTTTTATACGTTACGAGCATTTTGTTAAAAATTGCGCGAACAATCTTTTACATTTCATGACATTAAAAAATGATTACACGTTTGTAAAAAATGAGTGAAAATAAAAAACATTATTCAGTAGGTCTCCATATTTACCCAATTTCTGGTCCTACTCCCGCTTATGTACATTGTGACTGGTGGCGTGGGATTGTCCGATCTCTATCAACTAGTTTGGCCTCGTCTTATTATTGAGGCCCATAGGGTTACAAGGACCTAGTCGGCTACGTCGGTGGAAGGGTCCACAAATATGGAATACTTGTCTTGAACATTAAGTCTTCTTGAATATTCCTTCTACAGGGCCCATAGGCCGGCATGATGGCCCAGGGCGGAATCGGAGCTAGGGGTAGACCTGGCCATGGGAAGCCCGGCCCGGCCCAAAAAAGCCCGACACCGGCCCGGCCCGACGCTGCCCCCCGGACCGGGCTCGGGCCTAGATTTTGAGCTCGAAGGCCGGGCAGGGCCGGGCTCGGGCCCGTCATTTTTGCATTTCTCAGAAGGTCGGGCCGGGCCGGCCCGGAGCCCGACGGGCTTTTACATGTTCGGGCCGGGTTTGGGCCCAGAAAACGGGCCCGATGGCCAGGCCGGGCCGGGTTCGGGCCTAGAAAACGGGCCCGATGGCCGGGCCGGGCTCGGGCCTGGTTTGTTTTCGTCGGGCTTGGCTAGGCCCGTCATTTTTGCATTTCTCAGAAGGTCGGGCCGGGCCGGCCCGGAGCCCGACGGGCTTTTACATGTTCGGGCCGGGTTCGGGCCCAGAAAACGGGCCCGATGGCCAGGCCGGGCCGGGTTCGGGCCTAGAAAACGGGCCCGATGGCCGGGCCGGGCTCGGGCCTGGTTTGTTTTCGTCGGGCTTGGCTAGGCCCGGCCCGGCCTGAGGTATGGCCAGGTATACCTAGGGGGCTCGGGCTGGCCTACTCGGGCCGACAACCAGAGAGCTGATGCACCCCTGGCTCGTAACACCGTCAATTTGTTTTGTTTTTTTTCTATTCATTTTTTCTTTTTCCAAAATACATGTTAACATTTTTTCGCAAGGATATTTTTCCTATAGAAAATGAACATTTTTAGATACACATTGAGCATTTTATAAACACGCATCAAACATTTATTTGAATACATGTTGTAGATTTACTAAATACATGATGAACATTCTTTTTAAATGGCATGATTTTTTAAGAAACATGCAAACAATGTGTTAAGTGTTACAACCTTCTTAAAACATTAATGAACATATTTTTATACGTTACGAGCATTTTTTTTCAAAATTGCGGGAACAATCTTTTACATTTCATGACATTAAAAAATGATCACACGTTGTAAAAACTGAACGAAAATATAAAACATTATTCAGCAGGTTTCCAAAATGAAGAAAAAAATTGCAAAAGCTGGAGGTGCGGGGAATCGAACCCCGTGCCTCCCGCATGCGAAGCGGGCGCTCTACCATGTGAGCTACATCCCCATATGACGTTTTTATGGGGCGCGAGCGTAGACAGTTCGTGCCTCAGGCGCCGGCCCGCTATAATGCCCCGCTTGGATGTGACGTTTCATAGTCCAAAAATCTGCTCTGGCCGAGAAGAGAAGTAGATATGTCAGATTTGTGATAATTCTCTCTCTAGCCACGGGCAGGCTGGCTCGACGATGGAGGCCGTGGACTATAGACAAGATTTAGGGATGCCTGATGCTATATGCAAACTTGTACAAGAGTTTGAGGAGGAACCCAACGAGATGAGAAGGAAGATCCAAAGGTTCCCTGCAAGCTTGGCTGATATGGGAGCTCAGTTCATCACCCCAATGGCCGTGGCCATTGGCCCTTACCACCATGGCTTGCATCGCCTCCAGCGAATGGAGAAGGCCAAGCGCGTGGCTGCCTACATCTTGACCAGGGACTCGGGTCATTCGTATGATGAGGTGTATTCACGGGTCCTAGCCGTTACGGATCAGGCCCGGCGCCTGTACGCAGATTTTTAGAAAAGGTATGAGCCCACATAAGTTTACGGATATGATGTTTCACGATGCATGCTTCTTGTTGCAGTATATGCACTTGGCTTCACACTTAGAAGATTCACGATATCCATCACCACTGCGAACGTTTCTTCCTCTCCAACCTATCTTGCATCAATAATGATATCATGTTGCTAGAAAACCAGCTCCCCTGGTTGGTCATCGAAGCTCTAATGACCGCCACGGAAGTTGATGTGGACGACTTCATTGTCGCGATGGGAGATTCAATGAGCACCAAGTAATTCTCGGCCTCTTCCTTTGACTACATCAACATGGCACCACCAGACCGACCACCACATCTTCTTGGCCTACTACGACTGCACAAACAAGGAATGTCAGTTAAACCACTGGATCCGTTACTTTTCTTTGTAACATCCGCACCTATTAGCGCCATGGAACTTGAAGGGATCGGCATCAAGCTAGAACATGGCAAAATTGATAAGTTTAATGATATGGGAATTAAGAAAGGATTCCTCTTCGACAAGTTGTTCATGTCGCCACTGAATCTGGACCGTATAAGGGCATCTTGGCTCGCCAGCAATGTGGCCTTTGAGGCATTGTGACGCCTCCGATTCAATCGTACACTAATCATACACGCAAATGTGTACGATCAAGATCAGGGACTCACGGAAAGATATCACAACACAACTCTAGACACAAATTAAAATAATACAAGCTTTATATTACAAGCCAGGGGCCTCGAGGGCTCGAATACATAAGCTCGAAAACACAAGAGTCAGCGGAAGCAACAATATCTGAGTACAGACATAAGTTAGACAAGTTTGCCTTAAGAAGGCTAGCACAAAAGCAACATTGATCGAAAAGGCAAGGCCTCCTGCCTGGGAGCCTCCTAACTACTCCTGGTCATCGACGGTCTCCGCCACGTGGTAGTAGGCGCCCTCGGGGTAGTAGCAGTCGTCAAAGGTGGCATCTGGCTCCTGGACTCCGTCATCTGGTTGCGTCATCCGAGAAGAATGGAAAAGGGGAAAAAGAGGGAGCAAAGAAACCGTGAGTACTCATCCAAAGTACTCGCAAGCAAGGATCTACACTACAGATGCAACATTATCAAAGGAAGGCTGTATATGTGGACTGGGCTGCAGAAATGCCAGAATAGAGAGAAGGCCTAGTCCTATAGAAGACTAGCATCTTCTGGAAACCATCTTGCAGCAACAGGAGGGAGTAGAGTAGCATAAAGTAAAGTAGTAGTAGTGTTATCAACCTCGGCCAGAGATCCTTTCTCGACTCCCTACGAGAAAGCAATCCCAGAGCCATACTATCCAATTATCATCACAATTCAATTCTCATCACCATCCAATTCTCATCACAAGTATCCAGTTCTAGTTGTATCGATCGGGATACAGCTCCGAGCGTCCGTTACCGTAGGACAGGCTATCGATAGATGTTTTCTTCCCTGCAGGGGTGCACCAACTTACCCACCACGCTTGATTAACTCCGGCCGGACACACTTTCCTGGGTCATGCCCGGCCTCGGCCAAACAATACGCCGCAACCCGACCTAGGCTTAATAGAGAGGTCAGCACGCCGGACTAAACCTATGCCCCCAGGAGTCATGGGCCATCTCCCCGGGAACTCCTGCACGTTGCGTGGGCGGTCGGTGAGCAGACCTAGCTACCTCCTTAAAAAAAGGTAGGAGCTTACCAGTCCAACCCGGCGCGGACTGTGGAGAGCATACATAGTCCGGCCCCACAACCCGAGGATCCATAAAGATCCCTCGATCCGTCCTCCGAAGAGGATCCGGACATAAAGGTGGAGCTAATTGACGGGGTGTTTCACCAACTCAGCATGGATAATGCTCTAGTCGCCATTATGGCTGACTACCCCGGCTCAGTCGCTGACGTCTAATAAGCTTCGGCTGATGCATACAACGCAGAACGCCCATACTATGCCCACGTGATGGTTAGTGCTATCAGGCCAGAGGCCCCTCGGATCAAATATCCAAATCGTAGTAGACTCACGAAAGATGTGACCCCGTTGCCCCGTCTCGAGGACTTGCGGCAAGGACTAAGAATGCCCGGCCACACCTCGTATTCAGCTCTCGGGTACCCTCCAGGTCAACCCATCTCCACATCACTCGCGGGTACCCCTCCGGGTCAACCCGCCTTTCCAAGTAACAGTTGTAAAGTCCAAGTATCCGTGTGTCCAAACATCAAGGGGAAACCCGAGGAATCACCCCCGGTGAATTCCACTCAATGTAATCATCAAGGTGAACGTAAGAGGAATCACCCCCGAGGTTCACACTTGAGGGGTTGCACGACAGAGTCGTATCGGAAGTGGTTAAGGCGGAATCACCCTCGATGACCACGACCGAATAGCTACACTACAGGGTTAACATTAGAAGTGCTATAGAGGTCTCACCCTCGACAATTGATAGTAACCCAGCAGTGTCGAGCAACTAAGGGGAAAGTGATGTGCGGTGAAGGGGCCTGGTCTTCGATCCCGTTGATCGGGTCTTCAATGATGAAGCAGGGGCAACAAGGACAAGGTGGGGGTCACTGATGGATCACTAACCAACCTATACTAAACAGTTTAGGATAAGCAGGTACGGTACAACAGCAGATACAAAAGCAGTCTATGCATCAGAATAGGAGCAATCAATAACAGTAGCAAAATCTAATGCAAGCATAACAGAATGGAATGGGCGATATCGGGATGATCAAAGGGGGGGGGGGGGGGGGGGCTTGCCTGGTTGCTCTGACAAGGAGGGGTCGTCGTCGACGTAGTCGATCACAGGGGCAACATCGGTCTCGAGGTCTATCGGAGAAAAGAGGGGGAAGAAACAATAAATATAAAGCAACATAGCATCACAAAGCATAACGTGGCAATATGTTGTGCCGGGTGTGACCTAACGTAAGGCTACACGATAAAGGTGAAGGGGAATTCAACCGGGAATGAATTCCAGGTTCTGGACCTGTATCAAACAGATGACCGGAGGGGGAATGTTCCATGTTCAGCATGCTAGGGGCATGTGACAGATGAACGGACCGCGTATATTGGATTTTTCTGAGCAACTTTCATATAAAAAACATTTTCATCCGAGTTAAGGATTATTTTATATGATTTTCTAAGTCTTAAACATATTCTGGAATTATTTATATTAACGGAAATGGAATATGACGTCAACATGACGTAGGAGTGACGTCAGCAGTCAACAGTCCGGTTGACTGGTTAAAACTGACACGGGGGACCCACCTGTCATAGACAGTGGGTTAAAAAGAGTTCAAACTAATCTAAATTTAGTTAGTAAAACTACCGGGCCCACCTGTCAGTGTCTAATTAACTAAACTAATTAGTTTATCTATTAAAATGTTTTAGTTAGAGAATTAAGCGGTGGGACCCGCACGTTAGTGGTTGGGGCCTGCCCAGTCAGCACAGTTGACCAGGTCAACTGGTCAACAGGGGACCAGGGGGCCCCACTGGCAGTGACCCAGGGGGTGGCCCCAGGTGTGCCACGTCGGCGGCCGGCGCCGGAGAGAGCTCTGGCAACCAAAACCGCGGCGGCGCGTCGCCGGAGTCGTCGGAAACGCGCTAGGGGGCACCATTTGGCACGCGGTTAGGTTCCTTAGAACGGGCTCTCGCCCGCGCATCGATCTGTCGCGGCGGTTTGGCCGGAAACGACCGGAGACGGCGATGGCTAGCGGCGGAGCGGACGCCGGATTTAGGCCGTTGGTGTCTACGACGACGCAGGGCAAGTTACGCGATGCGGGGAGTGGCGTTGTGCTCCTACGAGCTCCAGGAGCCCGACTACGAGCTCAGGCGCGAGCTCGGGCCACGGTGGCCACGACGGTAAGGTGATCTGCGGTGGCGAGCTCACGGCAACGGCGACGAGCTAGCTAGGGAGAACCACGCGGTGCGAGGAGAAGAATGGAGCGAGGGAGGAGCTCACCGAGCGGCTGCGAAAAGCCTGCGACAGCTTAGGAGCGCAGAGGTGGCCGGAGTGGAGGAAGACGGGGGCGACCGAACGGGGAAGGCGACGTCGATCCGGTCGGTGAGGTGGCACCGAGCTCGAGCTCATGGTCGGAGAGGGAGTACCGGTCGTCGGTGGAGCTTCTGGTCACCAAGAGGAGGCGCGGGGACGCCGGTGGCCGCGTGACCGGAGTGGTGCGGAGGCGGCTGCGTTCGGTGAGGTGGAGAACAGAGGGGAGAGCGAGCGACGAGGGAGAGGGAAGTGGCAAGTGGGCGAGTGGGAGGCGAGGGGGCCGAGGCGTCGGGGAGGCGCAAGCCTTATCCCCTCGCCCGGGCGTCGCCGGCGAGGCGGGTTCGGCGGGGACGGCGCCTGTAGCGACTCGGGTCGGGGGAACAGTGGGAGGTGGGAGACGACAGGGAAGGGGGAGTAGCCAGATGGCCTGTTGGGCTGCCAGGTGGGCTGAGGCCCATGGGGGCGCGGTGGCCAGCTGGGCCAGTCGGCCCAGTTGAGGAGGGGGGGGGGGGGCTTTTCCTTTCTCTTTTTTTTAAAGCTTTTCTGTTTTAGCTACTTTAGGCCACTTAGACATTTTGCAAAAATGTTGGTCCACTACCAATATTACCAGAAGAATATGTTCCACATGATGAACATTTTAGTTTTCATGTCTGAGCATTTTGAAATTCACTCATAATTTGAAATTTAATTCAACTGGAATTTAAAAGAGAGATGAGACAATGATGATCAAACACCTGTTTAGCAAAATGATTAACTTAACCCCAGGGGTTACTGTAGCATCATTACATCGGGGTGTTACAGGCATGCACGACCTTACCTAGCTCCCAGAATGTTGATGAGACTTTTGTTTGCTCCTTCGTCGTCGTACTTGCAATGCTCGTGGTTCGGGAGGAGGATGTGCACATGCTGCGATCAAAGGATTTCATAAAAGGAGAACTATCCGACAAGCCAATTCTCAAATTCTTCAACGGACTTGCCCAACAAATGTCCCCCGGTCTCCGCTACTTTAAAATCTTGGGGCGTATCCAAGATTGCAAGCGAAGGAGGTGGTTGAAGATTATTGTGTGCAAGTTTGTTTCCCACAACACTAAAGCCATCGCCGCCTTGCTCTCCATCATTGGTGTTCTTGTGGGGATCTTTAAGGCGATATATTCTCTCAAGCAACACTAGAGCACTGTGAGCTAGGACAAGATGATCGATGTTTGCCATTCATACTAAGATAACCATGCCATAAGGTAAATCATTTGTGGTTAATTACAATGGCACCTATTATTATATATAGAGCCTTTAACTACCTTTTTGTTCAATATCTTGTGTCAGAATATCCATTCGAAAAATATGTTGGTCGTAATAGTTCATGATGTTCATTGCAATGGTTGTATTGATCCATATTGCAGCGTTATTTCCATGTTAGTTTCTATGTTGTGCACAATTTTCTCGACATAACTTGTACATGGTGGAAGAACAACATTTTAAAATTGGAAATTACCAATGCTTGTTGTCAGCAACTCAGTATGCGGGTCGCTAAGCTTGCACTACTAGAATCACAACGCATGTCGAGTTCCCGAGGTTAGCCGAGTTTCTTTTATCGAGAGCTCAACAGTCGAAGTACTCCACCTAGTACGAAGGTAAAAGAACTCGCTAATGCAAAACAACTCGGTAGACATAATTATTTGCCCAGTGCCGAGGAAAAGGGACTCGGCAACAAAAAGCAACTCGGCAAAGTCTGACCTTTGTCGAGTTCCACCCTAAAGGTACTTGGTAGTATCTTGACCGAGGGACCACATCATTGGACCTACTTGAAAAATCCGGCATGTTGCTCCTAAGCCTACTCGGAAAATTTGTCCTGGTGCTCCTAGGCCCGACATGATGCTAAAGCCTTGGGGAACAAGCTCGCCGCTCGAATCTGGAACATACTCCAGATTGCCGAATCGCATTATCAGGCCCAGAGCACAGTTCTCAATCAGGCCGAGGTGGCCGTCGTGTTGGCGACGAAGCTCATGGCACAAAGAACAAAGATCGGACCCAGTATGTAGGTCACGGCAGTGTCAGTTGGTGATCACATCTACCCTCTGAGTTCACCACATGGGACCTATATGGCCACCACCACCGGAGTTGATTCCGGCGGATCCCCTGGTAGGGTATCCTGACAAGGTAAGTAGATCGAAGAGAAAACATAAGACCATATATACCCAGGTTCAGCTCCTCCTTACAAGGTAAAACCCTACTCCTGCACGTGTACATTGCGACTGGGGAACAAGAGATTGTAGTATGTTTATCAACTAGTTCGGCCCCGGCTCATATAGGATACCCAGGCCCCTAAGGCTACAAGGGCCTGGTCGGCTACGTCGATCGAGGGATCCTCCACGAATATGGACTCCTTGTCTTGATCATAAAGTCTTCCTGAATATTCCTTCTATGGTACCATGTGCCGGCATGACGGCCCATGGCGGAAACCAACTTAGTGGAGCTCGGGTCTGCCTACTTGTGCTAGCAACCAGAAAGGTGAGGCACCCCTGGGTCAACACAGTGAGAATTTTTTCCTGTTCATTTTTTCATTTTCAAAATACATGTTAACATTTTTTAGCACACATGAAACTTTTTTGTATAGAAAACTAACATTTTTAGATACATGTTAAGCATTTTATAAATACATGTTGAACATTTTTTAGTACATGTTGAAGATTTACTAAATATGTAGTGAACATTTTTAAACACACGTTGAAAATTTTCTAAAAAATGGCATCACATTTCTCAAAAAACATGCAAACATTGTGTTAAGTGCTAGAACCATTTTTTAAATTTTATGAACATTTTCTGTACATTATGAGCATTTTTTTTACAAAACAATTGGTAACAATCTTTTACGTTTTATGAACATTTTCTAAAAATGTTATGAAACATATTTTAAAACATGTGATCATTGTTTGATTGACTGTGCTATGCGTCGGCCGGCGGATCTTTAGCAACCGTAGGTCTGGCATAATCCATTGCGACAAATGCATTGTGTCAAAATGTATTGCAACAAAGCTCATGTTGCAAAAACATTTGCAACAGAGAGTGTGGTGCAATTTTTTGTCTTCATCTTTTTGCAACTTAGATGATGTTGCGAAAAGGACTTCTGCAACATGGATGTTGTTGCCGATTTGTTTTTTGCATTGAAAGATGATGTCGTAGCATCAGCGCTGTCGTTGTCCTCACCGTTTTGCAACTCCATCGTTGTTGAAGAAACTCGTCAGCGTGCGGCGGCACGGTCGGGCACATGCAACTTCCACCGGTCATGTTGCAGTTTTTTTTTCCCATCTTTAATTTTTTATAACATGTGAGTTGTTGCGGAAGAAATTTCACAACACCGATGATGTCGAACGGAACCGCTAGAAATTGTACAAGATGTACCAATGCAAGACATGAGTCCCAAGGAGGAGGAGGCAGACGCCTCACGTGCGATCCGTCGGCTCAAACCAAAAATTTCCCTTTTTTGAGTCTGATATTAAAAAATTGCAAAAGAAAATATGTGTACCATCTAATAAATGTTCAGGACATTCAAACATGATCACACGTTTGTAAAAACTGAATGAAAATAGAAAACGTTATTCAGTAGGCCACCAAAATGAAGAAAAAGAACGGAAAAAAAAGGAGGTGCGGGGAATCGAACCCCGTGCCTCTCACATGCGAAGCGAGCGCTCTACCATATGAGCTACACCCACGATCTGGAGTACCAGCGCCGTCGCGCGCCCAGTTGTTCCAGACCCACGAAACAATGCCCTGCTTGGATGTGTCGTTTCAGAATCCAAAAACCTCCGTAAGTTACAACTCCACCGAGAACTTATCCAGGATTCATCGGTTTTGTCTTCCACGACGATGGCATGCACTATATACGGCGGCGACGATGGCCAACGCCGCCTGGATCCCCGAGGTACATGTGCGATTTTGGCGAACGAACGTGCGCTCGTTCCAAAGCCAGCCTTTCGCTCTCCGCGACGCCAAAACACCGGCATGAGGAGGCCGAAAAGTACTCGGTGATGGGGTCAGTAAGGCGTGCACAGACGGCGTGGGTCTTCTTGACGAGGATGGGGCAAGGACTACATGTTGATCATCAGTCCTTTTACACGCTGTTTTGGCCCATTATCGGCAACAACTCGCCGCAAGAACGTGGAGAGATGCGGTTTGCACATGTTGGCGTGAGCTGCAAAGTGGTAACATGCATGTAGAATGAACTCCCAATGAGCTAGTACTCTGGACACTAGTGTGTGAACCATATTTTAGTTAGCAAAGTGTAACAATACTATAACAGGTAATAGCAATAGCAATATTAGACAGGTAGCTAGCTAGGCGTGCATACAGAATAACTTCAAATGAGCTGCTCTGGACTGTGGTACGAACCATATTTTAGTTATAGTACTATAATATATATAACAATACTAATAGCACTAGCAATATTAGATAGGTACGTGGCTAGCCAGCACAGAAAGAGCAACCCGGCTATATAATGTAGGTTCGGGCAGCAGATCTTAAGCACTGGGTTGTAGTGTAGTAGGAGTACTAGCTAGCTACTAAGAAAGGAGAAGAGGTTTGAAAAAGAAAGGAGTAGTAGATGGAGGAGATGGCAGATTTGTCTGATAATTCTAGCTCCAGCCACGGGGAGATTGACAAGACCGTGGAGGTAGTGGAGCATAGAGAAGATGGTGGGATGCCTGAGGAGATACGCATACTTGTAGAGGAGTTTGAGGCCGAATCCCTGGAGATGAAAAAGAAGATCCACAGGCTCCCTGCGAGCTTGGCTGATATTGGAGATCAGTTAGTCATCCCGATGGCCCTGGCCATTGGCCCTTACCACCACGGCTTGCGCCGCCTCCAGGGGATGGAGAAGGCCAAGCACGTGGCTGCCTACATCCTCACCAGGGACTCGGGCCACTCATACAAGGAGATGTATGAGCGGGTCCTCGCCGTTGCGTAGCAGGCCCGCCGCCTTTACGCTGAGGACGCGGTGTCATGTATCAGCCCAGATGAGTTTGCGGATATGATGTTTCACGATGCCTGCTTCTTGCTGCAGTATATGAAATGGTATACAAACGAAGAAGCAGCGACCCATTCGCCTCTGCGACATTTCTTCGTCGCCAACGAAGCTTGCATCGACAATGACATCATGCTCTTGGAAAACCAGATCCCCTGGTCTGTCATCCAAGCTCTGATGACCGACACGAAAGTAGTATACACGGAAGTAGTGGACCGCTTCATAGCACTTATGGGGAATTCAATAAGCAGCGACTTTTTGTTCTCCTCTTCCTTTGACTACGTCAACATTGCACCACAAGACCTACCACCAAATCTTCTTGGCCTCCTCCGAATGCAGAAACAAGGAGTGCTAGGCAAACGGTCCGAAACACTCTACTCTGCAACACCGACTCCTATTAGCGCCATGGAACTTGAAGGAATCGGCCTCAAGCTAGAACACAGCAAAACCTATAACCTTAGTGATATGGAATCAGCAAAGGACTCCTCTTCGACAAGCTGTTCCTGTCGCCACTGATTCTGGACCGCACAAGGGCATCCTGGCTCGCCAACATGGTGGCTTTCGAGGTATGCACGATGTTAGAGAATAATGATGATTCTTGCATTATTTGCTCCTACGTCGCCATCCTAGCGATGCTCATGGTTCGGGAGGAGGACATGCACAAGTTGCGATCAAAGGGTTTCATAAAGGGAGAACTATCCGACAAGCAAACTCTTGAATTCTTCAACCAACTTGCCCAGTGAATGACCCCCGGTGTCCGTTACTTTGACATATTAAACGATATCGGATACTGCAAGCGAAGGAGGTGGCTGCGGATTATGCTGTGCAAGTTTGTTTCCGATAATGTAAAAGCAATCGCGGCTGTGCGCTCCATCATTGGTGTTCTTGTGGGGATCTTCAAGGCGCTCTATTCTCTCAAGCAACACTAGCACCATAAGCGCTAGACAAGGCCATCCATGTTTGCCATTCATATTAAGATAACCATACCATTCATCCGTGTGGTTAACTACAATGGCGTGTATCATTCTATCTTCTGCCTTTAACTACATTTTTGTGTAATTTCTTGCATCAGAAATCCATTTGAGTTATATATATATTGTTTCGATTCAGTTGCAATTTACTCTCTTTTGTTGTAATTAATAATTCCGGGTATCTGTTGCAACGGTTGTATCGATCCGTTTTGCTATTTATTTCCACGTTGTTTCATATGTTAGTTTCCATGCTGCGGTAAATTTTCTCGGCGAAGTATCGAGTGGAAACACTCATTCAATGAAAACTTGAAAACTATCCTCGTACGCCTTTGGATCACGAACCTATGGTACAAATCAGAGGTGGAAATCCCACCAGCCACTTAACCACACTTTTCCTGAAAACCCCCTACTTTTTCTCCAGCCGTGAGGGCGAGCCGGAGGCCACTGCGGCGCCCCGACGCGATCGTGACCCGGCATTGAACACATGCTCTGGCGGGCCGGCGCTCGGTCTCGCAACGATGACCCAACAGCCATGGCGATGCCTCCGCGCGGCGGTGATCTCAACGACCCGGCGATTCACCCACACGCGAGGGAGAGCAAGCGGCCGCAGTGCTGAATCCATGCGATGGTGACCCGGCGCTGCCCCCACATGAGGGACGGAGGGAGCGAGTTGCCGTGGCGCTGCATCCATGCAACGGCGACCCAGGGGCTTGCTTGCCCTTCAAAACTGCTCCACGTGAATGTTGATGATGTTTTGCTGCAACTGAATGAATATGGATGAGCATGTAAATCCTACTCCATAGTTCTTTTGCTGCATGTGAATCAGTGTGGATCTACAGAAAAAACTTGAATGAATGTGAATGTACAAGAAATCTTTTCTGACATTTCAGTGACATGGATAACGCAAAAGGATTTTGCTTCTTTTACATCCATGTTCATTCTTCACTGATTCAGAGTGCTAGTGTACTGAAATTCATGTGCTGATGTTATCTATACACCCACTGATGCCAAGCATGTACTGGTGGTACTCAGAGATAACCTAAATTAAGAGATAACCTAAATTAAGAGATAACCAAGCGGCAGCTCCATCGGTGCGCCCTTCCCTTCTCGGCACCGACTGGTTCTCCTGATGTGCTCTGCCTGCTCCGCCGTCCTCGCTGCGCTCCGGTTCCTCTTTGACTCTTCGGCAGCTCGCTGCTCGTCCGCGGTGTGCCTCGTGGGCGCGAGCTTGCTCATCAGCTTGTCCTGCGCACGGGCGGGCACAGGCGGTGTGTGCTCGGACATGGATTTCTACCAGGTGGAGTATTTGTTCTTGTGACACAAACATAGTTTTCTCGAGATTAAGATTTTGTTTTCCTTTTACGAACCTACATATTCCGATACACGATAGCCATATTTTATGACAAACACCCAAAAGGATACGTTGTTTGATAATTGATACCCTTTCCAGGCGGGCACATTATCGGCCGGCACCCCGGCAGAGGCGGCTAAACTACTCGCTGCAAGAACGTGGAGAGATGCGGTTTGCAAATGTTGACATGAGCTACAAAACGGTTACATGCATGTAGAATAACTTCCAATGATCGCTACTTTGGACCATAGTTTGAACCATATTTTTGCAAGGAGTATAGAACAAGACTGATAGCAATTGCAATATTAGATAGGTACCTAGGCATACGTACATAACAGCGTCCAATGAACTGCTCTTGACTGTGAACCATATTTGTAGGCTGGCCATTATCGGCCGGCATAGGCAGCTAAACTACTCGCTGCAAGAACGTGGAGAGATGCGGTTTGCAGATGTTGACATGAGATACAAAATGGTTACATGCATGTAGAATAACTTTCAATTGTCGCTACTTTGGACCGTAGTTTGAACCATATTTTTGTAAGTAGTACACTGATAGCAATTGCAATATTAGACAGGTACCTAGGCAAACATACATAACAACGTCCAATGAACTGCTCTGGACTGTGAAGCATATTTGCAGGCTGGCCCCATTATCGGCCGGCAGAGGCGGCTAAACTACTCGCTGCAAGAACGTGGAGAGATGCGGTTTGCAGATGTTGACATGAGCTACAAAATGGTTACACGCATATAGAATAACTTTCAATGATCGCTACTTTGGACCGTAATTTGAACCATATTTTTGTAAGCAGTATATAACAATACTGATAGCAATTGCCATATGAGATAGGTACCTAGGCATACGTACATAACAACGTCCAATGAACTACTCTGGACTGTGAACCATATTTGCAGGTTGGCCCATTATCGGCCGGCAGAGACGGCTAAACCACTCGCTGCAAGAACCACTAGTAGAAAACAGGGCATTTGTCCCGGTTTGTAAGGGCCTTTAGTCCCAGTTCTTGAACCGGGACTAATAGGTCGTTACTGATGCCTCCCCCTTTAGTCCCGATTCTTACACGAACCGGGACAGATGGGCATCCACGTGGCCGCTGCGGGCAGCCCAGGCAGGGGGGCCTTTGGTCCCGGTTGGTGACATAAACCGGGACCAAAAGCCTTCCACGCGTCAGCAGCTGCCTGGAGCTGAGGTTTTTCTTTTTTTTTAAAAAAAAAGTGGCTGGTTTAGGGGTTTTGGGGTTAATTTTAGGTTGTTATTAGCTAGCTAATAGAGAGAAGTATCCTCTCTTATATCTTCGTCCTTGGTTTATCAACGCTACTGCTATGTTCATTTCACCCGCTGATATATAATAACTCATGCATGCTCGCAGCATACATTATCATATATAATAACAAGTCCTATTAATCATGCATCATCATACAACTTCTACTTGTTATTAATAATAAGTCATACGATCATCATCCTCATAGTCATCGAACCCAACCCTACATAATTGTTTTTAGCACATGATCATCAGTATCAGGTAGGACCTAAACACCCTTAAGGTAAAATAGCATAATACAATATCCTGACTCTCCATTATGAAGAATGGAGATCATCCTATCTCCAATTCTCGCGCTTCGCTTCGTTTTGCTTCCAAGAAGCTCCTTACGACTGTCCATATATTTTTTCCATTCTTTGATTGTCATGTCTCCACTTCTTTTAGAAATCCAGTATGGACAGTTGAGATTCGTAGGACGACCTAGTTGTATGTCCAAAACATCAAGGCGACCATGCGTATACATCAGATGAGGCACACAATCATTCGGGATTATCTGTTAAAAAACATAGTAATAACTTCGTAGTTAGCAATGATGTACTAGTTTTAGAAGTATGCAAAAAGATGCACGGATGTCGTAATAGCAAAAAATCTTACCAGGGTATCTCCATGGTAGTTACCGTAGTTCAACACGTGCACTAGTGGCACGTATTGACCATAATGTTGAGGAGTTCGATTGTAGACGTTGTAATTTTCAAGATCAGTACAAAATTCTATCAGATGATTTTTCTCCTTATAAGTTAATTCGGAGCCATCGGTGTAGTGGGTTTTGTCTACCATCTTCCGCACATTCTTTGAAGAATGAAAATAAGCTGTCAATGGAAATAAGTTGTCAACTATTTTGAAATAAACAATATAAATTATTTAATAACTATGTTAAGCTCACATGGAGGAAGAATTGGAGGTGTATCCACAAGGACCCAAATGTCCATATTGTCTTGCTCGATTGTAGGATCACCAAGATCCATGGTGACAAGCATACCCTCATCAAAACCATACATCTTACAAAGTGCTTCTCAATTTTTGCAACCAAAATGGGTTACACTCTTAGCATTGTAGAGCTTTACTTTAAAATCCACACCATGATGGGTCCTTTGGAGAATTTTTTTGGCTTCCATACTTTCAAGGTCTTCAAAACACATCGTCTTCAAGACATAGCGTCTTACATAGCATGGGATAAACTAGTCGAATTGGAAAAGATGAAAAATACACGTTAAAATAGTTGAAGTCGTGCTTAATTACGAAAAAAAATATTGTCGTCGTTGCGTACCGTATGAACATCGAAGGTCTCCTCGAGCTTAATACTGAAGCGCCGATCTTCGTCCAGCTCAATGTACCTGTCGCACATACCTCGGTCGTCGTGGCACCAGTCGCACTCCCCCGGACGGTTTTCGTCGTCCAAGTATGACATTTTCGGCCTATGTGCATAATTCAAATATTAAACTTGTACAATTAAATATATGTACTAAAAAACCTAAATTAGATCATTATTATTAGTCATGGGTTGACTATCGTTGATGGTACGTAGCTCCTCCTTTCATTCCCGAGTGCATTATTACACCAAATTGTCTAGCACACGGGAATGAAGGAGAAGCTACCCCGACGACGGCGTGGATGATGGAGGGGACTCCTAGATTTCTGCATAGTGCTCTCCAATTTTAGCATTCAAAGTAGGAGTACTTTTCCAATATGAGCATTCAATAAGCAAAACCAAATCATAAAATAAAGCTGTATTCAAATTAGCATGCATTCAATTATAAGAAAAAGTACATCATTTCTTGTGTCCGTACATCGTCGAATATTATCACTAATACTCCTGGAATACTATCATACATATAGCATCACTAATACAGCTAGAACTGTAGCGCCCGACGGGTATCGTCGCAGGCGGTGGACACCCAAAGATAAGGAACCATCACAGGATCATAGCTCCAGTGAGATCCCTGAAGAACCTGCCAGGTATTGTCGAATCTGCCCTCCAATGCAACCATATAGCGACGGACGTGCTCGTCCTCCTCGCTGACACGGTGACGTACCACCTCCGCGGTGTCCGGAAGCCTCGGCACCGCCACTGGCCCACGCGACCACAACCAAACAAGGATTGGGTCAACAACGAGCTGCCTCCTCACCAACCTACCTCCCCCGGGAGGTAGCACCTCCCAATATTAGCCCGGCGGAGCCCGGTCCCGAACATGGCCCTGATCAAGCAGGCCTCCACCGCCGAGTCGACGACGATGAGGATGCGGGATAGGCATCACCGACGTCGATGCGGGAACTACTTCTATATATAGTTAAAGAAAGTAGTTTTATTAATTAGATCAACTAGTTCAACTACTAAGCACTTACTATAAATAAATAAAGTAGTACTTACTAAAAACAAACTACTGCTATATATAGTAAAATAAAGTAGTTTATTAAATCAACTAGCTAGTTCAACTATATATATGAAGCACTTACTATAAATGAAATAACGTATTACTTACTAAAAATAAACTAGTTTAACTATAGTTCTATTATTTTTCTAACTAATTATATTAAACACTTTCTCTTCCTATTTTTTCCTTTTTCCTCTATTCTAAATATGAACATATTCATAAATGACTTCTATCATTCACAATTTTCCTATACATACACAATAAATTGACAAAGAAAATACTATGAACAAAAAATGATTAAAATTCTATGAACAAAATTACAACAGAAAAAAATCATAAAAAATTGACATATTCGATCTTTGCATATATATGAACATACAAACATGCATATTCAACAATAATATCACCAAAAAAATCTATTAACAGAAATCAAATCTAACACAATATGAACAAATTAATTACACAATATGAAAAAAAATCTAACAGAAAAATCTATGAACTACACATCAAAATTACTACACATCTAACAAAAAAAATCTATGAAGTACAAAAAAATCTAAAAAAATCTAACAAAATCTAACTCAGTTAACTACACGTCTAAATTAACTACTACTAACATCAAATTAAATTAGCAAAATTTTTGCTCACAGCGACGGTGTCGGGGACGGCGACGGCGACAGCGAAGTGCGGCGCGGGGCGGGCCGGCGCGACGACGGTTGCCGGTGAGGCGATGCGGTGCGGGCCAGGGTGGGGCGGCGACGGGCAGGGGCCGCCGGCGTCGCGGGGCACGGGGCACGGGGCGGGGGCGGCGACGGTGTCGGGGCAGCGCGGGACGGCGTCAGGGCGGCGCGGGACGGCGCGGGGCGACGACGGCGACGGCGAGGCGGAGACGGACGGGCAGCCTGGCGGCGTCGGGCGGCGGGAAGAAGGAACTGAACCAAATTTTCGCGAGTGCCGCTTATATAGGCAGAACATTGGTCCCGATTCATGGCACCAACCGGGACCAATGCACCCCTTTAATCCCGGTTGATGGCACCAACCGGGACCAAAGACCTCTTTTCATCAACCCAAAGGCGGGAAACAGAGACCTTTGGTCCCAGTTCATACCACAAATTGGGATAAAAGATAGGCATTGGTCCCGGTTGGTTCCACCAACCGGTACCAATGCATCCCTTTAGTCCCTGTTGGTGCCACCAACCGGGACCAAAAGGCGTGTGCTGGAACTGGCGCGGTGTGGTGCTATGTTTAGTCCCACCTCGCTAGCCGAGAGGGGCTCGGAGTGGTTTATAAGCCCTGCCGAACCAACCACTTCGAGCTCTTCTCTACTGCAGGCTTACGGGCCTAAAATCACTCTCTGTGCTTGTGGGCCTATTGGGACTACTGCGGGCTGATACGTCTCCAACGTATCTATAATTTTTGATTGTTCCATGCTATTATATTACCCCTTTTGGATGTTTATGGGCTTTATTTTACACATTTATATCATTTTTGGGACTAACCTACTAACCAGAGGCCCAGCCCATATTGTTGTTTTTTTTGCCTATTTCAGTATTTCGAAGAAAAGGAATATCAAACGGAGTCCAAACGGAATGAAACCTTCGGGATCGTGATTTTTGGAATGAACGTGATCCGGAGAGCTTGGAGTGCAAGTCAAGAAGCTGCCGAGGAAGCCACGAGATAGGAGGCCGCGCCCCCACTCTAGGGCGCGCCCCCTGTCTCGCGGGCCCCTCGGGCGGCCACCGACGTACTTCTTCCTCATATATATACCTACGTACCCCGAAAACATCCAGGGGCACCACGAAACACAATTTCCACCGCCGTAACCTTCTGTATTCACGAGATCTCATCTTGGAGCCTTCGCCGACACTCTGTCGGAGGGGTAATCAACCACGGAGGGCTTCTACATCAACAGCCTTGCCCCTCCGATGAGTTGTGAGTAGTTTACCATAGACCTACGGGTCCATAGTTATTAGCTAGATGGCTTCTTCTCTCTTTTTGGATCTCAATACAATGTTCTCCCCCTCTCTTGTGGAGATCTATTCGATGTAAACTCTTTTTGCGGTGTGTTTGACGAGATCCGATGAATTGTGGGTTTATGATCAAGTTTATCTATGAATAATATTTGAGTCTTCTCTGAATTCTTTTATGTATGATTGAGTTATCTTTGCAAGTTTCTTCGAATTATCAGTTTGGTTTGGCTTACTAGATTGGTCTTTCTTGCCATGGGAGAAATGCTTAGCTTTGGGTTCAATCTTGCGGTGTCCTTACCCAGTGACAGAAAGGGTTGCAAGGCACATATTGTATTGTTGCCATCGAGGATAACAAGATGGGGTTTATATCATATTGCATGAGTTTATCCCTCTATATCATGTCATCTTGATTAATGCGTTACTCTGTTCTTATGAACTTAATACTCTAGATGCAGGCAGGAGTCGGTCGATGTGTGGAGTAATAGTAGTAGATGCAGGCAGGAGTCGGTCTACTTGTTATGGATGTGATGCCTATATACATGATCATGCCTAGATAATCTTATAACTATGCGCTTTTTTATCAATTGCTCGACAGTAATTTGTTCACCCACCGTAATACTTATGCTATCTTGAGAGAAGCCTCTAGTGAAACCTATGGCCCCCGGGTCTATCCTTTATCATATTTGCTTTCAATCTACTTTTATTTGCATCTTTACTTTTTGTATCTATATTATAAAATACCAAAAATATATTTACCTTATCATACTATCTTTATTAGATCTCACTTTCGCAAGTGGCCGTGAAGGGATTGAGAACCCCTTTATTGTGTTGGTTGCAAGTTCTCAATTTGTTTGTGTAGGTGCATGGGACTTTTGAGGAGCCTCCTACTGGATTGATACCTTGGTTCTCAAAACTGAGGGAAATACTTACGCTACACTTGTTGCATCACCCTCTCCTCTTCGAGGAAAACCAACGCAAGCTCAAGACGTAGCAAGATGGATTTCTGGCACCGTTGCCTGGGAGGTCTTCTCTCAAGTCAAGACATACCAAGTACCCATCACAAATCCATCTCCCTCGCATTTACATTATTTGCCATTTGCCTCTCGTTTTCCTCTCCCCACTTCACCCTTGCCATTTTATTCGCCCTCTCTTTCCCAATCTCCTCTTCTCTCTTTCGCTTGCCATTTTTCTGCTTGCTTGTGTGTTGGATTACTTGTTGCCATGGCGCAAGATAATACCAAATTGTGTGATTTCTCGAATACCAATAATAATGATTTCCTTAGTACTCCAATTGCTCCTCTTAATGATGTTGAGTCTTGTGAAATCAATACGGCTTTGCTGAATCTTGTTACGAAAGATCAATTCGCCAGCCTTCCTAGTGAAGATGCCGCTACTCATCTAAACAATTTTGTTGATTTGTGTAATATGCAAAAGAAGAAAGACACGGGTAACAATATTGTCAAATTGAAATTATTTCCGTTTTCACTTAGAGATCGTGCTAAAGTTTGGTTTTCGTCTTTGCCTAAAAATAGTGTTGATTCTTGGAACAAGTGCAAAGATGCTTTTATCTCTAAGTATTTTCCTCCCGCTAAGATCATCACTCTTAGTAACAATATTATGAATTTTAAACAACTTGATCATGGGCATGTTTCCCAATCTTGGGAAAGAATGAAATTGATGCTTCGCATTTGCCCTACTCATGGTTTGAATTTATGGATGATCATACAAAATTTTTATGCCGGTTTGAACTTTGCTTCTAGAAATCTCTTAGATTCGGCCGCGGGAGGCACGTTTATGGAAATCATGTTAGGAGATGCTACAAAACTTCTTGATAATATTATGGCTAATTATTCTCAATGGCACACCAAAAGATCTTCTAGTAAAAAAGTGCATGCTATAGAAGAAATCAATGTTTTGAGTGGAAAGATGGATGAACTTATGAAGATGTTTGCTACTAAAAATACTCCTCTTGATCCCAATGATATGCCTTTGTCTTATTTGATTGAGAATAATAACGAATCTATGGATGTGAATTTTGTTGGTAGGAATAGTTTTAGAAACAATGCTTATAGAGGAAACTTTAATGCTAGACCATTCCCTAGTAATTCCTCTAATAATTATGGAAATTCTTACAATAATTCTTATGGTAATTTTAATAAGATGCCCTCTGATTTTGAGAATAGTGTGAAATAATTTATGATTTCTCAAAAGAATTTTAATGCTTTGCTTGAAGAAAAATTGCTCAAAGTTGATGATTTGGCTAGGAACGTTGATAGACTTTCGCTTGATGTTGATTCTCTTAAACTTAGACCTTCTCCTCCTAAGCATGATATCAATGAGTCCCTCAAAGTAATGAGAATTTCCATTGATGAGTGTAAGGAAAGAACCGCTAGATTGCGTGCTAAGAAAGATAGCTTTATAAAAGCGTGTTCTTCTAGTTTCTGTGAAAATAATGATGAGGATCTTAAAGTTATTGATGCGTCTCCTATTAGATCTATGTTTTGCAATATGAATTTTGATGATTATGGGACTGATGATGAATCAACTTTGCCTAGAAGGCGTCCCAAGAATTCGGAATCTTTAGATCTTAATGCTAAATTTGGTAAAAGTGAGATTGGAGAATCCTCAACTTCTAATAACATTGAACCTACTATCTCGGATTTCAAGGAATTTGATTATGATAATTGTTCTTTAAAAGGTTGTATTTCCTTGTTGCAATACATTGTTAATTCTCCTCATGCTTATAGTCAAAATAAAGCTTTTACCAAACATATTGTTGATGCCTTGATGTAATCTTATGATGAAAAACTTAATTTGGAAGTTTTTATACCTAGAAAACTTAATGATGAGTGGGAACCTACTATAAAGATTAGTATTAAATATTACACTACTGGAATCAGCTACTTTGCCATCTGCCAGCTCTTTGCCGTCAGCTAGCAGACGACAAAGAAGCTCTTTGCCATCAGCTACCCGAAAGCAGACGGCAAAGAACTGGCTGATGGCAAAGAAAGCCTTTGCCATCAGCCTGTTCTTTGCCGTCCGCTAGCTGACGGCAAAGAATCTTTGCCGTCCGCTAGCTGACGGCAAAGAGGGAGGGGGGGCCCCACTGAGGAGCTGGTTAAAAAATACTTAACGTCCCCCCGCTTTGCCGTCCGCAGCAGACGGCAAATATGAACAAAAGTGGACGACAAAGGAGGTCGGACGGCAAAGGCTACCCTAACTAACCTAACTAATGGTCGAGCCCCCTCCCCCGCCCGTTACTCATCTCTTCTCCCTTGACCTCCTCCGCCCCCGCCCCCGCCCCCGCCGCCCGGCGCCGCCCCCGCCCTCGCCGCCCCCGCCACTGCCCCCCGCCGCCCGGCGCCGCCGCCGCCCCCACCCCCTCCCCCACCCGCCACCGTCCCCACCGTCCCGTCGCCCGGCGCTGCCCCCGCCCCTCCCGCCCCCGCCCCCGCCCCTCCCGCCCGGCGCCGCCCCCGCCCCCGCCGCCCGGCCATCCCACTGCCCCGGAGCCCCGCTGCCCCCCCACCCACCTACCACCTCGGCGCCAGCGTCGCCCCCTGCTCCGGTGAGTTTTTTTTTCTGTTTTTCTTTTTTTTGCTGTTTAATTCTTGTTTAATTGTTAGTGTTAGTGTTAGTGTTAGATTTAGTGTTAGAAAAGAAGAAAATTTAGTGTTAGTGTTATAAAAAAGAATATGTAGAAGAAAAGAAGAAGAAGTGGGAAAAAGATGAAAAAGAAGAAAAGAAAAGAAGTAGAAAAAAGATGAAAAAGAAGAAGAAGAAAAGAAGTAGAAGAAGTAGAAGAAGAAGAATAGAAGAAAAGAAAAGAAGTAAAAGAAGTAGAAAAAAGATGAAAAAAGAAGAAGAAGAAGAAAGGAAAGAAGAAGAAAGGAAAGAAGAAGAAGAAAGGAAAGAAGAAGAAAGGAAAGAAGAAGAAGAAGAAGAAGAAGAAGAAAGGAAAGAAGAAGAAGGATAGAAGAAGAAGAAGAAAGGAAAGAAGAAGAAAAAAGAAGAAGAAGAACAGAAGGAAAGAAGAAGAAGGATAGAAGGAAACACCCCGACCACTGATCCCGACACCCCGACCCCGACACCACACCCCGACACCTGACCCCGACACCCTGACCCCGACACCCCGACCCGACACCACACCCCGACACATAGACCACGACACCACACCTCGACACCCCGACCCCGACACGACACCCTGATCCCGAAACAGCACCCCGACACCGACATGACACCCCGACCCCCTAAACCTCCCGAAAAGGTGCTCTTTGGCCTTCCAGAGGCCGACGGGGTTATATATTTGTGAATTATTAGTTATGTCATATATTTTTCGATTTTGTTATGAAAAACATCATATATAATTGTGTTGATCGGGTAGATTTAAATGTGCAGTTGTTTCATCGCTGCGAGGTTTGGTGTTCGACGACCTCGCCGTGCGTTTGACGAGCTCTGCCCCTTCGTTCGTGGGTGAGCACAAATGACATGTCCTTCTCCCCCGTTAATTATTTGCACAAATGACATGAAATTTGGTAGCTAGCTATATATGTGTCTTGAATCATCAGTATGCGTAACCAATATGTGTCTCCCGTTCGAAAGCGTCATAGTTATAAATATGCATGCATTTGCATATTTATAACCTTGATTCTTTCGAATTGTCCAACGCTATCCATGGACAGCCCGAGTATGTGTAGATTGGGTTCATTTTCCCATATGCTTTGCTCCGGATCCGACGCATAAATTTCGTCAGTGCCTCCCCTGTTGTTCTCCGGGTACACATCCTCTCTGTTTATTGCAGAGACGTGTATCAGGAGAACAGCGGGGAGGTGCTGCCGAAATTTTGCGTTGGATCCGGAGCATAGCTTGGGAAAATGAACCCAATCTACACATACTCGGGTGGGATTAGGACCTATCATTACCTATTAGAGTGTAGGTTGCATGGACGTAATAAAATTGGCAAAGTAGATCAACTGATGAATATATACATGGTGAATTATATATATAATTGTTGTGTGTCCAGTAGCTCTGAAAGTCAAGATGAGTGATCGTGCGTGGATGTATACCGGTCACACTGGTCAGAACAAATGGAGCGCTAAATGGTTCACAAAAACCAAGGGGTTTGTGCAAGCCGCATTTGCAAATGGCCAGAGGAAAACTTGGTGCCCCTGTTTCCGATGCGGCAATTGGGAAAAAAGGACAGAGGCTGAAATGGGTAAACACCTGCAGAAGAATGGTTTTATGCCCGATTATACGGTGTGGACATTTCATGGTGAGTCTGCCCAACGTGACCGAGCTGAGGTGGATCATCGTCGCACCGATGAGCATGGTACCGGGATGGAAAACATGGTGCAAGACTATGATGATGCTCGGGATTCGAACGAGGAGATGGAGGAATCTGCAAAGGCCTTCAATGAAATGTTGGAGTCTTCAAAACGTCCGCTCCACGAGCACACTGAGCTTTGTCAGTTGGATGCCATCTCACAAGTAATGGCTTTGAAGGCTCAGCTCAACTTGGGCAGAGAATGCTATGACGCAATTATGACAGTATTTGGACGCTTCTACCCAAAGGCCATGTAATGCCTGCAAACCTGTACCAGTCGGACAAAATCCTTTGTGCACTAAAGATGCCCTATGAGAAGATACATGCCTGTGAGAAAGGATGTGCCTTATTTAGGCTTGACTATGCGGACTTGAACTATTGTCTCATTTGCAAGTGTTCCAGGTATATTGTGGTAGACAACGGTATGGGTGAGAAGACACAGACCAAAATCCCTGTTAGTGTTCTTCAGTATATTCCAATCGTACCAAGACTTCAACGTCTTTTCATGGTCGAAGAGACGGCCAGACAGATGACATGGCACAAAACAGGCAAAAGAACCGAACTAGATGCAGATTGTAATCTGATGATGGTACACACATCGGATGGTGTTGCATGGAAAAAGTTTGATGAATTACATGCTAACAAAGCGGCAGATCCGAGGCATCCTCGAGTCGGCATTAGCACCGATGGGTTCAGTGTGTTTGGTATGACGACAGCCCAATACAGTTGCTGGCCCGTATTTGTCTTTCCACTCAATCTCCCCCCGGACAGATTATGCAAAGAAAGAACATTTTCCTGACGTTGATAATTCCAGGGCCCAACTATCCGGGGAAAAATATAAATGTGTACATGCAGCCGCTTAAGGACGAATTGCAAGAAGCCTGGGATAATGGGTTCAAGACATACGACGCCTATAGCAAACGAAACTTCATAATGCGTGTCTGGTACATGTACTCAACGCATGACTTGCCGGCGTATGCGCTATTCGTTGGCTGGTGTGTGCATGGAAGGTTCCCATGCCCCACATGCAAGGGAGCTCTTGAGTTTCATTGGCTTCAGGTCGGTCGCAAGTTTTCTTGCTTCGACATGCATAGACAGTTCCTGGATCCTCGCCATAAGTTCAGGAAAGACAAGAAGAACTTCATCAGAGGTAGAGTTGTAAAAAACTCTGCACCACCTGCATTGACAGGCCAACAGACCCTGGATCAGTTAAACGCTCTCGAGCCAGATCCAAAGCGTCCAGGGTACTTCAAGGGGTATAATTCTGAGCACGCCTGGACTCACAAAACATGCTTATGGGATCTGCCTTACTTCAAAGACCTCCTTTGCCCACACAACATCGACGTGATGCACACTGAGAAGAATATCACCGAGGCACTTTTTGGTACATTGTTCGGCATAGATGGGAAGTCAAAGGATAATACTAAGGCTAGAGTCGATCTGGAGGCGCTATGTGATAGGCCGTTACAAAACATGAGAGAACCGAAAGGAAAGCAGAACTAGACGAAGCCAAAGGCATGGTTCAATCTTGGAAGGCCAGCTATGAGGAAAATTATCTTGTGGGTGAAAATGCAGTTGATGTTCCACGATGGGTATGCAGCGAATCTAAAGAGGGGAGCGAGTCTTGATAAATTGAAGATATTTGGTCTCAAGAGTCATGATTGGCACATATGGATTGAGCGGGTAATGCCGGTGATGTTGCGTGGCTTCATCCCTGAGGATGAATGGCTAGTACTGGCAGAACTCAGCTATTTCTTCCGTGTTCTTTGTGCGAAAGAACTATCGACTGGCGTGCTAGAAGAAATGGAAGAGTTGGCACCATAGTTGATCTGCAAGTTAGAGAAGATCTTTCCACCAGGCTTCTTTAATCCAATGCAGCATTTGATTTTGCATCTCCTGACCGAGGCAAGATTGGGGGGGGGGCCCGTGCAAAATCGTTGGTGCTACCCAACTGAGAGGACGCAGAAGATGCTTCGAGAAAAATGTAAAAATAAACGTAGAATTGAAGTGTCTATGGCTGAGGCATTCATCACTGAGGAGGCGGCAAACTTCGTGACAGCACACTACGGAACCAAAAATCGTCATTTGCATAATCCGAAGCCTCGGTACAATGCTGACGAGCCTAAAAAGGGTGGATCCAACCTCAGCCTATTCAAAGGCAATCTCACACCAGCCAGTGTTTCAAATCCAGTATCTTTGGATAACGAAGAATGGCGGACCATTTCGTTGTATATCTTCAACAACCTAATAGAAGTGCGGCCGTACATCAAGTAAGTTCTTGGTACATTGTTTCGCAACTTCTATTTCCTTTGAACTGCTATTATTCCTGGATATTTCATACAGTTGATACGTCGCCCTATTCTCGTATGGAGCAGTGATCCAAAAGGACTCCGTCGAAGAGTATGAGCTTCTCGCAAAGCAAGGAGGCGGCTATCCCGGTTTCATCTCTTGGTTCAAACAAACGATAAATTCTATTAGACAATTTCATTTCATTCGCTAATTTGTGCGTAGTGCAACAATCCTTTCATATTAAACTTGTAGGCTAATTCAGAGTCTATGGACGCCGAATTGAGACAAGTCGCTAATGGTTTTGACTATAAGGTCCGTTCATTTGACAAATACGACATCAATGGGTATCGTTTTCGTACCTATGGCAAAGAGCTATCTATGGCCGACCGAAAGTCTACAAATTGTTGTGTATCTGCTATCGGCGAAGGAGGTACCGAGTATTATGGGAGAGTTGAAGCAATTTATGAACTTCTATTCTATGGTGAAAACCCACCGAATGTCGTAGTCTTCAAATGTTATTGGTTTAAGCCGAAGGAGACTAGAAGGACTCATGAACATATAGGGCTAGTTGAAATCAACCAAAGCACCCATTTAGATGTTCCTGATGCCTATATTATGGCTCAACAGGCGACCCAAGTATTCTATCTACCGTGGGCCTGCCAAACTAATCCAAATCTGAAAGGTTGGGATGTCGTTTATGAAGTGCCGCCACGTGCTAGACTATCTCCCCCAAAGGAAGAGGATTATGAACCTCACATTAACCCAGACACATATGAAGGAGAATTCTTCCAAGAGACACGTCTTTCCAAAAAAGTGTTTCAAGAACCGGTATACTTCACCCCAAAACATTGAAGTAGACAGCGACAGCGAATCCCACATCACCCCAGAGGAGGAACAAGAAGAGCCGGAACAAGAAGAGGTTACTGCTGCGGACGACCTCTCAATGCTTGACCGATTACGTAAAGGTGGCCTTCCACATGTTGATGCCACTGAACCCTATGAGCCCGTCATTGATTATAGTGATGATGATGATTATGCATTTATTGATGATACTAATCGAGATTATTAGTAGTGTCAGGTATTCAATTTTTTTATGTTGTACTTGATGATGATACACTTAAGTGATATACATATTATTATTCATGTCGGTATTTTTTTATGTTGTACTAATTTCGTTTACTCTTTGTCATGGCAGGTGTTGAAAGATGGAAGGGGAGCCGACTGAGGCCAAGGACAAACGTGCCCAAATTGAAGGTGTGCCACACCATCAAGGTAGCTCCAGCTTATATCAGTTCGGGCGGAATTGGGTAATGTGGTATGCTTCATTATTAATGCAATTCATTCATCATGCTAGCTTGAGCCCTTTAATTATTAATTTACTTTGTTTCTCTCTTTCAGGCATGCTACAATAAGACGGATAAGGTGCCAGAGGGGTATGACCTGTATGCCATGGCCCACACTGCCTCTTACAAGCAAGTCAAGGGGAAGGCGAGGAAAGGGGAGGAGTTTAACCCGAGCCAGATCCCCTACAATCCAGAGCAGGTGATGATATCTAGTGGCGGGAGGTCCCGTGGCTCCATAGCCATTGATCCAGAGATTGCTCCTGAGACCACGGTGAGTTTAATTTGAATGGATGTTACTTGCTAGTCTTAACATTTGAGTGTCATCATGCTAACGAAACATTGGAAATGATCTTTGGTGCAGCGTTACTCCACACAAGCATCACATGATCCTTCTCCAGCTACTGGCCTGAGCCAGCCCGCTCCCACACCTCCATGATCAAGGTAAGTTTCTCTAGTTTTTTTCTTAACAAATGCATAAAGACCTAGACTTAGCTTTATTTCATCCAATATGCTTACCTTAATGACCTAGAGTTAGCTTCTTTTCCTGCAAAATGACTTAATAAGCTTACTGACCTCCAAAACCAGCCATTTTACCTAAGTTAGCTCTAAAACGATCTATACTTAGCTTTGTTTCCTCCAAAATGACCTAAGTTATTTATAATATGCTTAGTTAACTAGGTTTTCTCAATAATGGCATGTACTTACCTTACTTATGTAAAAAAACGGCATAATTAGCTTAGTTAGCTCATAAACGATCCATTTTACCTACATTAGCTCTAAAATGATGCATTTTACCTAAGTTAGCTCATAAACGATCCATTTCACCTAAGTTACCTCACAAATGATGGCGTGCTTCTTCTTCTAGTCACCTTTTCCTAACTTTCTTATTTGCCATTTTGCAGATTTCATTCACTTCTCAGAAGCTAGCTTGCTATGATGGAGTGCTTGTTTTTTATTTCATTCTCTTCTAGTATTCTTCTAGCTTGCTACAATGGAACTTGCTATCTTGATGAAACTTTGCATTGTAATATGTATGTGCAACATTGCTATCTTGATGGAACTTGCTATGTATGAGTGGATGGAACTATATATGTATGTACGATGAAACTTATGTGCTGTTAAATAGCTCTGTGAAATATATCTATATATGTCATATATATTTGCTGTGAAAATTGTTGGATTTAAAAAAACAGAAAAAAAGAGCCAATATGCAGGCTCTTTGCCGTCAGCCACCGACGACAAAGGTCTCTTTGCCATCAGCAGCGGACGGCAAAGAGGCCACGTGGCAGGCAACTGTGCTTCCTGGGAGGCTGACCTATTTGGTCAGTTTGCCAACAGTGGCTGATGACAAAGAGAAAAAAAAACTTTGCCTACAGCGGCGGACGGCAAAGGCCTTCCGATGTTTGCCGTCAGCGGCCGACGGTAAAGGCTTGCCGTTAACCACCTAACGGAGTAACAGCGCAATTATTGCCGTCAGTATTCTTTGCCCTCGGCAGCTGATGGCAAAGGACCCTTTGCCGTCAGCCGCCCGAAGCGGATGGCAATGTAGCTCTTTGCCGTCCCGTATGTTGCCGTCCACTTTTGCCGTCCGCGGCGGACGGCAAAGACCTTTGCCGTCCGCCATCCATGCCTTTGCCGTCCGCCGTGGCTGATGGCAAAGTAGCTGATTCCTGTAGTGTTATGAGTGTTTTGCTTTGTGTGATTTGGGTGCTAGTATTTCCACGATTCCGAAAACTTTATGTGATATTCTAGGTTTCCATGATCTTGATGATTGCTCTTTAAATTTGCACCTTGCGGATTCCACCATTAAAAAGCCAATGGGAAGGATCAATGATGTTCTTATTGTTGCAAATAGAAATTTGGTGCCCATAGATTTTATCGTTCTTGATATAGATTGCAATCTTTCTTGCCCTATTATTCTTGGTAGACCTTTCCTTAGAACGATTAGTGCGATTATTGATATGAAGGAAGGGAACATTAGATTCCAATTTCCATTAAAGAAAGGCATGGAGCACTTTCCAAGAAAGAAAGTCAAATTACCTTATGAATCTATCATGCGTGCTACTTATGAATTTAGTGCCAAAGATGGAGCTCATTAGATCTATCTTCGTTTTTATGCCTAGCTAGGAGCATTAAACGATAGCGCTAGTTGGGAGGCAACCCAATTTTCTTTATGTTTTTTGTTTTTGCTCCTGTTTAGTAATAAATATTGCATCTACCTTTTGTTTAGATGTGTTTTTATCTTTTAATTAGTGTTTGTGCCAAGTAGAACCTATAGGATAACCTAGGATGATAGTTGATTTGATTCTGGTGAAAAACAGAAACTTTGCACACACGAATATAATTTTGTTAAATCAGAGGAATGTGCTTTTGCATTGATTCGTTTTGCTGCTGTTCAATAAACAAATTTTCCAGGACTTCCTATTTTGGTAGGATTTTTAGAATTCCAGAAGTTTGCGTTAGTTACAGATTGCTACAGACTGTTCTGTTTTTGACAGATTCTGTTTTTCGTGTGTTGTTTGCTTATTTCAATGCATCTATGGCTAGTAAATTAGTTTATAAACCATAAGGAAGTTGGAATACAGTAGTTTTGACACCAAATTAAATAAATGATGAGTTCATTGCAGTACCTTATGTGGTGATTTTGTTTTCTTTCACCAACAGAGCTGATAAGTTTCCTGTTGAGTTTTGTGTTATGAAGTTTTCAAGTTTTGGGTAAAGCTTTTATGGACTATGAAATAAAGGGTGGCAAGAGCCTAAGCTTGGGGATGCCCAAGGCACCCCAAGATATTCAAGAATAGCCAAAATCCTAAGCTTGGGGATGCCCCACGAAGGCATCCCCTCTTTCGTCTTCGTTCATTGGTAACTTTACTTGGAGCTATATTTTTATTCGCTACATGATATGTGTTTTGCTTGGAGCGTCGTGTATTATATTAGTCTTTGATTTTTAGTTTACCACAATCATCCTTGCTGTACACACCTTTTGGGAGAAGCCTATTTGATTAGAATTTGCTAGAATACTCTATGTGCTTCACTTATATCTTTTGAGCTTGATAGTTTTTGCTCTAGTGCTTCACTTATATATTTTAGAGCACGGCGGTGTCTTAATTTTGAAGAAATTGCTAGTCTCTCATGCTTCACTTATATTATTTTGAGAGTCTTTTAGAACAGCATTGTATTTGCTATTATCATAAAGTTGGTCCTAGAATGATGAGCATCCAAGTTGGGTATAATAAAAACTATCATAGGAAGTGAATTGGATGCTATGATCAATTTGATATTTGATAATTTTTTTGAGATATGGAGGTAGTAATATTAAAGTTATGCTGGTTGGGTTATTATGAATTTAAAGAATGCTTGTGTTGAAGTTTGTGATTCCCGTAGCATGCACGTATGGTGAACCGCTTTGTGATGAAGTTGGAGCACAATTTTATTTATTGATTGTCTTCCTTATGAGTGGCAGTCGGGGACGAGCATGGTGTTTTCCTACCAATCTATCCCCCTAGGAGCATGCGCGTAGTGCTTTGGTTTTTGATGACTTCTAAATTTTTGCAACAAGTATATGAGTTCTTTTGATTAATGTTGAGTCCATGGATTATACGCACCCTTTCACCCTTCCATCATTGCTAGCCTTTCTTGTGCCATGCAAATTTCTCCAGTACCATACACCCACCATACTCCTTCCTCAAAACAACCACCATACCTACCTATTATGGCATTTCCATAGCCATTCCGAGATATATTGCCATGCAACTTTCCACCGATCCATTCATATGACACACATTACTTTTGTCATATTGCTCTTTGCATGATCACGTAGTTGACATTGTATTTGTGGAAAGGCCACCTTCATAATTTTCATACATGTCACTCTGGATTCATTGCATATCTCGGGCATTCATAAAGAGTCATATCTTTTTCTAGCTTTGAGTTGTAATTCTTGAGTTATAAATCCATAAAAGTGTGATGATCTTCATTATTAGAGCATTGCCCTAGTGAGGAAAGGATGATGAAGACTATGATTCCCCCACAAGTCGGGTTGAGACTTCGGACTTTACAAAAAGAAAAAAAAGGAAAAAAAAGAAAGGCCAAAAAGAAAAAAAAAGGCCAAAGAAAAAAAGGGAAGAAAAAAAAAGAAATAAATGAGAGAAAAAGAGAGAAGGGACAATGCTACTATCTCTTTTCCCACACTTGTGCTTCAAAATAGCACCATGATCTTCATGTTGTCACTTTCATATACTAGTGGGAATTTTCATTATAGAACTTGGCTTATATATTCCAATGATGGGCTTCCTCAAAGTGCCCTAGGTCTTCGTGAGCAAGCGAGTTGGATGCACACCCACTTAGTTTCTTTTGTTGAGCTTTCATATATTTATAGCTCTAGTGCATCCGTTGCATGGCAATCCCTACTCACTCACATTGATATCTATTAATGGGCATCTCCATAGCCCGTTGATACGCCTAGTTGATGTGAGACTATCTTCTCCTTTTTTGTCTTCTCCACAACCACCATTCTATTCCACATAAAGTGCTATGTCCATTGCTCACGCTCATGTATTGCGTGAAAGTTGAAAAAGTTTGAGATTATTAAAGTATGAAACAATTGCTTGGCTTGTCACCGGGGTTGTGCACGATTAAATACTTTGTGTGATGAAGATAGAGCAACAACCAGACTATATGATTTTGTAGGGATAACTTTCTTTGGCCATGTTATTTTGAGAAGACATGATTACTTTGATTAGTATGCTTGAAGTATTACTATTTCTTATGTCAATATGAACTTTTATTTTGTATTCATTTGTATCTGAACATTCATGCCACAATAAAGAAAATTACATTATGAATTATGCTAGGTATCATTCCACATCAAAAATTCTCTTTTTATCATTTATCTACTCGAGGACGAGCAGGAATTAAGCTTGGGGATGCTTGATACGCCTCCAACGTATCTATAATTTTTTATTGTTCCATGCTATTATATTACCCCTTTTGGATGTTTATGGGCTTTATTTTACACATTTATATCATTTTTGGGACTAACCTACTAACCGGAGGCCCAGCCCGTATTGCTGTTTTTTTTTGCCTATTTCAGTATTTCGAAGAAAAGGAATATCAAACGGAGTCCAAACGGAATGAAACCTTCGGGAGCATGATTTTTGGAACGAACGTGATCCGGAGAGCTTGGAGTGCAAGTCAAGAAGCTGCCGAGGAAGCCACGAGATAGGAGGGGCCCCTCCTGTAGGGCGCGCCCCCTGTCTCGTGGGCCCCTCGGGCGGCCACCGACGTACTTCTTCCTCCTATATATACCTACGTACCCCGAAAACATCCAGGGGCATCACGAAACACAATTTCCACCGCCGTAACCTTCTGTATCCGCGAGATCTCATCTTGGAGCCTTCGCCGGCACTCTGTCGGAGGGGGAATCGACCATAGAGGGCTTCTACATCAACATCGTTGCCCCTCCGATGAGTTGTGAGTAGTTTACCACAGACCTACGGGTCCATAGTTATTAGCTAGATGGCTTCTTCTCTCTTTTTGGATCTCAATACAATGTTCTCCCCCTCTCTTGTGGAGATCTATTCGATGTAAACTCTTTTTGCGGTGTGTTTGTCGAGATCCGATGAATTGTGGGTTTATGATCAAGTTTATCTATGAATAATATTTGAGTCTTATCTGAATTCTTTTATGTATGATTGAGTTATCTTTGCAAGTCTCTTCGAATTATCAGTTTGGTTTGGCCTACTAGATTGGTCTTTCTTGCCATGAGAGAAGTGCTTAGCTTTGGGTTCAATCTTGCGGTGTCTTTACCCAGTGACAGAAAGGGTTGCAAGGCATGTATTGTATTGTTTCCATCGAGGATAACAAGATGGGGTTTATATCATATTGCATGAGTTTATCCCTCTACATCATGTCATCTTGCTTAATGCGCTACTTTGTTCTTATGAACTTAATACTCTAGATGCAGGCAGGAGTCGGTCGATGTGTGGAGTAATAGTAGTAGATGCAGGCAGGAGTCGGTCTACTTGTTATGGACGTGATGCCAATATAATCTCATAACTATGCGCTTTTCTATCAATTACTCGACAGTAATTTGTTCACCCACCGTAATACTTATGATATCTTGAGAGAAGCCTCTAGTGAAACCTATGGCCCCCGGGTCTATCCTTTATCATATTTGCTTTCAATCTACTTTTATTTGCATCTTTACCTTTTGCATCTATATTATAAAATACCAAAAATATATTTATCTTATCATACTATATTTATTAGATCTCACTTTCGCAAGTGGCTGTGAAGGGATTGACAACCCTTTTATTGCGTTGGTTGCGAGTTCTCAGTTTGTTTGTGTAGGTGCTTGGGACTTTTGAGGAGCCTCCTATTGGATTGATACCTTGGTTCTCAAAACTGAGGGAAATACTTACGCTATACTTGTTGCATCACCCTCTCCTCTTCGAGGAAAACCAACGCAAGCTCAAGATGTAGCACGGGCCTGCATCCTGGCCCTAGTAATGGGTTTCTAGTCATATGCAGGCCGTGGTGGCCCTGTAGGTGGCACTTTTTTTAATTATTTCCCAGTTTTTTTTGCTTTCTTTTTTGTTTCTAATTACTTATTTATTTTCTTTTACAATAATTCTTTTTGCTATTAAAGTTTGTAACAAAATTCTAATTACTTATTTATTTTCTTTTATGATAATTCTTTTTACTTTTAATGTTTTGAACAAAATTCTAATTACTTATTTATTTTCTTTTATGATAATTCTTTTTGCTATTAAAGTTTGTAACAAAATTCTATATAATTTTAGTTTTAACAATACTTGAGGTTTATAAAAGCTTTTTAGTTGATTCCTTTAATTTTTTTCCTAGTTTTTTTGCTTTCTTTTTTGTTTCTAATTACTTATTTATTTTCTTTTATGATAATTCTTTTTGCTATTAAAGTTTGTAACAAAATTCTAATTACTTATTTATTTTCTTTTATGATAATTCTTTTTGCTTTTAATGTTTTGAACAAAATTCTAATTATTTATTTATTTTCTTTTATGATAATTCTTTTTGCTATTAAAGTTTGTAACAAAATCCTATATAATTTTTGTTTCAATAATACTAGAGGTTTATAAAAGCTTTTTAGTTGATTCCTTTAGTACCAGTTCTAAGGCTGTTACAAGGGCATTTTATTTGGTACGGGTTTTAAGGCTGGGGCCCCACGAGCACCATTTAGTACCGGTTCGTGGCATGAACCGGTAAAAGAGTTTTTTAGTTGATTCTTTCTGCAGCAGTTTTTTAGTCCCACCTCGCCAAGCAAGAGGCACTCGTAGCGATTTATAAGCCCTGAGTGTAGAGACGATGACGGGAGAAGCGCAGTGCTCATCTGCACGTTGGCCTGAAGCTAAGCAACATGCAGGTGAGCATTGCGCCTCTCTTTTATTTTGGCATGGTATCATAATTTCATCCACATAGCATATGCAAGAAAGTTGAGAGGGTTACGGCAAAAACTGGATGCACTTCGTGTACAAAACGAACAATCAGGATTTCATACGGAAACTTGTCTGTTACAACATGCATTTCAAATGAACTACAAAAAGGTTGAAAGTTGGCATGGTATCATCATAATAGTTGTGGAGAAAGTCTTCACTTTTTCTTCGCTTGTGTCCTTTCCTTATTGCGCCGTAACCATGGATAATCTTCATCATTTATCAGGATGCTTGGGTCAGCCTTGACTTTGAAGGGAGGAATTTCATGAAACTTTTCATAATCTTCGGACATGTCTGTCTTGCCCTCCACTCCCACGATGTCCCTTTTTCCTGAAAGAACTATGTTGCGCTTTGGATCATCGTATGATGCATTTGCTTCCTTATTTTTTCCTTTTTCTCGGTTTGGTAGACATGTCGTTCACATAGATAACCTGTGCCACATCATTGGCTAGGACGAACGGTTCGTCAGTGTACCCAAGATTGTTCGGATCCACTGTTGTCATTCCGTACTGTGGGTCTACTTGTACCTCGCCTCCTGACAGATTAACCCATTTGCACTTAAACAAAGGGACCTTAAAATCTACTCCGTAGTCAAGTTCCCATATGTCCACTATGTAACCATAATATGTGTCCTTTCCCTTCTCGGTGGCTGCATCAAAGCGGACACTGCTGTTTTGGTTGGTGCTCTTTTGATCTTGGGCGAACGTGTAAAATGTATTCCCATTTATCTCGTAACCTTTCCAAATCGTAACAGTCGAAGATGGTCCCCTGGACAACGAGTACAGCTCATCACAAACAGTGTTTTCATCTCTGAGACATGTTTCCAACCAACTGCTAAAAGTCCTGATGTGTTCACATGTAATCCAGCCGTCGCACTACTCCGGGTGTTTGGAGCGCAGACTGTTCTTGAGTTCATCGACATAAGGGGTCACCAAGGTAGAGTTCTGTAGAACTGTGCAGTGTGTTTGAGACCAAGAATATCCGTCCCTGCATATTATTGTCTCCCCTCCAAGCGTGCCTTTTCCAGTCAGTCTCTCCTCATACCACGATTTAGGGAGACCTATCTTCTTAAGGTCAGGAATGAAGTCAACACAAAACCCAATGGCATCCTCTGTTTGATAGCCCATGGACATGCTTCCTTTAGGTACATATTGTGTAAAAATACGGGTCCTAGAATGACAATCTCGTCAACTAGATGAACTAGGACGTGCGTCATGATTATTGAAGAAGGATGGTGGGAACACCAGCTCGAAACTGACAAGACATTGCACCACATCACTCCTTAGCCTTGGTATGATTTCTGGATCGATCACCTTCTGAGAGATTGCATTGAGGAATGCACATAGCTTCACAATGGCTAATCGGACATTTTCCAGTAGAAGCCCCCTCAATGCAACCAGAAGCAGTTGCGTCATAATCACGTGGCAGTCATGAGACTTTAGGTTCTGAAACTTTTTCTCTGTCATATTTATTATTCCCTTTATATTCGACGAGAAGCCAGTCGGGACCTTCATACTAAGCAGGCATTCAAAGAAGATTTCCTTCTCTTCTTTGGTAAGAGCGTAGCTGGCAGGACCTTCATACTGCTTTGGAGGCATGCCGTCTTTTTCGTGCAAACGTTGCAGGTCCTCCTGTGCCTCAGCTGTATCTTTTGCCTTCTCATACACGCCCAAGAAGCCTAGCAGGTTGACGCAAAGGTTCTTCGTCACGTGCATCACGTCGATCGAAGAGCGGACCTCTAGGTCTTTTCAGTAGGGTAGGTCCCAAAATATAGATTTCTTCTTCCACATGGGTGCGTGTCCCCTAGCGTCACTCGGAACAGCTAGTCCGCCGGGACCCTTTCCAAATATTACGTGTAAATCATTGACCATAGCAAGTACGTGATCACCGGTACGCATGGCGGGCTTCTTCCGGTGATCTGCCTCGCCTTTGAAATGCTTGCCTTTCTTTCGACATTGATGGTTGGTCGGAAGAAATCGACGATGGCCCAGGTACACATTCTTCCTGCAGCTTCCCAGGTATATACTTTGGGTGTCAGCTAAACAGTGCGTGCATGCGTGGTATCCCTTGTTTGTCTGTCCTGAAAGGTTACTGAGAGCGGGCCAATCGTTGATGGTTACAAACAGCAATGCGTCCAGGTTAAATTCCTCCTGTTTGTGCTCATCCCAGGCACGTACACCGTTTCCATTCCACAGCTGTAAAAGTTCTTCAACTAATGGCCTTAGGTACACATCAATGTCGTTGTCGGGTTGCTTAGGGCCTTGGATGAGAACTGGCATCATAATGAACTTCGGCTTCATGCACATCCAAGGAGGAAGGTTATACATACATAGAGTCACGGGCCAGGTGCTGTGATTGCTGCTCTGCTCCCCGAAAGGATTAATGCCATCCGAGCTTAAACCAAACCATACGTTCCTTGGGTCACGTGCAAACTCAACCCAGTACTCTCTCTCGATTGTTCTCCAATGTGACCCATCAGCGGGTGCTCTTAACTTCCCGTCTTTCTTACGGTCCTCACTGTGCCATCGCATAAACTTGGCATGCTCTTTGTTTCTGAACAGTCATTTCAACCGTGGTATTATAGGAGCATACCACATCACCTTCGCAGGAACTCTGTTCCTGCGGGGCTCGCCGTCAACATCACCAGGGTCATCTCGTCTGATCTTATACCGCAATGCGCCGCATACTGGGCATGCGTTCAAATCCTCGTACGTACCGCGGTAGAGGATGCAGTCATTAGGGCATGCATGTATCTTCTGCACCTCCAATCCTAGAGGGCATACGACCTTCTTTGCTGCGTACGTACTGTCGGGCAATTCATTATCCTTTGGAAGCTTCTTCTTCAATATTTTTAGTAGCTTCTCAAATCCTTTGTCAGGCACAACATTCTCTGCCTTCCACTGCAGCAATTCCAGTACGGTACCCAGCTTTGTGTTGCCATCTTCACAATTGGGGTACAATTTTTTTTTGTGATCCTCTAACATGCGATCGAACTTCAGCTTCTCCTTTTGACTTTCGCATTGCGTCCTTGCATCGACAATGACCCGGCGGAGATCATCATCGGGCACATCGTATGGTTCCTCTTGATCTTCAGCAGCTTCCCCCGTTGCAGCATCATCGGGCACATCGTCTAGTTCCTCTTGATCTTCAGCAGCTCCCCCATTGCAGCATAACCGTATTCAGGGGGCACATAGTTGTCATCGTCCTCTTCTTCTTCGTCGTCTTCCATCATAACCCCTATTTCTCCGTGCCTTGTCCAAACATTATAGTGTGGCATGAAATCCTTGTAAAGCAGGTGGGTGTGAAGGATTTTCCGGTCAGAGTAAGACTTTGTATTCCCATATTTAGTGCATGGACAACACATAAAACCATTCTGCTTGTTTGCCTCAGCCACTTCGAAAAAATTATGCACGCCCTTAATATACTCTGAGGTGTGTCTGTCACCATACATCCATTGTCGGTTCATCTGCGTGCATTATATATAATTATGTGTGTCAAAAGTAAGAAAATCAGACAAATATCTACCTAAAGTAAGAAAATCAGACAAGTATTAGAAAGAAGATAAGAACAAGAGGCTCACCATGGTGGTGCCGGCGACGAGATCGGCGCGGGCGATCAACGGCGGTGAAAACGGGGACGGGGCGTGACGGACCGCTAAATCTAGACAAATCTCGAAAAAATGGAGCTCCGAGGTCGAGCTTCGAGAGGAGAAAGCTTAACTAGTGTGGCTCGGGCATTTCATCGAACACATCATGTGCATAGGAGGTGAACTAGAGCACCCAAATGCCCTCTCCTCGCCAGATTCAAAAAACAGAGCACTGGAGTGCTCTGCCGCGGCGGTGGGTATATATAGGCAAGTTATTTGTCCCGGTTCGTGGCATGAACCGGGACTAAAGCACCCCTTTCTGTCCCGGTTCAAGCCACGAACCGGGAGCAATGGTTGTGGGCCAGGAGCGAGGACCATTGGTCCCGGTTCGTGGCTTGAACCGGGACAAATGGTTCCACACGAACCGGGACCAATGCCCACGAGGCCCCAGCCGGCCCCCTGGGCTCACGAACCGGGTCTAATACCCCCCATTGGTCCCGGTTCTAATGGGCTGGCCAAGGCCGAACGGTAGCCCTGTTTTCTACTAGTGAACGTGGAGAGATGCGGTTTGCAGATGTAGACATGAGCTACAAAATGGTTACATGCATGTAGAATAACTTTCAATGATCGCTACTTCTTCCTCGACATAGACCACCTCTTTGACGACATGGCCGGCAAGGACGTCGACCCCAAGACCAATGCTTCTGCCGTTGTTCCGTACGTTCTCATGTTCTCTTTGTTTGAAGTCGTATCATAGTTTCTTGTTCTAGTGTGTGTTCTACGTATGTTCTGTTCAAGTTCATATATGCAGATGCTATTTAACTTATCTATGTCAGATTGCATGACTTGTTTTATCACTGTTATAATAGTCATGTTTATCTACTATTTCGGTTAATAAAGTCATATGCTAAATTGCTCATATGTCCAACAAAGACCTGACGTCGCCGTCCTCACAGTGGCAGATCCAGGATTTCATACTTGAATGTTCAAAAAAAAATTGCGGGTTTCAAAAAGTAAAGAAATCTGAAATTTTTATGTAGCAAGAATTTTTTTCTATCAAAATGACAATACCTTAATAAAATGACAAAAGAATAAATATTATTTACTAACATCATCATACATTTGGGGATCACATAGCCATTAGCATACAATACATCTGAAGACAATGAACAAGAAGAATGCTAATCACCTGGTCCTGGTGACATGCGTAGGTGTATACTGATGTGCAACTCATGCTAAAGGTAACAATCATGATCTTATGTCACTGGCTGAGAGGTCATCTCGGGACTGATATACACACCATATATAAAAAATTCTTGCCAAACATATGTACACCAGTGACCAACTATGGATCCGCCCCTGCGTCCTCACCCGTCAGACCCGTCAGACGTGAAATCACTTCTTCTTCTTTTTTTTGCCGAGAGATTTTGCCAAGAACTAAAATTGCCGAGAGTACCCTTTTGGTTTTGCCAAGAACTGGAATTGCCGAGAGTACCCTTTTGGTTTTGCCAAGAACTGGAATTGCCGAGTTTTCTTGTCCTTCACCGAGTCGGCAAAGCGGGTGATTCCAGTAGACAGCAGTGCTGGATACAATCAGCCATTGGAAAACTTTACTATGCCACAAAAGAAATGTCACTGAAAAAACTGTCTACTGAAATTTATACTACGCGATTCCTGATTTTGTACTGGTCGTACATAGGAATAGCATTGCTCATCCCGGAATGCGTGTGTTTACAGGCTAGCCCATTATCGGCCGGTATAGGCGCTGCAGGAACGTGGTGAGATGCGGCCTGCACATGTTGACATGAGCGGGGTCACATGCATGCATATAGAGTAACGTTCAATGAGCTAATACTTTGGAGTGTAGTATGAGCCATATTTTAGTTAGCACTTGGCAGCAACAATGCTAGTAGCAAGTGCAGGAAGCACAGCAGGTCAGCAAGAGCAACCCGGCTATATATTGAGTAGGTTTTCTCGCTGCAACTGCAGGCCCTAAATATTTAGTCTGTAGTACTACGAAAGGAGAAGAGAAGAAGATGGATCCTACGCCTTGTATAGCCAGCTTCCCAAAGGATGTCTTGAACTATAGATATGCAAATTCCCGAGGGTTTGTTGTTGTTGTTAAGTTAGACGCACTCGCAGATGAGTTTGAGGTGGAATCCCAGGAGATGAGGTGGAAGATGCATAGGCTCCCTGCAAGCGTGCCTGATATGGGACGCCAGTTCATCGAGCCAATGGCCCTGGCCATTGGCCCTTACCACCGTGGCTCGCCCCACCTTGAGGGGATGGAGAAGGCCAAGTGCGTGGTTGCCGAACACTTCATCAGGAAGTCGGGCCGGTCGCCCGGGGAGCTGTATGCGCAGATCCTCGGGATCACCAACCAGGTCCGTAGGCTGTACGCTGTCGACGCGGTGTCAGGTATCGACTCACAGGACTTCGCGGCTATGATATTTCGCGATGCCTGCTTCTTGCTGCAGTATATGCTTATGTATTCAGGCGGACAAGATGCGCTGGATTCATCACTGCAACGTTTCTTCTTCTCCAACCGAACTTGTATAGATAATGACATTATGCTGCTGGAAAACCAACTCCCCTGGTTGGCCATCGAAGCTCTAATGCCCGGCAGGAAAGTCCCAGTGGAGAAGTTCATTGTAGCGATGGGGGACACGATGCAAATCCTCGGAGACTCTTCCGTTGGCTCCATCTCCATCACCATGGAGCCAGAAGACCAACCACCGCATCTCCTTGGCCTCCTCCGATGGCACAAGACTCGATTGCCCAATCAAGTGCCAGTATCCAAACCACCTGGTGATGGAATCAGGCAAGTCTCGGTATCTGTTAGCGCCATGACACTTGAAGGAGTCGGCATCAAGCTAAAACACTGCAAAAATGATCTTACGTTGAGCAATATGGGTATCACCAAAGAATTCTTCTTCGACAAGTTGTTGCTGCCGTCACTGAATCTGGACCGTACAAGGGCATCTTGGATCGCCAACATGGCGGCTTTCGAGGTATGCACGGCCACAAATTCCTCCCAGTCCCAGGATCCTGACGATGCTTCTGTTTGCTCGTACGTCGCCATCCTCGCGATGCTCATGGATCGGGAGGAGGACGTGCACAAGCTGCGATCAGAGGGTTTCATTCACGGAGAACTATCCGACAAGCAAATTCTCGAATTCTTCAATGGACTTGCCCAACAAATGTCCCCCGGTGCCTACTACTTCGAAATCTTGGCTGATATCGAAGCCTGCAAGCGCAAGAGGTGGCTGCGGATTATGGTGTGCAAGTTTGTCTCTGACAATGCTAAAACCATCGCCGCAGTGCTTTCCCTCATTGGCGTTTTTGTGGGGATCTTCAAGACGCTCTATTCTCTCAAGCAACACTAGAGCGCCATAAGCTATGATGAGACGGCCGATGTTTGCGATTCGACAACCATGCCACAAGCACGTTCCAGTGCTCCATTCATATGTGGTTGATTACTGTTGACGTATAATGTGCTGCCTAGTCTCTTCCATCAGATCGGTCTTTTGGTTGCATTGGCTAGAGCATGCACTTCTACATGGTATCAAAGCCAAGAGGTCTTGAGTTCAAGACCCGGCGGGCGCAATTAAATTGCAGCCCACTTTCGGTCCACGTTTAGGCCTGAGGGAGCCACACGTGAGGGGGGGTGTTGACGTATAATGTGCTGCCTAGTCTCTTCCATCAGATCGGTCTTTTGGTTGCATTGGCTAGAGCATGCACTTCTACAATTACAATGGCGTGTGTTATTCCATCTTCTGCCCTTAGCTGCCTTTGTGCACAACTTCTTGTATGGGCGTTCCATTTTGAAATATTTTGTTTGATCCAGCTTCAGTTTACCTACTCTGTTGGTTGTAATAACTCTGGGGTGTCTGTTGTGATTGTTGTATCGAATCTATGTTACAAGTTTATTTTCATGTTGTTTCATATGGTGGTCTCCTGTTGCGGTAAATTTTATTGCCCATGCTTGTTGCGAATATGCGGGTGCACAAGCACCTCCACCGTCTGGTCGCTTCTCCGTTGCCGGCTTCTTCTCGGCGGCAGCGACATGTCCGATAAAGCGACGACGACGACGAGATGCAGAGTAAAGGGGGACACTAGCGTTTCAGCGGGCCGGCCCGAGATGGGTCTGTTAGGCAATGGAAACCCGACCTACTAACCAATCGGATCCTACTAAACAATATGTTATCCACATATAATATTAGAAAAACTATAGAGCTCTCACTCATTTTCTTGTAAATACAAGCTTTTTCAAAAATCTGTATAAACCATATGCTTTAATCACATCATCAAAGTGTATATTCCAACTCCGAGATGCTTGCACCAGTTCATAAATGGATCGCTGGAGCTTGCACACTTTTTTAGCACCTTTAGATTCGTCAAAATCTTCTGGTTGCATCATATACAACTCATCTTTAAAAAATCCATTAAGAAATGCAGTTTTAACATCCATTTGCCAGATTTCATAATCATAAAATGCGGCAATTGCTAACATGATTCAGACAGACTTAAGCACCGCTATGAGTGAGAAAGTCTCATCGTAGTCAACTCTTTGAACTTGTCAAAAAACATTTTGCGACAAGTCGAGCTTTATAGACAGTAACATTACCATAAGCGTCAGTCTTCTTTTTAAGGATCCATTTATTCTCGAACCCGTAGGGTACTCTTTCATGTATGAAGGTAAAAGAACTCAGTAATGCAAAACATCTCGGTAGACATAATTATTTTCCAGGCGGCAAGGAAAAAGGAGTTAGCGACAAAAAGTAACTCGGCCAAGTCTGACATTGTCGAGTCCACACGGAAGGTACTTGGTAGTGTCCTAACCAACAGACGCCATCATTAGCCAGTCAACGGCGGGTTGTCTTTGCCAAGTTTCCATTAACGGGAACTCGCGCAATCATTTTCTTAATAAGGAATGTCAGGTGTCATGTATTGGCCGAGCACCCGACCAAAAACACTCGGCAAAAGGATTGACCATTCCTCTTCTCTAACTTATAAAACATACATCATGCGTGTGGCCTTCGGCTTGGCTTTTACCTCTAGTGCAGACAAGTCGTCCTAACACTCCTAGTCAGCATCATTCTCCACGTACCAAGATATGTGAGGGGAATCGTGATTGTTGTTGCTGGGTAGGACGACTTTTGCGCCATATACCATGAAAAACGGAGTTTCCGTAGCCTTCTCCTGGGCCCGGCATAACACAAAGCCTTAGAGAATCAGCTCGCCCCATGAATCCGTGATGTACTCCGGATTGTTGAATCGGATGATCCGTCCTGGAGCATAGTTCTCAGCCGGACCGAGGTGGTTGGTCGAGTCCTGCATGGGCCACCACTGTTATGCCAGTCTTAAGTTAGGCTTACTTGAAAATTTTGGTCTGCAGCTCCTAGGCCTACCCCAAAATTTTGGCTTGGTGCTCCTGTGACCGGCATAATGAGCTTGCGATGTGAATCTGCAACGTACTCCAAATTGCTGAATCAGATGATCCGGGCAGGAACATAATTGTCGACCAGGACAAGGTGGCCGGTCAAGTCGACAACGAAGCTCATGGCGTCTAAAATGAAGATTTGACCTAGCGTCTAGGTCATGCCGGTGTCAATTGGCGATCCCATCTAATCTTTAGGTTCACCACGCGGGACCTATATGGCGACCACTGTCGGAGTTGATTATGGCAGATCCATCGGTAGGTTATCCTGACAAGGTGAGTATAACAGAGGGTAAACAGGAGACCATATTTACCCAGGTTCAGGTCCTCCTTACAAGGAAAAACCCTACCCATGCTCGTTTACATGGCGATTGGGGCCCGAGGGGACTGCATGATCTCTACCGACTAGTTTGGCCCCGTCTTATATAGGATACCGAGGCCCCTGGGGTTACAAGGACTTAGTCGGTTATGTTGGTGGAGGGTCCTCCACGAATATAGATTCCTTGTCGGAACGCGAAGTCTCCCTGAATCTTCCCTCTTCAGGGCCCATATGGGCCGGCATGATGGCCTACAGCAGGAAAAGACCTAGGGGGGCTCGAGCCAGCAATCAGAGAGGTAAGCCACCCCTGGACCGTAACATCGTCAATTTATTTCCTGTTCGTTTTTTCTTTTCTGAAATACATGTTAAAAAAAGTAGCAAACATTGAACATTTTTTCAATAGAAAATGAACATGTTTAGATACATGTTCAACATTTTATAAATACAAGTTCAACATTTATTTGAAAACATGTTGAAGATTTACTAAATATGCGGTTCAATTTTTTTTAACACATGTTGAACTTTTTTGAATATGGATCACATTTTAAAAAATGCAACCACTGTGTTAAGTATTAGAACCTTTTTAAGCTTTTCATGAACTATTTTTTATACGTTATGAGCGTTTCATTTTCAAAATTGCGCGACTAATCTTCGAAAAAACTAACCCATACATATGGCATCTTGCACATCGCTCACACGCTTCCATCACCACTCATTTTACCACGTATGAACAGATGACATCAGCAGAAATCTTTTTGGTTTCAGTTTAAAAATGTTTAATCTCCTAATTAAAAAATCAAATTAAAAATCAGTTTTCACCATTAAATCCGTCTCGACGAGATCTTCAAAACTAGAACCCATGTTGGTATGTTTCGACGAAAAAAAAATTGCCCAAAAGTTGCCATGATATTTATACTGTAGTTGTCGTAGTGCTTAAACTAAGTTGCCATGTGGCAATTTTAGTTTTTAGAGCATGGCAATTTTAGTTTTTTTATGATGCCAATTTCAGTACTTTGACTATGAAAATTATTTTTTGTATGAACCATGACAATTTTAAGTGCATGTATCATGTCAATTTTAGTTTATGGTTCATGGCAAGTCTAGTTTCTTAATTTTCCGTTTTATAATATGTCAAAATTTACTTTTAAATATAGAAGAAAATAGCTTAAATATATCATGACAACTTGAGTGTAAACATCATGGCAATTCATATGCAATAGAAATGGCAACTTTTAACCCAATTTTTTTTTATTAAAATATATTAATATGAGATCTAGTTTCGAAGATCTCGTCGCGAGGGATTTAATGGTAAAACGGATCTTTAATCAGATTTTTCATTTAAGAGATAAAATATTTTAAAATCTAAAAATACAAAAAGATTCTCACATGCATGCATGCGGTGATGTGGCATAGTCTGTGTGTTATAGAGTGTGTGGGCGGTTATGGCTCCCACCACACGTGTGGGCATTAGGGTTGTCCATAATCTTTTACATTTCATGAACATTTTCTAAAAATGTTATGAAACATATTTTAAAACTTGTGCTTTTTTTTACTGTCCTGAACATATTGAAAATTTGTAAAAAAAATCTGTGTACCATCTAAAACATGTTCATTCAAAAATGACCACGACTTTGTAAAAAACTGAACAATAAAAATAGAAAATACTTTGTGTGATGAAGATAGAGCAACAACCAGACTATATGATTTTGTAGGGATAACTTTCTTTGGCCATGTTATTTTGAGAAGACATGATTACTTTGATTAGTATGCTTGAAGTATTACTATTTCTTATGTCAATATGAACTTTTATTTTGTATTCATTTGTATCTGAACATTCATGCCACAATAAAGAAAATTACATTATGAATTAAGCTAGGTATCATTCCACATCAAAAATTCTCTTTTTATCATTTATCTACTCGAGGACGAGCAGGAATTAAGCTTGGGGATGCTTGATACGCCTCCAACGTATCTATAATTTTTTATTGTTCCATGCTATTATATTACCCCTTTTGGATGTTTATGGGCTTTATTTTACACATTTATATCATTTTTGGGACTAACCTACTAACCGGAGGCCCAGCCCGTATTGCTGTTTTTTTTGCCTATTTCAGTATTTCGAAGAAAAGGAATATCAAACGGAGTCCAAACGGAATGAAACCTTCGGGAGCATGATTTATTGAACGAACGTGATCCGGAGAGCTTGGAGTGCAAGTCAAGAAGCTGCCGAGGAAGCCACGAGATAGGAGGGGCCCCTCCTGTAGGGCGCGCCCCCTGTCTCGTGGGCCCCTCGGGCGGCCACCGACGTACTTCTTCCTCCTATATATACCTACGTACCCCGAAAACATCCAGGGGCATCACGAAACACAATTTCCACCACCGTAACCTTCTGTATCCGCGAGATCTCATCTTGGAGCCTTCGCCGGCACTCTGTCGGAGGGGGAATCGACCATAGAGGGCTTCTACATCAACATCGTTGCCCCTCCGATGAGTTGTGAGTAGTTTACCACAGACCTACGGGTCCATAGTTATTAGCTAGATGGCTTATTCTCTCTTTTTGGATCTCAATACAATGTTCTCCCCCTCTCTTGTGGAGATCTATTCGATGTAAACTCTTTTTGCGGTGTGTTTGTCGAGATCCGATGAATTGTGGGTTTATGATCAAGTTTATCTATGAATAATATTTGAGTCTTATCTGAATTCTTTTATGTATGATTGAGTTATCTTTGCAAGTCTCTTCGAATTATCAGTTTGGTTTGGCCTACTAGATTGGTCTTTCTTGCCATGAGAGAAGTGCTTAGCTTTGGGTTCAATCTTGCGGTGTCTTTACCCAGTGACAGAAAGGGTTGCAAGGCATGTATTGTATTGTTTCCATCGAGGATAACAAGATGGGGTTTATATCATATTGCATGAGTTTATCCCTCTACATCATGTCATCTTGCTTAATGCGTTACTTTGTTCTTATGAACTTAATACTCTAGATGCAGGCAGGAGTCGGTCGATGTGTGGAGTAATAGTAGTAGATGCAGGCAGGAGTCGGTCTACTTGTTATGGACGTGATGCCAATATAATCTCATAACTATGCGCTTTTCTATCAATTACTCGACAGTAATTTGTTCACCCACCGTAATACTTATGATATCTTGAGAGAAGCCTCTAGTGAAACCTATGGCCCCCGGGTCTATCCTTTATCATATTTGCTTTCAATCTACTTTTATTTGCATCTTTACCTTTTGCATCTATATTATAAAATACCAAAAATATATTTATCTTATCATACTATATTTATTAGATCTCACTTTCGCAAGTGGCTGTGAAGGGATTGACAACCCTTTTATTGCGTTGGTTGCGAGTTCTCAGTTTGTTTGTGTAGGTGCGTGGGACTTTTGAGGAGCCTCCTATTGGATTGATACCTTGGTTCTCAAAACTGAGGGAAATACTTACGCTATACTTGTTGCATCACCCTCTCCTCTTCGAGGAAAACCAACGCAAGCTCAAGATGTAGCACGGGCCTGCATCCTGGCCCTAGTAATGGGTTTCTAGTCGTATGCAGGCCGTGGTGGCCCTGTAGGTGGCACTTTTTTCAATTATTTCCCAGTTTTTTTTGCTTTCTTTTTTGTTTCTAATTACTTATTTATTTTCTTTTACAATAATTCTTTTTGCTATTAAAGTTTGTAGCAAAATTCTAATTACTTATTTATTTTCTTTTATGATAATTCTTTTTACTTTTAATGTTTTGAACAAAATTCTAATTACTTATTTATTTTCTTTTATGATAATTCTTTTTGCTATTAAAGTTTGTAACAAAATTCTATATAATTTTAGTTTTAACAATACTTGAGGTTTATAAAAGCTTTTTAGTTGATTCCTTTAATTTTTTTCCTAGTTTTTTTGCTTTCTTTTTTGTTTCTAATTACTTATTTATTTTCTTTTACGATAATTCTTTTTGCTATTAAAGTTTGTAACAAAATTCTAATTACTTATTTATTTTCTTTTATGATAATTCTTTTTGCTTTTAATGTTTTGAACAAAATTCTAATTATTTATTTATTTTCTTTTATGATAATTCTTTTTGCTATTAAAGTTTGTAACAAAATCCTATATAATTTTTGTTTCAATAATACTAGAGGTTTATAAAAGCTTTTTAGTTGATTCCTTTAGTACCAGTTCTAAGGCTGTTACAAGGGCATTTTATTTGGTACGGGTTTTAAGGCTGGGGCCCCACGAGCACCATTTAGTACCGGTTCGTGGCATGAACCGGTAAAAGAGTTTTTTAGTTGATTCTTTCTGCAGCAGTTTTTTAGTCCCACCTCGCCAAGCAAGAGGCACTCGTAGCGATTTATAAGCCCTGAGTGTAGAGACGATGACGGGAGAAGCGCAGTGCTCATCTGCACGTTGGCCTGAAGCTAAGCAACATGCAGGTGAGCATTGCGCCTCTCTTTTATTTTGGCATGGGATCATAATTTCATCCACATAGCATATGCAAGAAAGTTGAGAGGGTTATGGCAAAAACTGGATGCACTTCGTGTACAAAACGAACAATCAGGATTTCATACGGAAACTTGTCTATTACAACATGCATTTCAAATGAACTACAAAAAGGTTGAAAGTTGGCATGGTATCATCATAATAGTTGTGGAGAAAGTCTTCACTTTTTCTTCGCTTGTGTCCTTTCCTTATTGCGCCGTAACCATGGATAATCTTCATCATTTATCAGGATGCTTGGGTCAGCCTTGACTTTGAAGGGAGGAATTTCATGAAACTTTTCATAATCTTCGGACATGTCTGTCTTGCCCTCCACTCCCACGATGTCCCTTTTTCCTGAAAGAACTATGTTGCGCTTTGGATCATCGTATGATGCATTCGCTTCCTTATTTTTTCCTTTTTCTCGGTTTGGTAGACATGTCGTTCACATAGATAACCTGTGCCACATCATTGGCTAGGACGAACGGTTCGTCAGTGTACCCAAGATTGTTCGGATCCACTGTTGTCATTCCGTACTGTGGGTCTACTTGTACCTCGCCTCCTGACAGATTAACCCATTTGCACTTAAACAAAGGGACCTTAAAATCTACTCCGTAGTCAAGTTCCCATATGTCCACTATGTAACCATAATATGTGTCCTTTCCCTTCTCGGTGGCTGCATCAAAGCGGACACTGCTGTTTTGGTTGGTGCTCTTTTGATCTTGGGCGAACGTGTAAAATGTATTCCCATTTATCTCGTAACCTTTCCAAATCGTAACAGTCGAAGATGGTCCCCTGGACAACGAGTACAGCTCATCACAAACAGTGTTTTCATCTCTGAGACATGTTTCCAACCAACTGCTGAAAGTCCTGATGTGTTCACATGTAATCCAGCCGTCGCACTACTCCGGGTGTTTGGAGCGCAGACTGTTCTTGAGTTCATCGACATAAGGGGTCACCAAGGTAGAGTTCTGTAGAACTGTGCAGTGTGTTTGAGACCAAGAATATCCGTCCCTGCATATTATTGTCTCCCCTCCAAGCGTGCCTTTTCCAGTCAGTCTCTCCTCATACCACGATTTAGGGAGACCTATCTTCTTAAGGTCAGGAATGAAGTCAACACAAAACCCAATGGCATCCTCTGTTTGATAGCCCATGGACATGCTTCCTTTAGGTACATATTGTGTAAAAATACGGGTTCTAGAATGACAATCTCGTCAACTAGATGAACTAGGACGTGCGTCATGATTATTGAAGAAGGATGGTGGGAACACCAGCTCGAAACTGACAAGACATTGCACCACATCACTCCTTAGCCTTGGTATGATTTCTGGATCGATCACCTTCTGAGAGATTGCATTGAGGAATGCACATAGCTTCACAATGGCTAATCGGACATTTTCCAGTAGAAGCCCCCTCAATGCAACCAGAAGCAGTTGCGTCATAATCACGTGGCAGTCATGAGACTTTAGGTTCTGAAACTTTTTCTCTGTTATATTTATTATTCCCTTTATATTCGACGAGAAGCCAGTCGGGACCTTCATACTAAGCAGGCATTCAAAGAAGATTTCCTTCTCTTCTTTGGTAAGAGCGTAGCTGGCAGGACCTTCATACTGCTTTGGAGGCATGCCGTCTTTTTCGTGCAAACGTTGCAGGTCCTCCTGTGCCTCAGCTGTATCTTTTGCCTTCTCATACACGCCCAAGAAGCCTAGCAGGTTGACGCAAAGGTTCTTCGTCACGTGCATCACGTCGATCGAAGAGCGGACCTCTAGGTCTTTTCAGTAGGGTAGGTCCCAAAATATAGATTTCTTCTTCCACATGGGTGCGTGTCCCCTAGCGTCACTCGGAACAGCTAGTCCGCCGGGACCCTTTCCAAATATTACGTGTAAATCATTGACCATAGCAAGTACGTGATCACCGGTACGCATGGCGGGCTTCTTCCGGTGATCTGCCTCGCCTTTGAAATGCTTGCCTTTCTTTCGACATTGATGGTTGGTCGGAAGAAATCGACGATGGCCCAGGTACACATTCTTCCTGCAGCTTCCCAGGTATATACTTTGGGTGTCAGCTAAACAGTGCGTGCATGCGTGGTATCCCTTGTTTGTCTGTCCTGAAAGGTTACTGAGAGCGGGCCAATCGTTGATGGTTACAAACAGCAATGCGTCCAGGTTAAATTCCTCCTGTTTGTGCTCATCCCAGGCACGTACACCGTTTTCATTCCACAACTGTAAAAGTTCTTCAACTAATGGCCTTAGGTACACATCAATGTCGTTGTCGGGTTGCTTAGGGCATTGGATGAGAACTGGCATCATAATGAACTTCAGCTTCATGCACATCCAAGGAGGAAGGTTATACATACATAGAGTCACGGGCCAGGTGCTGTGATTGCTGCTCTGCTCCCCGAAAGGATTAATGCCATCCGAGCTTAAACCAAACCATACGTTCCTTGGGTCACGTGCAAACTCAACCCAGTACTCTCTCTCGATTTTTCTCCAATGTGACCCATCAGCGGGTGCTCTTAACTTCCCGTCTTTCTTACGGTCCTCACTGTGCCATCGCATAAACTTGGCATGCTCTTTGTTTCTGAACAGTCATTTCAACCGTGGTATTATAGGAGCATACCACATCACCTTCGCAGGAACTCTGTTCCTGCGGGGCTCGCCGTCAACATCACCAGGGTCATCTCGTCTGATCTTATACCGCAATGCGCCGCATACTGGGCATGCGTTCAAATCCTCGTACGTACCGCGGTAGAGGATGCAGTCATTAGGGCATGCATGTATCTTCTGCACCTCCAATCCTAGAGGGCATACGACCTTCTTTGCTGCGTACGTACTGTCGGGCAATTCATTATCCTTTGGAAGCTTCTTCTTCAATATTTTTAGTAGCTTCTCAAATCCTTTGTCAGGCACAGCATTCTCTGCCTTCCACTGCAGCAATTCCAGTACGGTACCCAGCTTTGTGTTGCCATCTTCACAATTGGGGTACAATTTTTTTTTGTGATCCTCTAACATGCGATCGAACTTCAGCTTCTCCTTTTGACTTTCGCATTGCGTCCTTGCATCGACAATGACCCGGCGGAGATCATCATCGGGCACATCGTATGGTTCCTCTTGATCTTCAGCAGCTTCCCCCGTTGCAGCATCATCGGGCACATCGTCTAGTTCCTCTTGATCTTCAGCAGCTCCCCCCATTGCAGCATAACCGTATTCAGGGGGCACATAGTTGTCATCGTCCTCTTCTTCTTCGCCGTCTTCCATCATAACCCCTATTTCTCCGTGCCTTGTCCAAACATTATAGTGTGGCATGAAATCCTTGTAAAGCAGGTGGGTGTGAAGGATTTTCCGGTCAGAGTAAGACTTTGTATTCCCATATTTAGTGCATGGACAACACATAAAACCATTCTGCTTGTTTGCCTCAGCCACTTCGAAAAAATTATGCACGCCCTTAATATACTCTGAGGTGTGTCTGTCACCATACATCCATTGTCGGTTCATCTGCGTGCATTATATATAATTATGTGTGTCAAAAGTAAGAAAATCAGACAAATATCTACCTAAAGTAAGAAAATCAGACAAGTATTAGAAAGAAGATAAGAACAAGAGGCTCACCATGGTGGTGCCGGCGACGAGATCGGCGCGGGCGATCAACGGCGGTGAAAACGGGGACGGGGCGTGACGGACCGCTAAATCTAGACAAATCTCGAAAAAATGGAGCTCCGAGGTCGAGCTTCGAGAGGAGAAAGCTTAACTAGTGTGGCTCGGGCATTTCATCGAACACATCATGTGCATAGGAGGTGAACTAGAGCACCCAAATGCCCTCTCCTCGCCAGATTCAAAAAACAGAGCACTGGAGTGCTCTGCCGCGGCGGTGGGTATATATAGGCAAGTTATTTGTCCCGGTTCGTGGCATGAACCGGGACTAAAGCACCCCTTTCTGTCCCGGTTCAAGCCACGAACCGGGAGCAATGGTTGTGGGCCAGGAGCGAGGACCATTGGTCCCGGTTCGTGGCTTGAACCGGGACAAATGGTTCCACACGAACCGGGACCAATGCCCACGAGGCCCCAGCCGGCCCCCTGGGCTCACGAACCGGGTCTAATACCCCCCATTGGTCCCGGTTCTAATGGGCTGGCCAAGGCCGAACGGTAGCCCTGTTTTCTACTAGTGAACATGGAGAGATGCGGTTTGCAGATGTAGACATGAGCTACAAAATGGTTACATGCATGTAGAATAACTTTCAATGATCACTACTTCTTCCTCGACATAGACCACCTCTTTGACGACATGGCCGGCAAGGACGTCGACCCCAAGACCAATGCTTCTGCCGTTGTTCTGTACGTTCTCATGTTCTCTTTGTTTGAAGTCGTATCATAGTTTCTTGTTCTAGTGTGTGTTCTACGTATGTTCTGTTCAAGTTCATATATGCAGATGCTATTTAACTTATCTATGTCAGATTGCATGACTTGTTTTATCACTGTTATAATAGTCATGTTTATCTACTATTTCTGTTAATAAAGTCATATGCTAAATTGCTCATATGTCCCACAAAGACCTGACGTCGCCGTCCTCACAGTGGCAGATCCAGGATTTCATACTTGAATGTTCAAAAAAAATTGCGGGTTTCAAAAAGTAAAGAAATCTGAAATTTTTATGTAGCAAGAATTTTTTTCTATCAAAATGACAATACCTTAATAAAATGACAAAAGAATAAATATTATTTACTTACATCATCATACATTTGGGGATCACATAGCCATTAGCATACAATACATCTGAAGACAATGAACAAGAAGAATGCTAATCACCTGGTCCTGGTGACATGCGTAGGTGTATACTGATGTGCAACTCATGCTAAAGGTAACAATCATGATCTTATGTCACTGGCTGAGAGGTCATCTCGGGACTGATATACACACCATATATAAAAAATTCTTGCCAAACATATGTACACCAGTGACCAACTATGGATCCGCCCCTGCGTCCTCACCCGTCAGACCCGTCAGACGTGAAATCACTTCTTCTTCTTTTTTTTGCCGAGAGATTTTGCCAAGAACTAAAATTGCCGAGAGTACCCTTTTGGTTTTGCCAAGAACTGGAATTGCCGAGAGTACCCTTTTGGTTTTGCCAAGAACTGGAATTGCCGAGTTTTCTTGTCCTTCACCGAGTCGGCAAAGCGGGTGATTCCAGTAGACAGCAGTGCTGGATACAATCAGCCATTGGAAAACTTTACTATGCCACAAAAGAAATGTCACTGAAAAAACTGTCTACTGAAATTTATACTACGCGATTCCTGATTTTGTACTGGTCGTACATAGGAATAGCATTGCTCATCCCGGAATGCGTGTGTTTACAGGCTAGCCCATTATCGGCCGGTATAGGCGCTACAGGAACGTGGTGAGATGCGGCCTGCACATGTTGACATGAGCGGGGTCACATGCATGCATATAGAGTAACGTTCAATGAGCTAATACTTTGGAGTGTAGTATGAGCCATATTTTAGTTAGCACTTGGCAGCAACAATGCTAGTAGCAAGTGCAGGAAGCACAGCAGGTCAGCAAGAGCAACCCGGCTATATATTGAGTAGGTTTTCTCGCTGCAACTGCAGGCCCTAAATATTTAGTCTGTAGTACTACGAAAGGAGAAGAGAAGAAGATGGATCCTACGCCTTGTATAGCCAGCTTCCCAAAGGATGTCTTGAACTATAGATATGCAAATTCCCGAGGGTTTGTTGTTGTTGTTAAGTTAGACGCACTCGCAGATGAGTTTGAGGTGGAATCCCAGGAGATGAGGTGGAAGATGCATAGGCTCCCTGCAAGCGTGCCTGATATGGGACGCCAGTTCATCGAGCCAATGGCCCTGGCCATTGGCCCTTACCACCGTGGCTCGCCCCACCTTGAGGGGATGGAGAAGGCCAAGTGCGTGGTTGCCGAACACTTCATCAGGAAGTCGGGCCGGTCGCCCGGGGAGCTGTATGCGCAGATCCTCGGGATCACCAACCAGGTCCGTAGGCTGTACGCTGTCGACGCGGTGTCAGGTATCGACTCACAGGACTTCGCGGCTATGATATTTCGCGATGCCTGCTTCTTGCTGCAGTATATGCTTATGTATTCAGGCGGACAAGATGCGCTGGATTCATCACTGCAACGTTTCTTCTTCTCCAACCGAACTTGTATAGATAATGACATTATGCTGCTGGAAAACCAACTCCCCTGGTTGGCCATCGAAGCTCTAATGCCCGGCAGGAAAGTCCTAGTGGAGAAGTTCATTGTAGCGATGGGGGACACGATGCAAATCCTCGGAGACTCTTCCGTTGGCTCCATCTCCATCACCATGGAGCCAGAAGACCAACCACCGCATCTCCTTGGCCTCCTCCGATGGCACAAGACTCGATTGCCCAATCAAGTGCCAGTATCCAAACCACCTGGTGATGGAATCAGGCAAGTCTCGGTATCTGTTAGCGCCATGACACTTGAAGGAGTCGGCATCAAGCTAAAACACTGCAAAAATGATCTTACGTTGAGCAATATGGGTATCACCAAAGAATTCTTCTTCGACAAGTTGTTGCTGCCGTCACTGAATCTGGACCGTACAAGGGCATCTTGGATCGCCAACATGGCGGCTTTCGAGGTATGCACGGCCACAAATTCCTCCCAGTCCCAGGATCCTGACGATGCTTCTGTTTGCTCGTACGTCGCCATCCTCGCGATGCTCATGGATCGGGAGGAGGACGTGCACAAGCTGCGATCAGAGGGTTTCATTCACGGAGAACTATCCGACAAGCAAATTCTCGAATTCTTCAATGGACTTGCCCAACAAATGTCCCCCGGTGCCTACTACTTCGAAATCTTGGCTGATATCGAAGCCTGCAAGCGCAAGAGGTGGCTGCGGATTATGGTGTGCAAGTTTGTCTCTGACAATGCTAAAACCATCGCCGCAGTGCTTTCCCTCATTGGCGTTTTTGTGGGGATCTTCAAGACGCTCTATTCTCTCAAGCAACACTAGAGCGCCATAAGCTATGATGAGACGGCCGATGTTTGCGATTCGACAACCATGCCACAAGCACGTTCCAGTGCTCCATTCATATGTGGTTGATTACTGTTGACGTATAATGTGCTGCCTAGTCTCTTCCATCAGATCGGTCTTTTGGTTGCATTGGCTAGAGCATGCACTTCTACATGGTATCAAAGCCAAGAGGTCTTGAGTTCAAGACCCGGCGGGCGCAATTAAATTGCAGCCCACTTTCGGTCCACGTTTAGGCCTGAGGGAGCCACACGTGAGGGGGGGTGTTGACGTATAATGTGCTGCCTAGTCTCTTCCATCAGATCGGTCTTTTGGTTGCATTGGCTAGAGCATGCACTTCTACAATTACAATGGCGTGTGTTATTCCATCTTCTGCCCTTAGCTGCCTTTGTGCACAACTTCTTGTATGGGCGTTCCATTTTGAAATATTTTGTTTGATCCAGCTTCAGTTTACCTACTCTGTTGGTTGTAATAACTCTGGGGTGTCTGTTGTGATTGTTGTATCGAATCTATGTTACAAGTTTATTTTCATGTTGTTTCATATGGTGGTCTCCTGTTGCGGTAAATTTTATTGCCCATGCTTGTTGCGAATATGCGGGTGCACAAGCACCTCCACCGTCTGGTCGCTTCTCCGTTGCCGGCTTCTTCTCGGCGGCAGCGACATGTCCGATAAAGCGACGACGACGACGAGATGCAGAGTAAAGGGGGACACTAGCGTTTCAGCGGGCCGGCCCGAGATGGGTCTGTTAGGCAATGGAAACCCGACCTACTAACCAATCGGATCCTACTAAACAATATGTTATCCACATATAATATTAGAAAAACTATAGAGCTCTCACTCATTTTCTTGTAAATACAAGCTTTTTCAAAAATCTGTATAAACCATATGCTTTAATCACATCATCAAAGTGTATATTCCAACTCCGAGATGCTTGCACCAGTTCATAAATGGATCGCTGGAGCTTGCACACTTTTTTAGCACCTTTAGATTCGTCAAAATCTTCTGGTTGCATCATATACAACTCATCTTTAAAAAATCCATTAAGAAATGCAGTTTTAACATCCATTTGCCAGATTTCATAATCATAAAATGCGGCAATTGCTAACATGATTCAGACAGACTTAAGCACCGCTATGAGTGAGAAAGTCTCATCGTAGTCAACTCTTTGAACTTGTCAAAAAACATTTTGCGACAAGTCGAGCTTTATAGACAGTAACATTACCATAAGCGTCAGTCTTCTTTTTAAGGATCCATTTATTCTCGAACCCGTAGGGTACTCTTTCATGTATGAAGGTAAAAGAACTCAGTAATGCAAAACATCTCGGTAGACATAATTATTTTCCAGGCGGCAAGGAAAAAGGAGTTAGCGACAAAAAGTAACTCGGCCAAGTCTGACATTGTCGAGTCCACCCGGAAGGTACTTGGTAGTGTCCTAACCAACAGACGCCATCATTAGCCAGTCAACGGCGGGTTGTCTTTGCCAAGTTTCCATTAACGGGAACTCGCGCAATCATTTTCTTAATAAGGAATGTCAGGTGTCATGTATTGGCCGAGCACCCGACCAAAAACACTCGGCAAAAGGATTGACCATTCCTCTTCTCTAACTTATAAAACATACATCATGCGTGTGGCCTTCGGCTTGGCTTTTACCTCTAGTGCAGACAAGTCGTCCTAACACTCCTAGTCAGCATCATTCTCCACGTACCAAGATATGTGAGGGAATCGTGATTGTTGTTGCTGGGTAGGACGACTTTTGCGCCATATACCATGAAAAACGGAGTTTCCGTAGCCTTCTCCTGGGCCCGGCATAACACAAAGCCTTAGAGAATCAGCTCGCCCCATGAATCCGTGATGTACTCCGGATTGTTGAATCGGATGATCCGTCCTGGAGCATAGTTCTCAGCCGGACCGAGGTGGTTGGTCGAGTCCTGCATGGGCCACCATTGTTATGCCAGTCTTAAGTTAGGCTTACTTGAAAATTTTGGTCTGCAGCTCCTAGGCCTACCCCAAAATTTTGGCTTGGTGCTCCTGTGACCGGCATAATGAGCTTGCGATGTGAATCTGCAACGTACTCCAAATTGCTGAATCAGATGATCCGGGCAGGAACATAATTGTCGACCAGGACAAGGTGGCCGGTCAAGTCGACAACGAAGCTCATGGCGTCTAAAATGAAGATTTGACCTAGCGTCTAGGTCATGCCGGTGTCAATTGGCGATCCCATCTAATCTTTAGGTTCACCACGCGGGACCTATATGGCGACCACTGTCGGAGTTGATTATGGCAGATCCATCGGTAGGTTATCCTGACAAGGTGAGTATAACAGAGGGTAAACAGGAGACCATATTTACCCAGGTTCAGGTCCTCCTTACAAGGAAAAACCCTACCCATGCTCGTTTACATGGCGATTGGGGCCCGAGGGAACTGCATGATCTCTACCGACTAGTTTGGCCCCGTCTTATATAGGATACCGAGGCCCCTGGGGTTACAAGGACTTAGTCGGTTATGTTGGTGGAGGGTCCTCCACGAATATAGATTCCTTGTCGGAACGCGAAGTCTCCCTGAATCTTCCCTCTTCAGGGCCCATATGGGCCGGCATGATGGCCTACAGCAGGAAAAGACCTAGGGGGGCTCGAGCCAGCAATCAGAGAGGTAAGCCACCCCTGGACCGTAACATCGTCAATTTATTTCCTGTTCGTTTTTTCTTTTCTGAAATACATGTTAAAAAAAGTAGCAAACATTGAACATTTTTTCAATAGAAAATGAACATGTTTAGATACATGTTCAACATTTTATAAATACAAGTTCAACATTTATTTGAAAACATGTTGAAGATTTACTAAATATGCGGTTCAATTTTTTTTAACACATGTTGAACTTTTTTGAATATGGATCACATTTTAAAAAATGCAACCACTGTGTTAAGTATTAGAACCTTTTTAAGCTTTTCATGAACTATTTTTTATACGTTATGAGCGTTTCATTTTCAAAATTGCGCGACTAATCTTCGAAAAAACTAACCCATACATATGGCATCTTGCACATCGCTCACACGCTTCCATCACCACTCATTTTACCACGTATGAACAGATGACATCAGCAGAAATCTTTTTGGTTTCAGTTTAAAAATGTTTAATCTCCTAATTAAAAAATCAAATTAAAAATCAGTTTTCACCATTAAATCCGTCTCGACGAGATCTTCAAAACTAGAACCCATGTTGGTATGTTTCGACGAAAAAAAAATTGCCCAAAAGTTGCCATGATATTTATACTGTAGTTGTCGTAGTGCTTAAACTAAGTTGCCATGTGGCAATTTTAGTTTTTAGAGCATGGCAATTTTAGTTTTTTTATGATGCCAATTTCAGTACTTTGACTATGAAAATTATTTTTTGTATGAACCATGACAATTTTAAGTGCATGTATCATGTCAATTTTAGTTTATGGTTCATGGCAAGTCTAGTTTCTTAATTTTCCGTTTTATAATATGTCAAAATTTACTTTTAAATATAGAAGAAAATAGCTTAAATATATCATGACAACTTGAGTGTAAACATCATGGCAATTCATATGCAATAGAAATGGCAACTTTTAACCCAATTTTTTTTTATTAAAATATATTAATATGAGATCTAGTTTCGAAGATCTCGTCGCGAGGGATTTAATGGTAAAACGGATCTTTAATCAGATTTTTCATTTAAGAGATAAAATATTTTAAAATCTAAAAATACAAAAAGATTCTCACATGCATGCATGCGGTGATGTGGCATAGTCTGTGTGCTATAGAGTGTGTGGGCGGTTATGGCTCCCACCACACGTGTGGGCATTAGGGTTGTCCATAATCTTTTACATTTCATGAACATTTTCTAAAAATGTTATGAAACATATTTTAAAACTTGTGCTTTTTTTTACTGTCCTGAACATATTGAAAATTTGTAAAAAAAATCTGTGTACCATCTAAAACATGTTCATTCAAAAATGACCACGACTTTGTAAAAAACTGAACAATAAAAATAGAAAATACTTTGTGTGATGAAGATAGAGCAACAACCAGACTATATGATTTTGTAGGGATAACTTTCTTTGGCCATGTTATTTTGAGAAGACATGATTACTTTGATTAGTATGCTTGAAGTATTACTATTTCTTATGTCAATATGAACTTTTATTTTGTATTCATTTGTATCTGAACATTCATGCCACAATAAAGAAAATTACATTATGAATTATGCTAGGTATCATTCCACATCAAAAATTCTCTTTTTATCATTTATCTACTCGAGGACGAGCAGGAATTAAGCTTGGGGATGCTTGATACGCCTCCAACGTATCTATAATTTTTTATTGTTCCATGCTATTATATTACCCCTTTTGGATGTTTATGGGCTTTATTTTACACATTTATATCATTTTTGGGACTAACCTACTAACCGGAGGCCCAGCCCGTATTGCTGTTTTTTTTGCCTATTTCAGTATTTCGAAGAAAAGGAATATCAAACGGAGTCCAAACGGAATGAAACCTTCGGGAGCATGATTTTTGAAACGAACGTGATCCGGAGAGCTTGGAGTGCAAGTCAAGAAGCTGCCGAGGAAGCCACGAGATAGGAGGGGCCCCTCCTGTAGGGCGCGCCCCCTGTCTCGTGGGCCCCTCGGGCGGCCACCGACGTACTTCTTCCTCCTATATATACCTACGTACCCCGAAAACATCCAGGGGCATCACGAAACACAATTTCCACCGCCGTAACCTTCTGTATCCGCGAGATCTCATCTTGGAGCCTTCGCCGGCACTCTGTCGGAGGGGGAATCGACCATAGAGGGCTTCTACATCAACATCGTTGCCCCTCCAATGAGTTGTGAGTAGTTTACCACAGACCTACGGGTCCATAGTTATTAGCTAGATGGCTTCTTCTCTCTTTTTGGATCTCAAACAATGTTCTCCCCCTCTCTTGTGGAGATCTATTCGATGTAAACTCTTTTTGCGGTGTGTTTGTCGAGATCCGATGAATTGTGGGTTTATGATCAAGTTTATCTATGAATAATATTTGAGTCTTATCTGAATTCTTTTATGTATGATTGAGTTATCTTTGCAAGTCTCTTCGAATTATCAGTTTGGTTTGGCCTACTAGATTGGTCTTTCTTGCCATGAGAGAAGTGCTTAGCTTTGGGTTCAATCTTGCGGTGTCTTTACCCAGTGACAGAAAGGGTTGCAAGGCATGTATTGTATTGTTTCCATCGAGGATAACAAGATGGGGTTTATATCATATTGCATGAGTTTATCCCTCTACATCATGTCATCTTGCTTAATGCGTTACTTTGTTCTTATGAACTTAATACTCTAGATGCAGGCAGGAGTCGGTCGATGTGTGGAGTAATAGTAGTAGATGCAGGCAGGAGTCGGTCTACTTGTTATGGACGTGATGCCAATATAATCTCATAACTATGCGCTTTTCTATCAATTACTCGACAGTAATTTGTTCACCCACCGTAATACTTATGATATCTTGAGAGAAGCCTCTAGTGAAACCTATGGCCCCCGGGTCTATCCTTTATCATATTTGCTTTCAATCTACTTTTATTTGCATCTTTACCTTTTGCATCTATATTATAAAATACCAAAAATATATTTATCTTATCATACTATATTTATTAGATCTCACTTTCGCAAGTGGCTGTGAAGGGATTGACAACCCTTTTATTGCGTTGGTTGCGAGTTCTCAGTTTGTTTGTGTAGGTGCGTGGGACTTTTGAGGAGCCTCCTATTGGATTGATACCTTGGTTCTCAAAACTGAGGGAAATACTTACGCTATACTTGTTGCATCACCCTCTCCTCTTCGAGGAAAACCAACGCAAGCTCAAGATGTAGCACGGGCCTGCATCCTGGCCCTAGTAATGGGTTTCTAGTCGTATGCAGGCCGTGGTGGCCCTGTAGGTGGCACTTTTTTCAATTATTTCCCAGTTTTTTTTGCTTTCTTTTTTGTTTCTAATTACTTATTTATTTTCTTTTACAATAATTCTTTTTGCTATTAAAGTTTGTAACAAAATTCTAATTACTTATTTATTTTCTTTTATGATAATTCTTTTTACTTTTAATGTTTTGAACAAAATTCTAATTACTTATTTATTTTCTTTTATGATAATTCTTTTTGCTATTAAAGTTTGTAACAAAATTCTATATAATTTTAGTTTTAACAATACTTGAGGTTTATAAAAGCTTTTTAGTTGATTCCTTTAATTTTTTTCCTAGTTTTTTTGCTTTCTTTTTTGTTTCTAATTACTTATTTATTTTCTTTTACGATAATTCTTTTTGCTATTAAAGTTTGTAACAAAATTCTAATTACTTATTTATTTTCTTTTATGATAATTCTTTTTGCTTTTAATGTTTTGAACAAAATTCTAATTATTTATTTATTTTCTTTTATGATAATTCTTTTTGCTATTAAAGTTTGTAACAAAATCCTATATAATTTTTGTTTCAATAATACTAGAGGTTTATAAAAGCTTTTTAGTTGATTCCTTTAGTACCAGTTCTAAGGCTGTTACAAGGGCATTTTATTTGGTACGGGTTTTAAGGCTGGGGCCCCACGAGCACCATTTAGTACCGGTTCGTGGTATGAACCGGTAAAAGAGTTTTTTAGTTGATTCTTTCTGCAGCAGTTTTTTAGTCCCACCTCGCCAAGCAAGAGGCACTCGTAGCGATTTATAAGCCCTGAGTGTAGAGACGATGACGGGAGAAGCGCAGTGCTCATCTGCACGTTGGCCTGAAGCTAAGCAACATGCAGGTGAGCATTGCGCCTCTCTTTTATTTTGGCATGGGATCATAATTTCATCCACATAGCATATGCAAGAAAGTTGAGAGGGTTACGGCAAAAACTGGATGCACTTCGTGTACAAAACGAACAATCAGGATTTCATACGGAAACTTGTCTATTACAACATGCATTTCAAATGAACTACAAAAAGGTTGAAAGTTGGCATGGTATCATCATAATAGTTGTGGAGAAAGTCTTCACTTTTTCTTCGCTTGTGTCCTTTCCTTATTGCGCCGTAACCATGGATAATCTTCATCATTTATTAGGATGCTTGGGTCAGCCTTGACTTTGAAGGGAGGAATTTCATGAAACTTTTCATAATCTTCGGACATGTCTGTCTTGCCCTCCACTCCCACGATGTCCCTTTTTCCTGAAAGAACTATGTTGCGCTTTGGATCATCGTATGATGCATTCGCTTCCTTATTTTTTCCTTTTTCTCGGTTTGGTAGACATGTCGTTCACATAGATAACCTGTGCCACATCATTGGCTAGGACGAACGGTTCGTCAGTGTACCCAAGATTGTTCGGATCCACTGTTGTCATTCCGTACTGTGGGTCTACTTGTACCTCGCCTCCTGACAGATTAACCCATTTGCACTTAAACAAAGGGACCTTAAAATCTACTCCGTAGTCAAGTTCCCATATGTCCACTATGTAACCATAATATGTGTCCTTTCCCTTCTCGGTGGCTGCATCAAAGCGGACACTGCTGTTTTGGTTGGTGCTCTTTTGATCTTGGGCGAACGTGTAAAATGTATTCCCATTTATCTCGTAACCTTTCCAAATCGTAACAGTCGAAGATGGTCCCCTGGACAACGAGTACAGCTCATCACAAACAGTGTTTTCATCTCTGAGACATGTTTCCAACCAACTGCTGAAAGTCCTGATGTGTTCACATGTAATCCAGCCGTCGCACTACTCCGGGTGTTTGGAGCGCAGACTGTTCTTGAGTTCATCGACATAAGGGGTCACCAAGGTAGAGTTCTGTAGAACTGTGCAGTGTGTTTGAGACCAAGAATATCCGTCCCTGCATATTATTGTCTCCCCTCCAAGCGTGCCTTTTCCAGTCAGTCTCTCCTCATACCACGATTTAGGGAGACCTATCTTCTTAAGGTCAGGAATGAAGTCAACACAAAACCCAATGGCATCCTCTGTTTGATAGCCCATGGACATGCTTCCTTTAGGTACATATTGTGTAAAAATACGGGTTCTAGAATGACAATCTCGTCAACTAGATGAACTAGGACGTGCGTCATGATTATTGAAGAAGGATGGTGGGAACACCAGCTCGAAACTGACAAGACATTGCACCACATCACTCCTTAGCCTTGGTATGATTTCTGGATCGATCACCTTCTGAGAGATTGCATTGAGGAATGCACATAGCTTCACAATGGCTAATCGGACATTTTCCAGTAGAAGCCCCCTCAATGCAACCAGAAGCAGTTGCGTCATAATCACGTGGCAGTCATGAGACTTTAGGTTCTGAAACTTTTTCTCTGTTATATTTATTATTCCCTTTATATTCGACGAGAAGCCAGTCGGGACCTTCATACTAAGCAGGCATTCAAAGAAGATTTCCTTCTCTTCTTTGGTAAGAGCGTAGCTGGCAGGACCTTCATACTGCTTTGGAGGCATGCCGTCTTTTTCGTGCAAACGTTGCAGGTCCTCCTGTGCCTCAGCTGTATCTTTTGCCTTCTCATACACGCCCAAGAAGCCTAGCAGGTTGACGCAAAGGTTCTTCGTCACGTGCATCACGTCGATCGAAGAGCGGACCTCTAGGTCTTTTCAGTAGGGTAGGTCCCAAAATATAGATTTCTTCTTCCACATGGGTGCGTGTCCCCTAGCGTCACTCGGAACAGCTAGTCCGCCGGGACCCTTTCCAAATATTACGTGTAAATCATTGACCATAGCAAGTACGTGATCACCGGTATGCATGGCGGGCTTCTTCCGGTGATCTGCCTCGCCTTTGAAATGCTTGCCTTTCTTTCGACATTGATGGTTGGTCGGAAGAAATCGACGATGGCCCAGGTACACATTCTTCCTGCAGCTTCCCAGGTATATACTTTGGGTGTCAGCTAAACAGTGCGTGCATGCGTGGTATCCCTTGTTTGTCTGTCCTGAAAGGTTACTGAGAGCGGGCCAATCGTTGATGGTTACAAACAGCAATGCGTCCAGGTTAAATTCCTCCTGTTTGTGCTCATCCCAGGCACGTACACCGTTTCCATTCCACAACTGTAAAAGTTCTTCAACTAATGGCCTTAGGTACACATCAATGTCGTTGTCGGGTTGCTTAGGGCCTTGGATGAGAACTGGCATCATAATGAACTTCGGCTTCATGCACATCCAAGGAGGAAGGTTATACATACATAGAGTCACGGGCCAGGTGCTGTGATTGCTGCTCTGCTCCCCGAAAGGATTAATGCCATCCGAGCTTAAACCAAACCATACGTTCCTTGGGTCACGTGCAAACTCAACCCAGTACTCTCTCTCGATTTTTCTCCAATGTGACCCATCAGCGGGTGCTCTTAACTTCCCGTCTTTCTTACGGTCCTCACTGTGCCATCGCATAAACTTGGCATGCTCTTTGTTTCTGAACAGTCATTTCAACCGTGGTATTATAGGAGCATACCACATCACCTTCGCAGGAACTCTGTTCCTGCGGGGCTCGCCGTCAACATCACCAGGGTCATCTCGTCTGATCTTATACCGCAATGCGCCGCATACTGGGCATGCGTTCAAATCCTCGTACGTACCGCGGTAGAGGATGCAGTCATTAGGGCATGCATGTATCTTCTGCACCTCCAATCCTAGAGGGCATACGACCTTCTTTGCTGCGTACGTACTGTCGGGCAATTCATTATCCTTTGGAAGCTTCTTCTTCAATATTTTTAGTAGCTTCTCAAATCCTTTGTCAGGCACAGCATTCTCTGCCTTCCACTGCAGCAATTCCAGTACGGTACCCAGCTTTGTGTTGCCATCTTCACAATTGGGGTACAATTTTTTTTTTGTGATCCTCTAACATGCGATCGAACTTCAGCTTCTCCTTTTGACTTTCGCATTGCGTCCTTGCATCGACAATGACCCGGCGGAGATCATCATCGGGCACATCGTATGGTTCCTCTTGATCTTCAGCAGCTTCCCCCGTTGCAGCATCATCGGGCACATCGTCTAGTTCCTCTTGATCTTCAGCAGCTCCCCCCATTGCAGCATAACCGTATTCAGGGGGCACATAGTTGTCATCGTCCTCTTCTTCTTCGCCGTCTTCCATCATAACCCCTATTTCTCCGTGCCTTGTCCAAACATTATAGTGTGGCATGAAATCCTTGTAAAGCAGGTGGGTGTGAAGGATTTTCCGGTCAGAGTAAGACTTTGTATTCCCATATTTAGTGCATGGACAACACATAAAACCATTCTGCTTGTTTGCCTCAGCCACTTCGAAAAAATTATGCACGCCCTTAATATACTCTGAGGTGTGTCTGTCACCATACATCCATTGTCGGTTCATCTGCGTGCATTATATATAATTATGTGTGTCAAAAGTAAGAAAATCAGACAAATATCTACCTAAAGTAAGAAAATCAGACAAGTATTAGAAAGAAGATAAGAATAAGAGGCTCACCATGGTGGTGCCGGCGACGAGATCGGCGCGGGCGATCAACGGCGGTGAAAACGGGGACGGGGCGTGACGGACCGCTAAATCTAGACAAATCTCGAAAAAAATGGAGCTCCGAGGTCGAGCTTCGAGAGGAGAAAGCTTAACTAGTGTGGCTCGGGCATTTCATCGAACACATCATGTGCATAGGAGGTGAACTAGAGCACCCAAATGCCCTCTCCTCGCCAGATTCAAAAAACAGAGCACTGGAGTGCTCTGCCGCGGCGGTGGGTATATATAGGCAAGTTATTTGTCCCGGTTCGTGGCATGAACCGGGACTAAAGCACCCCTTTCTGTCCCGGTTCAAGCCACGAACCGGGAGCAATGGTTGTGGGCCAGGAGCGAGGACCATTGGTCCCGGTTCGTGGCTTGAACCGGGACAAATGGTTCCACACGAACCGGGACCAATGCCCACGAGGCCCCAGCCGGCCCCCTGGGCTCACGAACCGGGTCTAATACCCCCCATTGGTCCCGGTTCTAATGGGCTGGCCAAGGCCGAACGGTAGCCCTGTTTTCTACTAGTGAACATGGAGAGATGCGGTTTGCAGATGTAGACATGAGCTACAAAATGGTTACATGCATGTAGAATAACTTTCAATGATCGCTACTTCTTCCTCGACATAGACCACCTCTTTGACGACATGGCCGGCAAGGACGTCGACCCCAAGACCAATGCTTCTGCCGTTGTTCTGTACGTTCTCATGTTCTCTTTGTTTGAAGTCGTATCATAGTTTCTTGTTCTAGTGTGTGTTCTACGTATGTTCTGTTCAAGTTCATATATGCAGATGCTATTTAACTTATCTATGTCAGATTGCATGACTTGTTTTATCACTGTTATAATAGTCATGTTTATCTACTATTTCTGTTAATAAAGTCATATGCTAAATTGCTCATATGTCCAACAAAGACCTGACGTCGCCGTCCTCACAGTGGCAGATCCAGGATTTCATACTTGAATGTTCAAAAAAAAATTGCGGGTTTCAAAAAGTAAAGAAATCTGAAATTTTTATGTAGCAAGAATTTTTTTCTATCAAAATGACAATACCTTAATAAAATGACAAAAGAATAAATATTATTTACTTACATCATCATACATTTGGGGATCACATAGCCATTAGCATACAATACATCTGAAGACAATGAACAAGAAGAATGCTAATCACCTGGTCCTGGTGACATGCGTAGGTGTATACTGATGTGCAACTCATGCTAAAGGTAACAATCATGATCTTATGTCACTGGCTGAGAGGTCATCTCGGGACTGATATACACACCATATATAAAAAATTCTTGCCAAACATATGTACACCAGTGACCAACTATGGATCCGCCCCTGCGTCCTCACCCGTCAGACCCGTCAGACGTGAAATCACTTCTTCTTCTTTTTTTTGCCGAGAGATTTTGCCAAGAACTAAAATTGCCGAGAGTACCCTTTTGGTTTTGCCAAGAACTGGAATTGCCGAGAGTACCCTTTTGGTTTTGCCAAGAACTGGAATTGCCGAGTTTTCTTGTCCTTCACCGAGTCGGCAAAGCGGGTGATTCCAGTAGACAGCAGTGCTGGATACAATCAGCCATTGGAAAACTTTACTATGCCACAAAAGAAATGTCACTGAAAAAACTGTCTACTGAAATTTATACTACGCGATTCCTGATTTTGTACTGGTCGTACATAGGAATAGCATTGCTCATCCCGGAATGCGTGTGTTTACAGGCTAGCCCATTATCGGCCGGTATAGGCGCTGCAGGAACGTGGTGAGATGCGGCCTGCACATGTTGACATGAGCGGGGTCACATGCATGCATATAGAGTAACGTTCAATGAGCTAATACTTTGGAGTGTAGTATGAGCCATATTTTAGTTAGCACTTGGCAGCAACAATGCTAGTAGCAAGTGCAGGAAGCACAGCAGGTCAGCAAGAGCAACCCGGCTATATATTGAGTAGGTTTTCTCGCTGCAACTGCAGGCCCTAAATATTTAGTCTGTAGTACTACGAAAGGAGAAGAGAAGAAGATGGATCCTACGCCTTGTATAGCCAGCTTCCCAAAGGATGTCTTGAACTATAGATATGCAAATTCCCGAGGGTTTGTTGTTGTTGTTAAGTTAGACGCACTCGCAGATGAGTTTGAGGTGGAATCCCAGGAGATGAGGTGGAAGATGCATAGGCTCCCTGCAAGCGTGCCTGATATGGGACGCCAGTTCATCGAGCCAATGGCCCTGGCCATTGGCCCTTACCACCGTGGCTCGCCCCACCTTGAGGGGATGGAGAAGGCCAAGTGCGTGGTTGCCGAACACTTCATCAGGAAGTCGGGCCGGTCGCCCGGGGAGCTGTATGCGCAGATCCTCGGGATCACCAACCAGGTCCGTAGGCTGTACGCTGTCGACGCGGTGTCAGGTATCGACTCACAGGACTTCGCGGCTATGATATTTCGCGATGCCTGCTTCTTGCTGCAGTATATGCTTATGTATTCAGGCGGACAAGATGCGCTGGATTCATCACTGCAACGTTTCTTCTTCTCCAACCGAAATTGTATAGATAATGACATTATGCTGCTGGAAAACCAACTCCCCTGGTTGGCCATCGAAGCTCTAATGCCCGGCAGGAAAGTCCCAGTGGAGAAGTTCATTGTAGCGATGGGGGACACGATGCAAATCCTCGGAGACTCTTCCGTTGGCTCCATCTCCATCACCATGGAGCCAGAAGACCAACCACCGCATCTCCTTGGCCTCCTCCGATGGCACAAGACTCAATTGCCCAATCAAGTGCCAGTATCCAAACCACCTGGTGATGGAATCAGGCAAGTCTCGGTATCTGTTAGCGCCATGACACTTGAAGGAGTCGGCATCAAGCTAAAACACTGCAAAAATGATCTTACGTTGAGCAATATGGGTATCACCAAAGAATTCTTCTTCGACAAGTTGTTGCTGCCGTCACTGAATCTGGACCGTACAAGGGCATCTTGGATCGCCAACATGGCGGCTTTCGAGGTATGCACGGCCACAAATTCCTCCCAGTCCCAGGATCCTGACGATGCTTCTGTTTGCTCGTACGTCGCCATCCTCGCGATGCTCATGGATCGGGAGGAGGACGTGCACAAGCTGCGATCAGAGGGTTTCATTCACGGAGAACTATCCGACAAGCAAATTCTCGAATTCTTCAATGGACTTGCCCAACAAATGTCCCCCGGTGCCTACTACTTCGAAATCTTGGCTGATATCGAAGCCTGCAAGCGCAAGAGGTGGCTGCGGATTATGGTGTGCAAGTTTGTCTCTGACAATGCTAAAACCATCGCCGCAGTGCTTTCCCTCATTGGCGTTTTTGTGGGGATCTTCAAGACGCTCTATTCTCTCAAGCAACACTAGAGCGCCATAAGCTATGATGAGACGGCCGATGTTTGCGATTCGACAACCATGCCACAAGCACGTTCCAGTGCTCCATTCATATGTGGTTGATTACTGTTGACGTATAATGTGCTGCCTAGTCTCTTCCATCAGATCGGTCTTTTGGTTGCATTGGCTAGAGCATGCACTTCTACATGGTATCAAAGCCAAGAGGTCTTGAGTTCAAGACCCGGCGGGCGCAATTAAATTGCAGCCCACTTTCGGTCCACGTTTGTTTAGGCCTGAGGGAGCCACACGTGAGGGGGGGTGTTGACGTATAATGTGCTGCCTAGTCTCTTCCATCAGATCGGTCTTTTGGTTGCATTGGCTAGAGCATGCACTTCTACAATTACAATGGCGTGTGTTATTCCATCTTCTGCCCTTAGCTGCCTTTGTGCACAACTTCTTGTATGGGCGTTCCATTTTGAAATATTTTGTTTGATCCAGCTTCAGTTTACCTACTCTGTTGGTTGTAATAACTCTGGGGTGTCTGTTGTGATTGTTGTATCGAATCTATGTTACAAGTTTATTTTCATGTTGTTTCATATGGTGGTCTCCTGTTGCGGTAAATTTTATTGCCCATGCTTGTTGCGAATATGCGGGTGCACAAGCACCTCCACCGTCTGGTCGCTTCTCCGTTGCCGGCTTCTTCTCGGCGGCAGCGACATGTCCGATAAAGCGACGACGACGACGAGATGCAGAGTAAAGGGGGACACTAGCGTTTCAGCGGGCCGGCCCGAGATGGGTCTGTTAGGCAATGGAAACCCGACCTACTAACCAATCGGATCCTACTAAACAATATGTTATCCACATATAATATTAGAAATACTATAGAGCTCTCACTCATTTTCTTGTAAATACAAGCTTTTTCAAAAATCTGTATAAACCATATGCTTTAATCACATCATCAAAGTGTATATTCCAACTCCGAGATGCTTGCACCAGTTCATAAATGGATCGCTGGAGCTTGCACACTTTTTTAGCACCTTTAGATTCGTCAAAATCTTCTGGTTGCATCATATACAACTCATCTTTAAAAAATCCATTAAGAAATGCAGTTTTAACATCCATTTGCCAGATTTCATAATCATAAAATGCGGCAATTGCTAACATGATTCAGACAGACTTAAGCACCGCTATGAGTGAGAAAGTCTCATCGTAGTCAACTCTTTGAACTTGTCAAAAAACATTTTGCGACAAGTCGAGCTTTATAGACAGTAACATTACCATAAGCGTCAGTCTTCTTTTTAAGGATCCATTTATTCTCGAACCCGTAGGGTACTCTTTCATGTATGAAGGTAAAAGAACTCAGTAATGCAAAACATCTCGGTAGACATAATTATTTTCCAGGCGGCAAGGAAAAAGGAGTTAGCGACAAAAAGTAACTCGGCCAAGTCTGACATTGTCGAGTCCACCCGGAAGGTACTTGGTAGTGTCCTAACCAACAGACGCCATCATTAGCCAGTCAACGGCGGGTTGTCTTTGCCAAGTTTCCATTAACGGGAACTCGCGCAATCATTTTCTTAATAAGGAATGTCAGGTGTCATGTATTGGCCGAGCACCCGACCAAAAACACTCGGCAAAAGGATTGACCATTCCTCTTCTCTAACTTATAAAACATACATCATGCGTGTGGCCTTCGGCTTGGCTTTTACCTCTAGTGCAGACAAGTCGTCCTAACACTCCTAGTCAGCATCATTCTCCACGTACCAAGATATGTGAGGGGAATCGTGATTGTTGTTGCTGGGTAGGACGACTTTTGCGCCATATACCATGAAAAACGGAGTTTCCGTAGCCTTCTCCTGGGCCCGGCATAACACAAAGCCTTAGAGAATCAGCTCGCCCCATGAATCCGTGATGTACTCCGGATTGTTGAATCGGATGATCCGTCCTGGAGCATAGTTCTCAGCCGGACCGAGGTGGTTGGTCGAGTCCTGCATGGGCCACCACTGTTATGCCAGTCTTAAGTTAGGCTTACTTGAAAATTTTGGTCTGCAGCTCCTAGGCCTACCCCAAAATTTTGGCTTGGTGCTCCTGTGACCGGCATAATGAGCTTGCGATGTGAATCTGCAACGTACTCCAAATTGCTGAATCAGATGATCCGGGCAGGAACATAATTGTCGACCAGGACAAGGTGGCCGGTCAAGTCGACAACGAAGCTCATGGCGTCTAAAATGAAGATTTGACCTAGCGTCTAGGTCATGCCGGTGTCAATTGGCGATCCCATCTAATCTTTAGGTTCACCACGCGGGACCTATATGGCGACCACTGTCGGAGTTGATTATGGCAGATCCATCGGTAGGTTATCCTGACAAGGTGAGTATAACAGAGGGTAAACAGGAGACCATATTTACCCAGGTTCAGGTCCTCCTTACAAGGAAAAACCCTACCCATGCTCGTTTACATGGCGATTGGGGCCCGAGGGGACTGCATGATCTCTATCGACTAGTTTGGCCCCGTCTTATATAGGATACCGAGGCCCCTGGGGTTACAAGGACTTAGTCGGTTATGTTGGTGGAGGGTCCTCCACGAATATAGATTCCTTGTCGGAACGCGAAGTCTCCCTGAATCTTCCCTCTTCAGGGCCCATATGGGCCGGCATGATGGCCTACAGCAGGAAAAGACCTAGGGGGGCTCGAGCCAGCAATCAGAGAGGTAAGCCACCCCTGGACCGTAACATCGTCAATTTATTTCCTGTTCGTTTTTTCTTTTCTGAAATACATGTTAAAAAAAGTAGCAAACATTGAACATTTTTTCAATAGAAAATGAACATGTTTAGATACATGTTCAACATTTTATAAATACAAGTTCAACATTTATTTGAAAACATGTTGACGATTTACTAAATATGCGGTTCAATTTTTTTAACACATGTTGAACTTTTTTGAATATGGATCACATTTTAAAAAATGCAACCACTGTGTTAAGTATTAGAACCTTTTTAAGCTTTTCATGAACTATTTTTTATACGTTATGAGCGTTTCATTTTCAAAATTGCGCGACTAATCTTCGAAAAAACTAACCCATACATATGGCATCTTGCACATCGCTCACACGCTTCCATCACCACTCATTTTACCACGTATGAACAGATGACATCAGCAGAAATCTTTTTGGTTTCAGTTTAAAAATGTTTAATCTCCTAATTAAAAAATCAAATTAAAAATCAGTTTTCACCATTAAATCCGTCTCGACGAGATCTTCAAAACTAGAACCCATGTTGGTATGTTTCAACGAAAAAAAAATTGCCCAAAAGTTGCCATGATATTTATACTGTAGTTGTCGTAGTGCTTAAACTAAGTTGCCATGTGGCAATTTTAGTTTTTAGAGCATGGCAATTTTAGTTTTTTTATGATGCCAATTTCAGTACTTTGACTATGAAAATTATTTTTTGTATGAACCATGACAATTTTAAGTGCATGTATCATGTCAATTTTAGTTTATGGTTCATGGCAAGTCTAGTTTCTTAATTTTCCGTTTTATAATATGTCAAAATTTACTTTTAAATATAGAAGAAAATAGCTTAAATATATCATGACAACTTGAGTGTAAACATCATGGCAATTCATATGCAATAGAAATGGCAACTTTTAACCCATTTTTTTTTATTAAAATATATTAATATGAGATCTAGTTTCGAAGATCTCGTCGCGAGGGATTTAATGGTAAAACGGATCTTTAATCAGATTTTTCATTTAAGAGATAAAATATTTTAAAATCTAAAAATACAAAAAGATTCTCACATGCATGCATGCGGTGATGTGGCATAGTCTGTGTGCTATAGAGTGTGTGGGCGGTTATGGCTCCCACCACACGTGTGGGCATTAGGGTTGTCCATAATCTTTTACATTTCATGAACATTTTCTAAAAATGTTATGAAACATATTTTAAAACTTGTGCTTTTTTTTACTGTCCTGAACATATTGAAAATTTGTAAAAAAAATCTGTGTACCATCTAAAACATGTTCATTCAAAAATGACCACGACTTTGTAAAAAACTGAACAATAAAAATAGAAAATACTTTGTGTGATGAAGATAGAGCAACAACCAGACTATATGATTTTGTAGGGATAACTTTCTTTGGCCATGTTATTTTGAGAAGACATGATTACTTTGATTAGTATGCTTGAAGTATTACTATTTCTTATGTCAATATGAACTTTTATTTTGTATTCATTTGTATCTGAACATTCATGCCACAATAAAGAAAATTACATTATGAATTATGCTAGGTATCATTCCACATCAAAAATTCTCTTTTTATCATTTATCTACTCGAGGACGAGCAGGAATTAAGCTTGGGGATGCTTGATACGCCTCCAACGTATCTATAATTTTTTATTGTTCCATGCTATTATATTACCCCTTTTGGATGTTTATGGGCTTTATTTTACACATTTATATCATTTTTGGGACTAACCTACTAACCGGAGGCCCAGCCCGTATTGCTGTTTTTTTTGCCTATTTCAGTATTTCGAAGAAAAGGAATATCAAACGGAGTCCAAACGGAATGAAACCTTCGGGAGCATGATTTTTGGAACGAACGTGATCCGGAGAGCTTGGAGTGCAAGTCAAGAAGCTGCCGAGGAAGCCACGAGATAGGAGGGGCCCCTCCTGTAGGGCGCGCCCCGTGTCTCGTGGGCCCCTCGGGCGGCCACCGACGTACTTCTTCCTCCTATATATACCTACGTACCCCAAAAACATCCAGGGGCATCACGAAAGACAATTTCCACCGCCGTAACCTTCTGTATCCGCGAGATCTCATCTTGGAGCCTTCGCCGGCACTCTGTCGGAGGGGGAATCGACCATAGAGGGCTTCTACATCAACATCGTTGCCCCTCCGATGAGTTGTGAGTAGTTTACCACAGACCTACGGGTCCATAGTTATTAGCTAGATGGCTTCTTCTCTCTTTTTGGATCTCAAACAATGTTCTCCCCCTCTCTTGTGGAGATCTATTCGATGTAAACTCTTTTTGCGGTGTGTTTGTCGAGATCCGATGAATTGTGGGTTTATGATCAAGTTTATCTATGAATAATATTTGAGTCTTATCTGAATTCTTTTATGTATGATTGAGTTATCTTTGCAAGTCTCTTCGAATTATCAGTTTGGTTTGGCCTACTAGATTGGTCTTTCTTGCCATGAGAGAAGTGCTTAGCTTTGGGTTCAATCTTGCGGTGTCTTTACCCAGTGACAGAAAGGGTTGCAAGGCATGTATTGTATTGTTTCCATCGAGGATAACAAGATGGGGTTTATATCATATTGCATGAGTTTATCCCTCTACATCATGTCATCTTGCTTAATGCGTTACTTTGTTCTTATGAACTTAATACTCTAGATGCAGGCAGGAGTCGGTCGATGTGTGGAGTAATAGTAGTAGATGCAGGCAGGAGTCGGTCTACTTGTTATGGACGTGATGCCAATATAATCTCATAACTATGCGCTTTTCTATCAATTACTCGACAGTAATTTGTTCACCCACCGTAATACTTATGATATCTTGAGAGAAGCCTCTAGTGAAACCTATGGCCCCCGGGTCTATCCTTTATCATATTTGCTTTCAATCTACTTTTATTTGCATCTTTACCTTTTGCATCTATATTATAAAATACCAAAAATATATTTATCTTATCATACTATATTTATTAGATCTCACTTTCGCAAGTGGCTGTGAAGGGATTGACAACCCTTTTATTGCGTTGGTTGCGAGTTCTCAGTTTGTTTGTGTAGGTGCGTGGGACTTTTGAGGAGCCTCCTATTGGATTGATACCTTGGTTCTCAAAACTGAGGGAAATACTTACGCTATACTTGTTGCATCACCCTCTCCTCTTCGAGGAAAACCAACGCAAGCTCAAGATGTAGCACGGGCCTGCATCCTGGCCCTAGTAATGGGTTTCTAGTCGTATGCAGGCCGTGGTGGCCCTGTAGGTGGCACTTTTTTCAATTATTTCCCAGTTTTTTTTGCTTTCTTTTTTGTTTCTAATTACTTATTTATTTTCTTTTACAATAATTCTTTTTGCTATTAAAGTTTGTAACAAAATTCTAATTACTTATTTATTTTCTTTTATGATAATTCTTTTTACTTTTAATGTTTTGAACAAAATTCTAATTACTTATTTATTTTCTTTTATGATAATTCTTTTTGCTATTAAAGTTTGTAACAAAATTCTATATAATTTTAGTTTTAACAATACTTGAGGTTTATAAAAGCTTTTTAGTTGATTCCTTTAATTTTTTTCCTAGTTTTTTTGCTTTCTTTTTTGTTTCTAATTACTTATTTATTTTCTTTTACGATAATTCTTTTTGCTATTAAAGTTTGTAACAAAATTCTAATTACTTATTTATTTTCTTTTATGATAATTCTTTTTGCTTTTAATGTTTTGAACAAAATTCTAATTATTTATTTATTTTCTTTTATGATAATTATTTTTGCTATTAAAGTTTGTAACAAAATCCTATATAATTTTTGTTTCAATAATACTAGAGGTTTATAAAAGCTTTTTAGTTGATTCCTTTAGTACCAGTTCTAAGGCTGTTACAAGGGCATTTTATTTGGTACGGGTTTTAAGGCTGGGGCCCCACGAGCACCATTTAGTACCGATTCGTGGCATGAACCGGTAAAAGAGTTTTTTAGTTGATTCTTTCTGCAGCAGTTTTTTAGTCCCACCTCGCCAAGCAAGAGGCACTCGTAGCGATTTATAAGCCCTGAGTGTAGAGACGATGACGGGAGAAGCGCAGTGCTCATCTGCACGTTGGCCTGAAGCTAAGCAACATGCAGGTGAGCATTGCGCCTCTCTTTTATTTTGGCATGGGATCATAATTTCATCCACATAGCATATGCAAGAAAGTTGAGAGGGTTACGGCAAAAACTGGATGCACTTCGTGTACAAAACGAACAATCAGGATTTCATACGGAAACTTGTCTATTACAACATGCATTTCAAATGAACTACAAAAAGGTTGAAAGTTGGCATGGTATCATCATAATAGTTGTGGAGAAAGTCTTCACTTTTTCTTCGCTTGTGTCCTTTCCTTATTGCGCCGTAACCATGGATAATCTTCATCATTTATCAGGATGCTTGGGTCAGCCTTGACTTTGAAGGGAGGAATTTCATGAAACTTTTCATAATCTTCGGACATGTCTGTCTTGCCCTCCACTCCCACGATGTCCCTTTTTCCTGAAAGAACTATGTTGCGCTTTGGATCATCGTATGATGCATTCGCTTCCTTATTTTTTCCTTTTTCTCGGTTTGGTAGACATGTCGTTCACATAGATAACCTGTGCCACATCATTGGCTAGGACGAACGGTTCGTCAGTGTACCCAAGATTGTTCGGATCCACTGTTGTCATTCCGTACTGTGGGTCTACTTGTACCTCGCCTCCTGACAGATTAACCCATTTGCACTTAAACAAAGGGACCTTAAAATCTACTCCGTAGTCAAGTTCCCATATGTCCACTATGTAACCATAATATGTGTCCTTTCCCTTCTCGGTGGCTGCATCAAAGTGGACACTGCTGTTTTGGTTGGTGCTCTTTTGATCTTGGGCGAACGTGTAAAATGTATTCCCATTTATCTCGTAACCTTTCCAAATCGTAACAGTCGAAGATGGTCCCCTGGACAACGAGTACAGCTCATCACAAACAGTGTTTTCATCTCTGAGACATGTTTCCAACCAACTGCTGAAAGTCCTGATGTGTTCACATGTAATCCAGCCGTCGCACTACTCCGGGTGTTTGGAGCGCAGACTGTTCTTGAGTTCATCGACATAAGGGGTCACCAAGGTAGAGTTCTGTAGAACTGTGCAGTGTGTTTGAGACCAAGAATATCCGTCCCTGCATATTATTGTCTCCCCTCCAAGCGTGCCTTTTCCAGTCAGTCTCTCCTCATACCACGATTTAGGGAGACCTATCTTCTTAAGGTCAGGAATGAAGTCAACACAAAACCCAATGGCATCCTCTGTTTGATAGCCCATGGACATGCTTCCTTTAGGTACATATTGTGTAAAAATACGGGTTCTAGAATGACAATCTCGTCAACTAGATGAACTAGGACGTGCGTCATGATTATTGAAGAAGGATGGTGGGAACACCAGCTCGAAACTGACAAGACATTGCACCACATCACTCCTTAGCCTTGGTATGATTTCTGGATCGATCACCTTCTGAGAGATTGCATTGAGGAATGCACATAGCTTCACAATGGCTAATCGGACATTTTCCAGTAGAAGCCCCCTCAATGCAACCAGAAGCAGTTGCGTCATAATCACGTGGCAGTCATGAGACTTTAGGTTCTGAAACTTTTTCTCTGTTATATTTATTATTCCCTTTATATTCGACGAGAAGCCAGTCGGGACCTTCATACTAAGCAGGCATTCAAAGAAGATTTCCTTCTCTTCTTTGGTAAGAGCGTAGCTGGCAGGACCTTCATACTGCTTTGGAGGCATGCCGTCTTTTTCGTGCAAACGTTGCAGGTCCTCCTGTGCCTCAGCTGTATCTTTTGCCTTCTCATACACGCCCAAGAAGCCTAGCAGGTTGACGCAAAGGTTCTTCGTCACGTGCATCACGTCGATCGAAGAGCGGACCTCTAGGTCTTTTCAGTAGGGTAGGTCCCAAAATATAGATTTCTTCTTCCACATGGGTGCGTGTCCCCTAGCGTCACTCGGAACAGCTAGTCCGCCGGGACCCTTTCCAAATATTACGTGTAAATCATTGACCATAGCAAGTACGTGATCACCGGTACGCATGGCGGGCTTCTTCCGGTGATCTGCCTCGCCTTTGAAATGCTTGCCTTTCTTTCGACATTGATGGTTGGTCGGAAGAAATCGACGATGGCCCAGGTACACATTCTTCCTGCAGCTTCCCAGGTATATACTTTGGGTGTCAGCTAAACAGTGCGTGCATGCGTGGTATCCCTTGTTTGTCTGTCCTGAAAGGTTACTGAGAGCGGGCCAATCGTTGATGGTTACAAACAGCAATGCGTCCAGGTTAAATTCCTCCTGTTTGTGCTCATCCCAGGCACGTACACCGTTTCCATTCCACAACTGTAAAAGTTCTTCAACTAATGGCCTTAGGTACACATCAATGTCGTTGTCGGGTTGCTTAGGGCCTTGGATGAGAACTGGCATCATAATGAACTTCGGCTTCATGCACATCCAAGGAGGAAGGTTATACATACATAGAGTCACGGGCCAGGTGCTGTGATTGCTGCTCTGCTCCCCGAAAGGATTAATGCCATCCGAGCTTAAACCAAACCATACGTTCCTTGGGTCACGTGCAAACTCAACCCAGTACTCTCTCTCGATTTTTCTCCAATGTGACCCATCAGCGGGTGCTCTTAACTTCCCGTCTTTCTTACGGTCCTCACTGTGCCATCGCATAAACTTGGCATGCTCTTTGTTTCTGAACAGTCATTTCAACCGTGGTATTATAGGAGCATACCACATCACCTTCGCAGGAACTCTGTTCCTGCGGGGCTCGCCGTCAACATCACCAGGGTCATCTCGTCTGATCTTATACCGCAATGCGCCGCATACTGGGCATGCGTTCAAATCCTCGTACGTACCGCGGTAGAGGATGCAGTCATTAGGGCATGCATGTATCTTCTGCACCTCCAATCCTAGAGGGCATACGACCTTCTTTGCTGCGTACGTACTGTCGGGCAATTCATTATCCTTTGGAAGCTTCTTCTTCAATATTTTTAGTAGCTTCTCAAATCCTTTGTCAGGCACAGCATTCTCTGCCTTCCACTGCAGCAATTCCAGTACGGTACCCAGCTTTGTGTTGCCATCTTCACAATTGGGGTACAATTTTTTTTTGTGATCCTCTAACATGCGATCGAACTTCAGCTTCTCCTTTTGACTTTCGCATTGCGTCCTTGCATCGACAATGACCCGGCGGAGATCATCATCGGGCACATCGTATGGTTCCTCTTGATCTTCAGCAGCTTCCCCCGTTGCAGCATCATCGGGCACATCGTCTAGTTCCTCTTGATCTTCAGCAGCTCCCCCCATTGCAGCATAACCGTATTCAGGGGGCACATAGTTGTCATCGTCCTCTTCTTCTTCGCCGTCTTCCATCATAACCCCTATTTCTCCGTGCCTTGTCCAAACATTATAGTGTGGCATGAAATCCTTGTAAAGCAGGTGGGTGTGAAGGATTTTCCGGTCAGAGTAAGACTTTGTATTCCCATATTTAGTGCATGGACAACACATAAAACCATTCTGCTTGTTTGCCTCAGCCACTTCGAAAAAATTATGCACGCCCTTAATATACTCTGAGGTGTGTCTGTCACCATACATCCATTGTCGGTTCATCTGCGTGCATTATATATAATTATGTGTGTCAAAAGTAAGAAAATCAGACAAATATCTACCTAAAGTAAGAAAATCAGACAAGTATTAGAAAGAAGATAAGAATAAGAGGCTCACCATGGTGGTGCCGGCGACGAGATCGGCGCGGGCGATCAACGGCGGTGAAAACGGGGACGGGGCGTGACGGACCGCTAAATCTAGACAAATCTCGAAAAAAATGGAGCTCCGAGGTCGAGCTTCGAGAGGAGAAAGCTTAACTAGTGTGGCTCGGGCATTTCATCGAACACATCATGTGCATAGGAGGTGAACTAGAGCACCCAAATGCCCTCTCCTCGCCAGATTCAAAAAACAGAGCACTGGAGTGCTCTGCCGCGGCGGTGGGTATATATAGGCAAGTTATTTGTCCCGGTTCGTGGCATGAACCGGGACTAAAGCACCCCTTTCTGTCCCGGTTCAAGCCACGAACCGGGAGCAATGGTTGTGGGCCAGGAGCGAGGACCATTGGTCCCGGTTCGTGGCTTGAACCGGGACAAATGGTTCCACACGAACCGGGACCAATGCCCACGAGGCCCCAGCCGGCCCCCTGGGCTCACGAACCGGGTCTAATACCCCCCATTGGTCCCGGTTCTAATGGGCTGGCCAAGGCCGAACGGTAGCCCTGTTTTCTACTAGTGAACATGGAGAGATGCGGTTTGCAGATGTAGACATGAGCTACAAAATGGTTACATGCATGTAGAATAACTTTCAATGATCGCTACTTCTTCCTCGACATAGACCACCTCTTTGACGACATGGCCGGCAAGGACGTCGACCCCAAGACCAATGCTTCTGCCGTTGTTCTGTACGTTCTCATGTTCTCTTTGTTTGAAGTCGTATCATAGTTTCTTGTTCTAGTGTGTGTTCTACGTATGTTCTGTTCAAGTTCATATATGCAGATGCTATTTAACTTATCTATGTCAGATTGCATGACTTGTTTTATCACTGTTATAATAGTCATGTTTATCTACTATTTCTGTTAATAAAGTCATATGCTAAATTGCTCATATGTCCAACAAAGAACTGACGTCGCCGTCCTCACAGTGGCAGATCCAGGATTTCATACTTGAATGTTCAAAAAAAAATTGCGGGTTTCAAAAAGTAAAGAAATCTGAAATTTTTATGTAGCAAGAATTTTTTTCTATCAAAATGACAATACCTTAATAAAATGACAAAAGAATAAATATTATTTACTTACATCATCATACATTTGGGGATCACATAGCCATTAGCATACAATACATCTGAAGACAATGAACAAGAAGAATGCTAATCACCTGGTCCTGGTGACATGCGTAGGTGTATACTGATGTGCAACTCATGCTAAAGGTAACAATCATGATCTTATGTCACTGGCTGAGAGGTCATCTCGGGACTGATATACACACCATATATAAAAAATTCTTGCCAAACATATGTACACCAGTGACCAACTATGGATCCGCCCCTGCGTCCTCACCCGTCAGACCCGTCAGACGTGAAATCACTTCTTCTTCTTTTTTTTGCCGAGAGATTTTGCCAAGAACTAAAATTGCCGAGAGTACCCTTTTGGTTTTGCCAAGAACTGGAATTGCCGAGAGTACCCTTTTGGTTTTGCCAAGAACTGGAATTGCCGAGTTTTCTTGTCCTTCACCGAGTCGGCAAAGCGGGTGATTCCAGTAGACAGCAGTGCTGGATACAATCAGCCATTGGAAAACTTTACTATGCCACAAAAGAAATGTCACTGAAAAAACTGTCTACTGAAATTTATACTACGCGATTCCTGATTTTGTACTGGTCGTACATAGGAATAGCATTGCTCATCCCGGAATGCGTGTGTTTACAGGCTAGCCCATTATCGGCCGGTATAGGCGCTGCAGGAACGTGGTGAGATGCGGCCTGCACATGTTGACATGAGCGGGGTCACATGCATGCATATAGAGTAACGTTCAATGAGCTAATACTTTGGAGTGTAGTATGAGCCATATTTTAGTTAGCACTTGGCAGCAACAATGCTAGTAGCAAGTGCAGGAAGCACAGCAGGTCAGCAAGAGCAACCCGGCTATATATTGAGTAGGTTTTCTCGCTGCAACTGCAGGCCCTAAATATTTAGTCTGTAGTACTACGAAAGGAGAAGAGAAGAAGATGGATCCTACGCCTTGTATAGCCAGCTTCCCAAAGGATGTCTTGAACTATAGATATGCAAATTCCCGAGGGTTTGTTGTTGTTGTTAAGTTAGACGCACTCGCAGATGAGTTTGAGGTGGAATCCCAGGAGATGAGGTGGAAGATGCATAGGCTCCCTGCAAGCGTGCCTGATATGGGACGCCAGTTCATCGAGCCAATGGCCCTGGCCATTGGCCCTTACCACCGTGGCTCGCCCCACCTTGAGGGGATGGAGAAGGCCAAGTGCGTGGTTGCCGAACACTTCATCAGGAAGTCGGGCCGGTCGCCCGGGGAGCTGTATGCGCAGATCCTCGGGATCACCAACCAGGTCCGTAGGCTGTACGCTGTCGACGCGGTGTCAGGTATCGACTCACAGGACTTCGCGGCTATGATATTTCGCGATGCCTGCTTCTTGCTGCAGTATATGCTTATGTATTCAGGCGGACAAGATGCGCTGGATTCATCACTGCAACGTTTCTTCTTCTCCAACCGAACTTGTATAGATAATGACATTATGCTGCTGGAAAACCAACTCCCCTGGTTGGCCATCGAAGCTCTAATGCCCGGCAGGAAAGTCCCAGTGGAGAAGTTCATTGTAGCGATGGGGGACACGATGCAAATCCTCGGAGACTCTTCCGTTGGCTCCATCTCCATCACCATGGAGCCAGAAGACCAACCACCGCATCTCCTTGGCCTCCTCCGATGGCACAAGACTCGATTGCCCAATCAAGTGCCAGTATCCAAACCACCTGGTGATGGAATCAGGCAAGTCTCGGTATCTGTTAGCGCCATGACACTTGAAGGAGTCGGCATCAAGCTAAAACACTGCAAAAATGATCTTACGTTGAGCAATATGGGTATCACCAAAGAATTCTTCTTCGACAAGTTGTTGCTGCCGTCACTGAATCTGGACCGTACAAGGGCATCTTGGATCGCCAACATGGCGGCTTTCGAGGTATGCACGGCCACAAATTCCTCCCAGTCCCAGGATCCTGACGATGCTTCTGTTTGCTCGTACGTCGCCATCCTCGCGATGCTCATGGATCGGGAGGAGGACGTGCACAAGCTGCGATCAGAGGGTTTCATTCACGGAGAACTATCCGACAAGCAAATTCTCGAATTCTTCAATGGACTTGCCCAACAAATGTCCCCCGGTGCCTACTACTTCGAAATCTTGGCTGATATCGAAGCCTGCAAGCGCAAGAGGTGGCTGCGGATTATGGTGTGCAAGTTTGTCTCTGACAATGCTAAAACCATCGCCGCAGTGCTTTCCCTCATTGGCGTTTTTGTGGGGATCTTCAAGACGCTCTATTCTCTCAAGCAACACTAGAGCGCCATAAGCTATGATGAGACGGCCGATGTTTGCGATTCGACAACCATGCCACAAGCACGTTCCAGTGCTCCATTCATATGTGGTTGATTACTGTTGACGTATAATGTGCTGCCTAGTCTCTTCCATCAGATCGGTCTTTTGGTTGCATTGGCTAGAGCATGCACTTGCATTTGCATATTTATAACCTTGATTCTTTCGAATTGTCCAACGCTATCCATGGACAGCCCGAGTATGTGTAGATTGGGTTCATTTTCCCATATGCTTTGCTCCGGATCCGACGCATAAATTTCGTCAGTGCCTCCCCTGTTGTTCTCCGGGTACACATCCTCTCTGTTTATTGCAGAGACGTGTATCAGGAGAACAGCGGGGAGGTGCTGCCGAAATTTTGCGTTGGATCCGGAGCATAGCTTGGGAAAATGAACCCAATCTACACATACTCGGGTGGGATTAGGACCTATCATTACCTATTAGAGTGTAGGTTGCATGGACGTAATAAAATTGGCAAAGTAGATCAACTGATGAATATATACATGGTGAATTATATATATAATTGTTGTGTGTCCAGTAGCTCTGAAAGTCAAGATGAGTGATCGTGCGTGGATGTATACCGGTCACACTGGTCAGAACAAATGGAGCGCTAAATGGTTCACAAAAACCAAGGGGTTTGTGCAAGCCGCATTTGCAAATGGCCAGAGGAAAACTTGGTGCCCCTGTTTCCGATGCGGCAATTGGGAAAAAAGGACAGAGGCTGAAATGGGTAAACACCTGCAGAAGAATGGTTTTATGCCCGATTATACGGTGTGGACATTTCATGGTGAGTCTGCCCAACGTGACCGAGCTGAGGTGGATCATCGTCGCACCGATGAGCATGGTACCGGGATGGAAAACATGGTGCAAGACTATGATGATGCTCGGGATTCGAACGAGGAGATGGAGGAATCTGCAAAGGCCTTCAATGAAATGTTGGAGTCTTCAAAACGTCCGCTCCACGAGCACACTGAGCTTTGTCAGTTGGATGCCATCTCACAAGTAATGGCTTTGAAGGCTCAGCTCAACTTGGGCAGAGAATGCTATGACGCAATTATGACAGTATTTGGACGCTTCTACCCAAAGGCCATGTAATGCCTGCAAACCTGTACCAGTCGGACAAAATCCTTTGTGCACTAAAGATGCCCTATGAGAAGATACATGCCTGTGAGAAAGGATGTGCCTTATTTAGGCTTGACTATGCGGACTTGAACTATTGTCTCATTTGCAAGTGTTCCAGGTATATTGTGGTAGACAACGGTATGGGTGAGAAGACACAGACCAAAATCCCTGTTAGTGTTCTTCAGTATATTCCAATCGTACCAAGACTTCAACGTCTTTTCATGGTCGAAGAGACGGCCAGACAGATGACATGGCACAAAACAGGCAAAAGAACCGAACTAGATGCAGATTGTAATCTGATGATGGTACACACATCGGATGGTGTTGCATGGAAAAAGTTTGATGAATTACATGCTAACAAAGCGGCAGATCCGAGGCATCCTCGAGTCGGCATTAGCACCGATGGGTTCAGTGTGTTTGGTATGACGACAGCCCAATACAGTTGCTGGCCCGTATTTGTCTTTCCACTCAATCTCCCCCCGGACAGATTATGCAAAGAAAGAACATTTTCCTGACGTTGATAATTCCAGGGCCCAACTATCCGGGGAAAAATATGAATGTGTACATGCAGCCGCTTAAGGACGAATTGCAAGAAGCCTGGGATAATGGGTTCAAGACATACAACGCCTATAGCAAACGAAACTTCATAATGCGTGTCTGGTACATGTACTCAACGCATGACTTGCCGGCGTATGCGCTATTCGTTGGCTGGTGTGTGCATGGAAGGTTCCCATGCCCCACATGCAAGGGAGCTCTTGAGTTTCATTGGCTTCAGGTCGGTCGCAAGTTTTCTTGCTTCGACATGCATAGACAGTTCCTGGATCCTCGCCATAAGTTCAGGAAAGACAAGAAGAACTTCATCAGAGGTAGAGTTGTAAAAAACTCTGCACCACCTGCATTGACAGGCCAACAGACCCTGGATCAGTTAAACGCTCTCGAGCCAGATCCAAAGCGTCCAGGGTACTTCAAGGGGTATAATTCTGAGCACGCCTGGACTCACAAAACATGCTTATGGGATCTGCCTTACTTCAAAGACCTCCTTTGCCCACACAACATCGACGTGATGCACACTGAGAAGAATATCACCGAGGCACTTTTTGGTACATTGTTCGGCATAGATGGGAAGTCAAAGGATAATACTAAGGCTAGAGTCGATCTGGAGGCGCTATGTGATAGGCCGTTACAAAACATGAGAGAACCGAAAGGAAAGCAGAACTAGACGAAGCCAAAGGCATGGTTCAATCTTGGAAGGCCAGCTATGAGGGAAATTATCTTGTGGGTGAAAATGCAGTTGATGTTCCACGATGGGTATGCAGCGAATCTAAAGAGGGGAGCGAGTCTTGATAAATTGAAGATATTTGGTCTCAAGAGTCATGATTGGCACATATGGATTGAGCGGGTAATGCCGGTGATGTTGCGTGGCTTCATCCCTGAGGATGAATGGCTAGTACTGGCAGAACTCAGCTATTTCTTCCGTGTTCTTTGTGCGAAAGAACTATCGACTGGCGTGCTAGAAGAAATGGAAGAGTTGGCACCATAGTTGATCTGCAAGTTAGAGAAGATCTTTCCACCAGGCTTCTTTAATCCAATGCAGCATTTGATTTTGCATCTCCTGACCGAGGCAAGATTGGGGGGGGGGCCCGTGCAAAATCGTTGGTGCTACCCAACTGAGAGGACGCAGAAGATGCTTCGAGAAAAATGTAAAAATAAACGTAGAATTGAAGTGTCTATGGCTGAGGCATTCATCACTGAGGAGGCGGAAAACTTCGTGACAGCACACTACGGAACCAAAAATCGTCATTTGCATAATCCGAAGCCTCGGTACAATGCTGACGAGCCTAAAAAGGGTGGATCCAACCTCAGCCTATTCAAAGGCAATCTCACACCAGCCAGTGTTTCAAATCCAGTATCTTTGGATAACGAAGAATGGCGGACCATTTCGTTGTATATCTTCAACAACCTAATAGAAGTGCGGCCGTACATCAAGTAAGTTCTTGGTACATTGTTTCGCAACTTCTATTTCCTTTGAACTGCTATTATTCCTGGATATTTCATACAGTTGATACGTCGCCCTATTCTCGTATGGAGCAGTGATCCAAAAGGACTCCGTCGAAGAGTATGAGCTTCTCGCAAAGCAAGGAGGCGGCTATCCGGGTTTCATCTCTTGGTTCAAACAAACGATAAATTCTATTAGACAATTTCATTTCATTCGCTAATTTGTGCGTAGTGCAACAATCCTTTCATATTAAACTTGTAGGCTAATTCAGAGTCTATGGACGCCGAATTGAGACAAGTCGCTAATGGTTTTGACTATAAGGTCCGTTCATTTGACAAATACGACATCAATGGGTATCGTTTTCGTACCTATGGCAAAGAGCTATCTATGGCCGACCGAAAGTCTACAAATTGTTGTGTATCTGCTATCGGCGAAGGAGGTACCGAGTATTATGGGAGAGTTGAAGCAATTTATGAACTTCTATTCTATGGTGAAAACCCACCGAATGTCGTAGTCTTAAAATGTTATTGGTTTAAGCCGAAGGAGACTAGAAGGACTCATGAACATATAGGGCTAGTTGAAATCAACCAAAGCACCCATTTAGATGTTCCTGATGCCTATATTATGGCTCAACAGGCGACCCAAGTATTCTATCTACCGTGGGCCTGCCAAACTAATCCAAATCTGAAAGGTTGGGATGTCGTTTATGAAGTGCCGCCACGTGCTAGACTATCTCCCCCAAAGGAAGAGGATTATGAACCTCACATTAACCCAGACACATATGAAGGAGAATTCTTCCAAGAGACACGTCTTTCCAAAAAAGTGTTTCAAGAACCGGTATACTTCACCCCAAAACATTGAAGTAGACAGCGACAGCGAATCCCACATCACCCCAGAGGAGGAACAAGAAGAGCCGGAACAAGAAGAGGTTACTGCTGCGGACGACCTCTCAATGCTTGACCGATTACGTAAAGGTGGCCTTCCACATGTTGATGCCACTGAACCCTATGAGCCCGTCATTGATTATAGTGATGATGATGATTATGCATTTATTGATGATACTAATCGAGATTATTAGTAGTGTCAGGTATTCAATTTTTTTATGTTGTACTTGATGATGATACACTTAAGTGATATACATATTATTATTCATGTCGGTATTTTTTTATGTTGTACTAATTTCGTTTACTCTTTGTCATGGCAGGTGTTGAAAGATGGAAGGGGAGCCGACTGAGGCCAAGGACAAACGTGCCCAAATTGAAGGTGTGCCACACCATCAAGGTAGCTCCAGCTTATATCAGTTCGGGCGGAATTGGGTAATGTGGTATGCTTCATTATTAATGCAATTCATTCATCATGCTAGCTTGAGCCCTTTAATTATTAATTTACTTTGTTTCTCTCTTTCAGGCATGCTACAATAAGACGGATAAGGTGCCAGAGGGGTATGACCTGTATGCCATGGCCCACACTGCCTCTTACAAGCAAGTCAAGGGGAAGGCAAGGAAAGGGGAGGAGTTTAACCCGAGCCAGATCCCCTACAATCCAGAGCAGGTGATGATATCTAGTGGCGGGAGGTCCCGTGGCTCCATAGCCATTGATCCAGAGATTGCTCCTGAGACCACGGTGAGTTTAATTTGAATGGATGTTACTTGCTAGTCTTAACATTTGAGTGTCATCATGCTAACGAAACATTGGAAATGATCTTTGGTGCAGCGTTACTCCACACAAGCATCACATGATCCTTCTCCAGCTACTGGCCTGAGCCAGCCCGCTCCCACACCTCCATGATCAAGGTAAGTTTCTCTAGTTTTTTGCTTAACAAATGCATAAAGACCTAGACTTAGCTTTATTTCATCCAATATGCTTACCTTAATGACCTAGAGTTAGCTTCTTTTCCTGCAAAATGACTTAATAAGCTTACTGACCTCCAAAACCAGCCATTTTACCTAAGTTAGCTCTAAAACGATCTATACTTAGCTTTGTTTCCTCCAAAATGACCTAAGTTATTTATAATATGCTTAGTTAACTAGGTTTTCTCAATAATGGCATGTACTTACCTTACTTATGTAAAAAAACGGCATAATTAGCTTAGTTAGCTCATAAACGATCCATTTTACCTACATTAGCTCTAAAATGATGCATTTTACCTAAGTTAGCTCATAAACGATCCATTTCACCTAAGTTACCTCACAAATGATGGCGTGCTTCTTCTTCTAGTCACCTTTTCCTAACTTTCTTATTTGCCATTTTGCAGATTTCATTCACTTCTCAGAAGCTAGCTTGCTATGATGGAGTGCTTGTTTTTTATTTCATTCTCTTCTAGTATTCTTCTAGCTTGCTACAATGGAACTTGCTATCTTGATGAAACTTTGCATTGTAATATGTATGTGCAACATTGCTATCTTGATGGAACTTGCTATGTATGAGTGGATGGAACTATATATGTATGTACGATGAAACTTATGTGCTGTTAAATAGCTCTGTGAAATATATCTATATATGTCATATATATTTGCTGTGAAAATTGTTGGATTTAAAAAAACAGAAAAAAAGAGCCAATATGCAGGCTCTTTGCCGTCAGCCACCGACGACAAAGGTCTCTTTGCCATCAGCAGCGGACGGCAAAGAGGCCACGTGGCAGGCAACTGTGCTTCCTGGGAGGCTGACCTATTTGGTCAGTTTGCCAACAGTGGCTGATGACAAAGAGAAAAAAAAACTTTGCCTACAGCGGCGGACGGCAAAGGCCTTCCGATGTTTGCCGTCAGCGGCCGACGGTAACGGCTTGCCGTTAACCACCTAACGGAGTAACAGCGCAATTATTGCCGTCAGTATTCTTTGCCCTCGGCAGCTGATGGCAAAGGACCCTTTGCCGTCAGCCGCCCGAAGCGGACGGCAATGTAGCTCTTTGCCGTCCCGTATGTTGCCGTCCACTTTTGCCGTCCGCGGCGGACGGCAAAGACCTTTGCCGTCCGCCATCCATGCCTTTGCCGTCCGCCGTGGCTGATGGCAAAGTAGCTGATTCCTGTAGTGTTATGAGTGTTTTGCTTTGTGTGATTTGGGTGCTAGTCTTTCCACGATTCCGAAAACTTTATGTGATATTCTAGGTTTCCATGATCTTGATGATTGCTCTTTAAATTTGCACCTTGCGGATTCCACCATTAAAAAGCCAATGGGAAGGATCAATGATGTTCTTATTGTTGCAAATAGAAATTTGGTGCCCGTAGATTTTATCGTTCTTGATATAGATTGCAATCTTTCTTGCCCTATTATTCTTGGTAGACCTTTCCTTAGAACGATTAGTGCGATTATTGATATGAAGGAAGGGAACATTAGATTCCAATTTCCATTAAAGAAAGGCATGGAGCACTTTCCAAGAAAGAAAGTCAAATTACCTTATGAATCTATCATGCGTGCTACTTATGAATTTAGTGCCAAAGATGGAGCTCATTAGATCTATCTTCGTTTTTATGCCTAGCTAGGAGCATTAAACGATAGCGCTAGTTGGGAGGCAACCCAATTTTCTTTATGTTTTTTGTTTTTGCTCCTGTTTAGTAATAAATATTGCATCTACCTTTTGTTTAGATGTGTTTTTATCTTTTAATTAGTGTTTGTGCCAAGTAGAACCTATAGGATAACCTAGGATGATAGTTGATTTGATTCTGGTGAAAAACAGAAACTTTGCACACACGAATATAATTTTGTTAAATCAGAGGAATGTGCTTTTGCATTGATTCGTTTTGCTGCTGTTCAATAAACAAATTTTCCAGGACTTCCTATTTTGGTAGGATTTTTAGAATACCAGAAGTTTGCGTTAGTTACAGATTGCTACAGACTGTTCTGTTTTTGACAGATTCTGTTTTTCGTGTGTTGTTTGCTTATTTCAATGCATCTATGGCTAGTAAATTAGTTTATAAACCATAAGGAAGTTGGAATACAGTAGTTTTGACACCAAATTAAATAAATGATGAGTTCATTGCAGTACCTTATGTGGTGATTTTGTTTTCTTTCACCAACAGAGCTGATAAGTTTCCTGTTGAGTTTTGTGTTATGAAGTTTTCAAGTTTTGGGTAAAGCTTTTATGGACTATGAAATAAAGGGTGGCAAGAGCCTAAGCTTGGGGATGCCCAAGGCACCCCAAGATATTCAAGAATAGCCAAAATCCTAAGCTTGGGGATGCCCCACGAAGGCATCCCCTCTTTCGTCTTCGTTCATTGGTAACTTTACTTGGAGCTATATTTTTATTCGCTACATGATATGTGTTTTGCTTGGAGCGTCGTGTATTATATTAGTCTTTGATTTTTAGTTTACCACAATCATCCTTGCTGTACACACCTTTTGGGAGAAGCCTATTTGATTAGAATTTGCTAGAATACTCTATGTGCTTCACTTATATCTTTTGAGCTTGATAGTTTTTGCTCTAGTGCTTCACTTATATATTTTAGAGCACGACGGTGTCTTAATTTTGAAGAAATTGCTAGTCTCTCATGCTTCACTTATATTATTTTGAGAGTCTTTTAGAACAGCATTGTATTTGCTATTATCATAAAGTTGGTCCTAGAATGATGAGCATCCAAGTTGGGTATAATAAAAACTATCATAGGAAGTGAATTGGATGCTATGATCAATTTGATATTTGATAATTTTTTTGAGATATGGAGGTAGTAATATTAAAGTTATGCTGGTTGGGTTATTATGAATTTAAAGAATGCTTGTGTTGAAGTTTGTGATTCCCGTAGCATGCACGTATGGTGAACCGCTTTGTGATGAAGTTGGAGCACAATTTTATTTATTGATTGTCTTCCTTATGAGTGGCAGTCGGGGACGAGCATGGTGTTTTCCTACCAATCTATCCCCCTAGGAGCATGCGCGTAGTGCTTTGGTTTTTGATGACTTCTAAATTTTTGCAACAAGTATATGAGTTCTTTTGATTAATGTTGAGTCCATGGATTATACGCACCCTTTCACCCTTCCATCATTGCTAGCCTTTCTTGTGCCATGCAAATTTCTCCAGTACCATACACCCACCATACTCCTTCCTCAAAACAACCACCATACCTACCTATTATGGCATTTCCATAGCCATTCCGAGATATATTGCCATGCAACTTTCCACCGATCCATTCATATGACACACATTACTTTTGTCATATTGCTCTTTGCATGATCACGTAGTTGACATTGTATTTGTGGAAAGGCCACCTTCATAATTTTCATACATGTCACTCTGGATTCATTGCATATCTCGGGCATTCATATAGAGTCATATCTTTTTCTAGCTTTGAGTTGTAATTCTTGAGTTATAAATCCATAAAAGTGTGATGATCTTCATTATTAGAGCATTGCCCTAGTGAGGAAAGGATGATGAAGACTATGATTCCCCCACAAGTCGGGTTGAGACTTCGGACTTTACAAAAAGAAAAAAAAGGAAAAAAAAGAAAGGCCAAAAAGAAAAAAAAAGGCCAAAGAAAAAAAGGGAAGAAAAAAAAAGAAAAAAATGAGAGAAAAAGAGAGAAGGGACAATGCTACTATCTCTTTTCCCACACTTGTGCTTCAAAATAGCACCATGATCTTCATGTTGTCACTTTCATATACTAGTGGGAATTTTCATTATAGAACTTGGCTTATATATTCCAATGATGGGCTTCCTCAAAGTGCCCTAGGTCTTCGTGAGCAAGCGAGTTGGATGCACACCCACTTAGTTTCTTTTGTTGAGCTTTCATATATTTATAGCTCTAGTGCATCCGTTGCATGGCAATCCCTACTCACTCACATTGATATCTATTAATGGGCATCTCCATAGCCCGTTGATACGCCTAGTTGACGTGAGACTATCTTCTCCTTTTTTGTCTTCTCCACAACCACCATTCTATTCCACATAAAGTGCTATGTCCATTGCTCACGCTCATGTATTGCGTGAAAGTTGAAAAAGTTTGAGATTATTAAAGTATGAAACAATTGCTTGGCTTGTCACCGGGGTTGTGCACGATTAAATACTTTGTGTGATGAAGATAGAGCAACAACCAGACTATATGATTTTGTAGGGATAACTTTCTTTGGCCATGTTATTTTGAGAAGACATGATTACTTTGATTAGTATGCTTGAAGTATTACTATTTCTTATGTCAATATGAACTTTTATTTTGTATTCATTTGTATCTGAACATTCATGCCACAATAAAGAAAATTACATTATGAATTATGCTAGGTATCATTCCACATCAAAAATTCTCTTTTTATCATTTATCTACTCGAGGACGAGCAGGAATTAAGCTTGGGGATGCTTGATACGCCTCCAACGTATCTATAATTTTTTATTGTTCCATGCTATTATATTACCCCTTTTGGATGTTTATGGGCTTTATTTTACACATTTATATCATTTTTGGGACTAACCTACTAACCGGAGGCCCAGCCCGTATTGCTGTTTTTTTTGCCTATTTCAGTATTTCGAAGAAAAGGAATATCAAACGGAGTCCAAACGGAATGAAACCTTCGGGAGCATGATTTTTGGAACGAACGTGATCCGGAGAGCTTGGAGTGCAAGTCAAGAAGCTGCCGAGGAAGCCACGAGATAGGAGGGGCCCCTCCTGTAGGGCGCGCCCCCTGTCTCGTGGGCCCCTCGGGCGGCCACCGACGTAGTTCTTCCTCCTATATATACCTACGTACCCCGAAAACATCCAGGGGCATCACGAAACACAATTTCCACCGCCGTAACCTTCTGTATCCGCGAGATCTCATCTTGGAGCCTTCGCCGGCACTCTGTCGGAGGGGGAATCGACCATAGAGGGCTTCTACATCAACATCGTTGCCCCTCCGATGAGTTGTGAGTAGTTTACCACAGACCTACGGGTCCATAGTTATTAGCTAGATGGCTTCTTCTCTCTTTTTGGATCTCAATACAATGTTCTCCCCCTCTCTTGTGGAGATCTATTCGATGTAAACTCTTTTTGCGGTGTGTTTGTCGAGATCCGATGAATTGTGGGTTTATGATCAAGTTTATCTATGAATAATATTTGAGTCTTATCTGAATTCTTTTATGTATGATTGAGTTATCTTTGCAAGTCTCTTCGAATTATCAGTTTGGTTTGGCCTACTAGATTGGTCTTTCTTGCCATGAGAGAAGTGCTTAGCTTTGGGTTCAATCTTGCGGTGTCTTTACCCAGTGACAGAAAGGGTTGCAAGGCATGTATTGTATTGTTTCCATCGAGGATAACAAGATGGGGTTTATATCATATTGCATGAGTTTATCCCTCTACATCATGTCATCTTGCTTAATGCGTTACTTTGTTCTTATGAACTTAATACTCTAGATGCAGGCAGGAGTCGGTCGATGTGTGGAGTAATAGTAGTAGATGCAGGCAGGAGTCGGTCTACTTGTTATGGACGTGATGCCAATATAATCTCATAACTATGCGCTTTTCTATCAATTACTCGACAGTAATTTGTTCACCCACCGTAATACTTATGATATCTTGAGAGAAGCCTCTAGTGAAACCTATGGCCCCCGGGTCTATCCTTTATCATATTTGCTTTCAATCTACTTTTATTTGCATCTTTACCTTTTGCATCTATATTATAAAATACCAAAAATATATTTATCTTATCATACTATATTTATTAGATCTCACTTTCGCAAGTGGCTGTGAAGGGATTGACAACCCTTTTATTGCATTGGTTGCGAGTTCTCAGTTTGTTTGTGTAGGTGCTTGGGACTTTTGAGGAGCCTCCTATTGGATTGATACCTTGGTTCTCAAAACTGAGGGAAATACTTACGCTATACTTGTTGCATCACCCTCTCCTCTTCGAGGAAAACCAACGCAAGCTCAAGATGTAGCACGGGCCTGCATCCTGGCCCTAGTAATGGGTTTCTAGTCGTATGCAGGCCGTGGTGGCCCTGTAGGTGGCACTTTTTTTAATTATTTCCCAGTTTTTTTTGCTTTCTTTTTTGTTTCTAATTACTTATTTATTTTCTTTTACAATAATTCTTTTTGCTATTAAAGTTTGTAACAAAATTCTAATTACTTATTTATTTTCTTTTATGATAATTCTTTTTACTTTTAATGTTTTGAACAAAATTCTAATTACTTATTTATTTTCTTTTATGATAATTCTTTTTGCTATTAAAGTTTGTAACAAAATTCTATATAATTTTAGTTTTAACAATACTTGAGGTTTATAAAAGCTTTTTAGTTGATTCCTTTAATTTTTTTCCTAGTTTTTTTGCTTTCTTTTTTGTTTCTAATTACTTATTTATTTTCTTTTATGATAATTCTTTTTTCTATTAAAGTTTGTAACAAAATTCTAATTACTTATTTATTTTCTTTTATGATAATTCTTTTTGCTTTTAATGTTTTGAACAAAATTCTAATTATTTATTTATTTTCTTTTATGATAATTCTTTTTGCTATTAAAGTTTGTAACAAAATCCTATATAATTTTTGTTTCAATAATACTAGAGGTTTATAAAAGCTTTTTAGTTGATTCCTTTAGTACCAGTTCTAAGGCTGTTACAAGGGCATTTTATTTGGTACGGGTTTTAAGGCTGGGGCCCCACGAGCACCATTTAGTACCGGTTCGTGGCATGAACCGGTAAAAGAGTTTTTTAGTTGATTCTTTCTGCAGCAGTTTTTTAGTCCCACCTCGCCAAGCAAGAGGCACTCGTAGCGATTTATAAGCCCTGAGTGTAGAGACGATGACGGGAGAAGCGCAGTGCTCATCTGCACGTTGGCCTGAAGCTAAGCAACATGCAGGTGAGCATTGCGCCTCTCTTTTATTTTGGCATGGTATCATAATTTCATCCACATAGCATATGCAAGAAAGTTGAGAGGGTTACGGCAAAAACTGGATGCACTTCGTGTACAAAACGAACAATCAGGATTTCATACGGAAACTTGTCTGTTACAACATGCATTTCAAATGAACTACAAAAAGGTTGAAAGTTGGCATGGTATCATCATAATAGTTGTGGAGAAAGTCTTCACTTTTTCTTCGCTTGTGTCCTTTCCTTATTGCGCCGTAACCATGGATAATCTTCATCATTTATCAGGATGCTTGGGTCAGCCTTGACTTTGAAGGGAGGAATTTCATGAAACTTTTCATAATCTTCGGACATGTCTGTCTTGCCCTCCACTCCCACGATGTCCCTTTTTCCTGAAAGAACTATGTTGCGCTTTGGATCATCGTATGATGCATTCGCTTCCTTATTTTTTCCTTTTTCTCGGTTTGGTAGACATGTCGTTCACATAGATAACCTGTGCCACATCATTGGCTAGGACGAACGGTTCGTCAGTGTACCCAAGATTGTTCGGATCCACTATTGTCATTCCATACTGTGGGTCTACTTGTACCTCGCCTCCTGACAGATTAACCCATTTGCACTTAAACAAAGGGACCTTAAAATCTACTCCGTAGTCAAGTTCCCATATGTCCACTATGTAACCATAATATGTGTCCTTTCCCTTCTCGGTGGCTGCATCAAAGCGGACACTGCTGTTTTGGTTGGTGCTCTTTTGATCTTGGGCGAACGTGTAAAATGTATTCCCATTTATCTCGTAACCTTTCCAAATCGTAACAGTCGAAGATGGTCCCCTGGACAACGAGTACAGCTCATCACAAACAGTGTTTTCATCTCTGAGACATGTTTCCAACCAACTGCTAAAAGTCCTGATGTGTTCACATGTAATCCAGCCGTCGCACTACTCCGGGTGTTTGGAGCGCAGACTGTTCTTGAGTTCATCGACATAAGGGGTCACCAAGGTAGAGTTCTGTAGAACTGTGCAGTGTGTTTGAGACCAAGAATATCCGTCCCTGCATATTATTGTCTCCCCTCCAAGCGTGCCTTTTCCAGTCAGTCTCTCCTCATACCACGATTTAGGGAGACCTATCTTCTTAAGGTCAGGAATGAAGTCAACACAAAACCCAATGGCATCCTCTGTTTGATAGCCCATGGACATGCTTCCTTTAGGTACATATTGTGTAAAAATACGGGTCCTAGAATGACAATCTCGTCAACTAGATGAACTAGGACGTGCGTCATGATTATTGAAGAAGGATGGTGGGAACACCAGCTCGAAACTGACAAGACATTGCACCACATCACTCCTTAGCCTTGGTATGATTTCTGGATCGATCACCTTCTGAGAGATTGCATTGAGGAATGCACATAGCTTCACAATGGCTAATCGGACATTTTCCAGTAGAAGCCCCCTCAATGCAACCAGAAGCAGTTGCGTCATAATCACGTGGCAGTCATGAGACTTTAGGTTCTGAAACTTTTTCTCTGTCATATTTATTATTCCCTTTATATTCGACGAGAAGCCAGTCGGGACCTTCATACTAAGCAGGCATTCAAAGAAGATTTCCTTCTCTTCTTTGGTAAGAGCGTAGCTGGCAGGACCTTCATACTGCTTTGGAGGCATGCCGTCTTTTTCGTGCAAACGTTGCAGGTCCTCCTGTGCCTCAGCTGTATCTTTTGCCTTCTCATACACGCCCAAGAAGCCTAGCAGGTTGACGCAAAGGTTCTTCGTCACGTGCATCACGTCGATCGAAGAGCGGACCTCTAGGTCTTTTCAGTAGGGTAGGTCCCAAAATATAGATTTCTTCTTCCACATGGGTGCGTGTCCCCTAGCGTCACTCGGAACAGCTAGTCCGCCGGGACCCTTTCCAAATATTACGTGTAAATCATTGACCATAGCAAGTACGTGATCACCGGTACGCATGGCGGGCTTCTTCCGGTGATCTGCCTCGCCTTTGAAATGCTTGCCTTTCTTTCGACATTGATGGTTGGTCGGAAGAAATCGACGATGGCCCAGGTACACATTCTTCCTGCAGCTTCCCAGGTATATACTTTGGGTGTCAGCTAAACAGTGCGTGCATGCGTGGTATCCCTTGTTTGTCTGTCCTGAAAGGTTACTGAGAGCGGGCCAATCGTTGATGGTTACAAACAGCAATGCGTCCAGGTTAAATTCCTCCTGTTTGTGCTCATCCCAGGCACGTACACCGTTTCCATTCCACAGCTGTAAAAGTTCTTCAACTAATGGCCTTAGGTACACATCAATGTCGTTGTCGGGTTGCTTAGGGCCTTGGATGAGAACTGGCATCATAATGAACTTCGGCTTCATGCACATCCAAGGAGGAAGGTTATACATACATAGAGTCACGGGCCAGGTGCTGTGATTGCTGCTCTGCTCCCCGAAAGGATTAATGCCATCCGAGCTTAAACCAAACCATACGTTCCTTGGGTCACGTGCAAACTCAACCCAGTACTCTCTCTCGATTGTTCTCCAATGTGACCCATCAGCGGGTGCTCTTAACTTCCCGTCTTTCTTACGGTCCTCACTGTGCCATCGCATAAACTTGGCATGCTCTTTGTTTCTGAACAGTCATTTCAACCGTGGTATTATAGGAGCATACCACATCACCTTCGCAGGAACTCTGTTCCTGCGGGGCTCGCCGTCAACATCACCAGGGTCATCTCGTCTGATCTTATACCGCAATGCGCCGCATACTGGGCATGCGTTCAAATCCTCGTACGTACCGCGGTAGAGGATGCAGTCATTAGGGCATGCATGTATCTTCTGCACCTCCAATCCTAGAGGGCATACGACCTTCTTTGCTGCGTACGTACTGTCGGGCAATTCATTATCCTTTGGAAGCTTCTTCTTCAATATTTTTAGTAGCTTCTCAAATCCTTTGTCAGGCACAACATTCTCTGCCTTCCACTGCAGCAATTCCAGTACGGTACCCAGCTTTGTGTTGCCATCTTCACAATTGGGGTACAATTTTTTTTTGTGATCCTCTAACATGCGATCGAACTTCAGCTTCTCCTTTTGACTTTCGCATTGCGTCCTTGCATCGACAATGACCCGGCGGAGATCATCATCGGGCACATCGTATGGTTCCTCTTGATCTTCAGCAGCTTCCCCCGTTGCAGCATCATCGGGCACATCGTCTAGTTCCTCTTGATCTTCAGCAGCTCCCCCCATTGCAGCATAACCGTATTCAGGGGGCACATAGTTGTCATCGTCCTCTTCTTCTTCGTCGTCTTCCATCATAACCCCTATTTCTCCGTGCCTTGTCCAAACATTATAGTGTGGCATGAAATCCTTGTAAAGCAGGTGGGTGTGAAGGATTTTCCGGTCAGAGTAAGACTTTGTATTCCCATATTTAGTGCATGGACAACACATAAAACCATTCTGCTTGTTTGCCTCAGCCACTTCGAAAAAATTATGCACGCCCTTAATATACTCTGAGGTGTGTCTGTCACCATACATCCATTGTCGGTTCATCTGCGTGCATTATATATAATTATGTGTGTCAAAAGTAAGAAAATCAGACAAATATCTACCTAAAGTAAGAAAATCAGACAAGTATTAGAAAGAAGATAAGAACAAGAGGCTCACCATGGTGGTGCCGGCGACGAGATCGGCGCGAGCGATCAACGGCGGTGAAAACGGGGACGGGGCGTGACGGACCGCTAAATCTAGACAAATCTCGAAAAAATGGAGCTCCGAGGTCGAGCTTCGAGAGGAGAAAGCTTAACTAGTGTGGCTCGGGCATTTCATCGAACACATCATGTGCATAGGAGGTGAACTAGAGCACCCAAATGCCCTCTCCTCGCCAGATTCAAAAAACAGAGCACTAGAGTGCTCTGCCGCGGCGGTGGGTATATATAGGCAAGTTATTTGTCCCGGTTCGTGGCATGAACCGGGACTAAAGCACCCCTTTCTGTCCCGGTTCAAGCCACGAACCGGGAGCAATGGTTGTGGGCCAGGAGCGAGGACCATTGGTCCCGGTTCGTGGCTTGAACCGGGACAAATGGTTCCACACGAACCGGGACCAATGCCCACGAGGCCCCAGCCGGCCCCCTGGGCTCACGAACCGGGTCTAATACCCCCCATTGGTCCCGGCTCTAATGGGCTGGCCAAGGCCGAACGGTAGCCCTGTTTTCTACTAGTGAACGTGGAGAGATGCGGTTTGCAGATGTAGACATGAGCTACAAAATGGTTACATGCATGTAGAATAACTTTCAATGATCGCTACTTCTTCCTCGACATAGACCACCTCTTTGACGACATGGCCGGCAAGGACGTCGACCCCAAGACCAATGCTTCTGCCGTTGTTCTGTACGTTCTCATGTTCTCTTTGTTTGAAGTCGTATCATAGTTTCTTGTTCTAGTGTGTGTTCTACGTATGTTCTGTTCAAGTTCATATATGCAGATGCTATTTAACTTATCTATGTCAGATTGCATGACTTGTTTTATCACTGTTATAATAGTCATGTTTATCTACTATTTCTGTTAATAAAGTCATATGCTAAATTGCTCATATGTCCAACAAAGACCTGACGTCGCCGTCCTCACAGTGGCAGATCCAGGATTTCATACTTGAATGTTCAAAAAAAAATTGCGGGTTTCAAAAAGTAAAGAAATCTGAAATTTTTATGTAGCAAGAATTTTTTTCTATCAAAATGACAATACCTTAATAAAATGACAAAAGAATAAATATTATTTACTTACATCATCATACATTTGGGGATCACATAGCCATTAGCATACAATACATCTGAAGACAATGAACAAGAAGAATGCTAATCACCTGGTCCTGGTGACATGCGTAGGTGTATACTGATGTGCAACTCATGCTAAAGGTAACAATCATGATCTTATGTCACTGGCTGAGAGGTCATCTCGGGACTGATATACACACCATATATAAAAAATTCTTGCCAAACATATGTACACCAGTGACCAACTATGGATCCGCCCCTGCGTCCTCACCCGTCAGACCCGTCAGACGTGAAATCACTTCTTCTTCTTTTTTTTGCCGAGAGATTTTGCCAAGAACTAAAATTGCCGAGAGTACCCTTTTGGTTTTGCCAAGAACTGGAATTGCCGAGAGTACCCTTTTGGTTTTGCCAAGAACTGGAATTGCCGAGTTTTCTTGTCCTTCACCGAGTCGGCAAAGCGGGTGATTCCAGTAGACAACAGTGCTGGATACAATCACCCATTGGAAAACTTTACTATGCCACAAAAGAAATGTCACTGAAAAAACTGTCTACTGAAATTTATACTACGCGATTCCTGATTTTGTACTGGTCGTACATAGGAATAGCATTGCTCATCCCGGAATGCGTGTGTTTACAGGCTAGCCCATTATCGGCCGGTATAGGCGCTGCAGGAACGTGGTGAGATGCGGCCTGCACATGTTGACATGAGCGGGGTCACATGCATGCATATAGAGTAACGTTCAATGAGCTAATACTTTGGAGTGTAGTATGAGCCATATTTTAGTTAGCACTTGGCAGCAACAATGCTAGTAGCAAGTGCAGGAAGCACAGCAGGTCAGCAAGAGCAACCCGGCTATATATTGAGTAGGTTTTCTCGCTGCAACTGCAGGCCCTAAATATTTAGTCTGTAGTACTACGAAAGGAGAAGAGAAGAAGATGGATCCTACGCCTTGTATAGCCAGCTTCCCAAAGGATGTCTTGAACTATAGATATGCAAATTCCCGAGGGTTTGTTGTTGTTGTTAAGTTAGACGCACTCGCAGATGAGTTTGAGGTGGAATCCCAGGAGATGAGGTGGAAGATGCATAGGCTCCCTGCAAGCGTGCCTGATATGGGACGCCAGTTCATCGAGCCAATGGCCCTGGCCATTGGCCCTTACCACCGTGGCTCGCCCCACCTTGAGGGGATGGAGAAGGCCAAGTGCGTGGTTGCCGAACACTTCATCAGGAAGTCGGGCCGGTCGCCCGGGGAGCTGTATGCGCAGATCCTCGGGATCACCAACCAGGTCCGTAGGCTGTACGCTGTCGACGCGGTGTCAGGTATCGACTCACAGGACTTCGCGGCTATGATATTTCGCGATGCCTGCTTCTTGCTGCAGTATATGCTTATGTATTCAGGCGGACAAGATGCGCTGGATTCATCACTGCAACGTTTCTTCTTCTCCAACCGAACTTGTATAGATAATGACATTATGCTGCTGGAAAACCAACTCCCCTGGTTGGCCATCGAAGCTCTAATGCCCGGCAGGAAAGTCCCAGTGGAGAAGTTCATTGTAGCGATGGGGGACACGATGCAAATCCTCGGAGACTCTTCCGTTGGCTCCATCTCCATCACCATGGAGCCAGAAGACCAACCACCGCATCTCCTTGGCCTCCTCCGATGGCACAAGACTCGATTGCCCAATCAAGTGCCAGTATCCAAACCACCTGGTGATGGAATCAGGCAAGTCTCGGTATCTGTTAGCGCCATGACACTTGAAGGAGTCGGCATCAAGCTAAAACACTGCAAAAATGATCTTACGTTGAGCAATATGGGTATCACCAAAGAATTCTTCTTCGACAAGTTGTTGCTGCCGTCACTGAATCTGGACCGTACAAGGGCATCTTGGATCGCCAACATGGCGGCTTTCGAGGTATGCACGGCCACAAATTCCTCCCAGTCCCAGGATCCTGACGATGCTTCTGTTTGCTCGTACGTCGCCATCCTCGCGATGCTCATGGATCGGGAGGAGGACGTGCACAAGCTGCGATCAGAGGGTTTCATTCACGGAGAACTATCCGACAAGCAAATTCTCGAATTCTTCAATGGACTTGCCCAACAAATGTCCCCCGGTGCCTACTACTTCGAAATCTTGGCTGATATCGAAGCCTGCAAGCGCAAGAGGTGGCTGCGGATTATGGTGTGCAAGTTTGTCTCTGACAATGCTAAAACCATCGCCGCAGTGCTTTCCCTCATTGGCGTTTTTGTGGGGATCTTCAAGACGCTCTATTCTCTCAAGCAACACTAGAGCGCCATAAGCTATGATGAGACGGCCGATGTTTGCGATTCGACAACCATGCCACAAGCACGTTCCAGTGCTCCATTCATATGTGGTTGATTACTGTTGACGTATAATGTGCTGCCTAGTCTCTTCCATCAGATCGGTCTTTTGGTTGCATTGGCTAGAGCATGCACTTCTACATGGTATCAAAGCCAAGAGGTCTTGAGTTCAAGACCCGGCGGGCGCAATTAAATTGCAGCCCACTTTCGGTCCACGTTTGTTTAGGCCTGAGGGAGCCACACGTGAGGGGGGGTGTTGACGTATAATGTGCTGCCTAGTCTCTTCCATCAGATCGGTCTTTTGGTTGCATTGGCTAGAGCATGCACTTCTACAATTACAATGGCGTGTGTTATTCCATCTTCTGCCCTTAGCTGCCTTTGTGCACAACTTCTTGTATGGGCGTTCCATTTTGAAATATTTTGTTTGATCCAGCTTCAGTTTACCTACTCTGTTGGTTGTAATAACTCTGGGGTGTCTGTTGTGATTGTTGTATCGAATCTATGTTACAAGTTTATTTTCATGTTGTTTCATATGGTGGTCTCCTGTTGCGGTAAATTTTATTGCCCATGCTTGTTGCGAATATGCGGGTGCACAAGCACCTCCACCGTCTGGTCGCTTCTCCGTTGCCGGCTTCTTCTCGGCGGCAGCGACATGTCCGATAAAGCGACGACGACGACGAGATGCAGAGTAAAGGGGGACACTAGCGTTTCAGCGGGCCGGCCCGAGATGGGTCTGTTAGGCAATGGAAACCCGACCTACTAACCAATCGGATCCTACTAAACAATATGCTATCCACATATAATATTAGAAATACTATAGAGCTCTCACTCATTTTCTTGTAAATACAAGCTTTTTCAAAAATCTGTATAAACCATATGCTTTAATCACATCATCAAAGTGTATATTCCAACTCCGAGATGCTTGCACCAGTTCATAAATGGATCGCTGGAGCTTGCACACTTTTTTAGCACCTTTAGATTCGTCAAAATCTTCTGGTTGCATCATATACAACTCATCTTTAAAAAATCCATTAAGAAATGCAGTTTTAACATCCATTTGCCAGATTTCATAATCATAAAATGCGGCAATTGCTAACATGATTCAGACAGACTTAAGCACCGCTATGAGTGAGAAAGTCTCATCGTAGTCAACTCTTTGAACTTGTCAAAAAACATTTTGCGACAAGTCGAGCTTTATAGACAGTAACATTACCATAAGCGTCAGTCTTCTTTTTAAGGATCCATTTATTCTCGAACCCGTAGGGTACTCTTTCATGTATGAAGGTAAAAGAACTCAGTAATGCAAAACATCTCGGTAGACATAATTATTTTCCAGGCGGCAAGGAAAAAGGAGTTAGCGACAAAAAGTAACTCGGCCAAGTCTGACATTGTCGAGTCCACCCGGAAGGTACTTGGTAGTGTCCTAACCAACAGACGCCATCATTAGCCAGTCAACGGCGGGTTGTCTTTGCCAAGTTTCCATTAACGGGAACTCGCGCAATCATTTTCTTAATAAGGAATGTCAGGTGTCATGTATTGGCCGAGCACCCGACCAAAAACACTCGGCAAAAGGATTGACCATTCCTCTTCTCTAACTTATAAAACATACATCATGCGTGTGGCCTTCGGCTTGGCTTTTACCTCTAGTGCAGACAAGTCGTCCTAACACTCCTAGTCAGCATCATTCTCCACGTACCAAGATATGTGAGGGGAATCGTGATTGTTGTTGCTGGGTAGGACGACTTTTGCGCCATATACCATGAAAAACGGAGTTTCCGTAGCCTTCTCCTGGGCCCGGCATAACACAAAGCCTTAGAGAATCAGCTCGCCCCATGAATCCGTGATGTACTCCGGATTGTTGAATCGGATGATCCGTCCTGGAGCATAGTTCTCAGCCGGACCGAGGTGGTTGGTCGAGTCCTGCATGGGCCACCACTGTTATGCCAGTCTTAAGTTAGGCTTACTTGAAAATTTTGGTCTGCAGCTCCTAGGCCTACCCCAAAATTTTGGCTTGGTGCTCCTGTGACCGGCATAATGAGCTTGCGATGTGAATCTGCAACGTACTCCAAATTGCTGAATCAGATGATCCGGGCAGGAACATAATTGTCGACCAGGACAAGGTGGCCGGTCAAGTCGACAACGAAGCTCATGGCGTCTAAAATGAAGATTTGACCTAGCGTCTAGGTCATGCCGGTGTCAATTGGCGATCCCATCTAATCTTTAGGTTCACCACGCGGGACCTATATGGCGACCACTGTCGGAGTTGATTATGGCAGATCCATCGGTAGGTTATCCTGACAAGGTGAGTATAACAGAGGGTAAACAGGAGACCATATTTACCCAGGTTCAGGTCCTCCTTACAAGGAAAAACCCTACCCATGCTCGTTTACATGGCGATTGGGGCCCGAGGGGACTGCATGATCTCTACCGACTAGTTTGGCCCCGTCTTATATAGGATACCGAGGCCCCTGGGGTTACAAGGACTTAGTCGGTTATGTTGGTGGAGGGTCCTCCACGAATATAGATTCCTTGTCGGAACGTGAAGTCTCCCTGAATCTTCCCTCTTCAGGGCCCATATGGGCCGGCATGATGGCCTACAGCAGGAAAAGACCTAGGGGGGCTCGAGCCAGCAATCAGAGAGGTAAGCCACCCCTGGACCGTAACATCGTCAATTTATTTCCTGTTCGTTTTTTCTTTTCTGAAATACATGTTAAAAAAAGTAGCAAACATTGAACATTTTTTCAATAGAAAATGAACATGTTTAGATACATGTTCAACATTTTATAAATACAAGTTCAACATTTATTTGAAAACATGTTGAAGATTTACTAAATATGCGGTTCAATTTTTTTTAACACATGTTGAACTTTTTTGAATATGGATCACATTTTAAAAAATGCAACCACTGTGTTAAGTATTAGAACCTTTTTAAGCTTTTCATGAACTATTTTTTATACGTTATGAGCGTTTCATTTTCAAAATTGCGCGACTAATCTTCGAAAAAACTAACCCATACATATGGCATCTTGCACATCGCTCACACGCTTCCATCACCACTCATTTTACCACGTATGAACAGATGACATCAGCAGAAATCTTTTTGGTTTCAGTTTAAAAATGTTTAATCTCCTAATTAAAAAATCAAATTAAAAATCAGTTTTCACCATTAAATCCGTCTCGACGAGATCTTCAAAACTAGAACCCATGTTGGTATGTTTCGACGAAAAAAAAATTGCCCAAAAGTTGCCATGATATTTATACTGTAGTTGTCGTAGTGCTTAAACTAAGTTGCCATGTGGCAATTTTAGTTTTTAGAGCATGGCAATTTTAGTTTTTTTATGATGCCAATTTCAGTACTTTGACTATGAAAATTATTTTTTGTATGAACCATGACAATTTTAAGTGCATGTATCATGTCAATTTTAGTTTATGGTTCATGGCAAGTCTAGTTTCTTAATTTTCCGTTTTATAATATGTCAAAATTTACTTTTAAATATAGAAGAAAATAGCTTAAATATATCATGACAACTTGAGTGTAAACATCATGGCAATTCATATGCAATAGAAATGGCAACTTTTAACCCAATTTTTTTTATTAAAATATATTAATATGAGATCTAGTTTCGAAGATCTCGTCGCGAGGGATTTAATGGTAAAACGGATCTTTAATCAGATTTTTCATTTAAGAGATAAAATATTTTAAAATCTAAAAATACAAAAAGATTCTCACATGCATGCATGCGGTGATGTGGCATAGTCTGTGTGCTATAGAGTGTGTGGGCGGTTATGGCTCCCACCACACGTGTGGGCATTAGGGTTGTCCATAATCTTTTACATTTCATGAACATTTTCTAAAAATGTTATGAAACATATTTTAAAACTTGTGCTTTTTTTTACTGTCCTGAACATATTGAAAATTTGTAAAAAAAATCTGTGTACCATCTAAAACATGTTCATTCAAAAATGACCACGACTTTGTAAAAAACTGAACAATAAAAATAGAAAATACTTTGTGTGATGAAGATAGAGCAACAACCAGACTATATGATTTTGTAGGGATAACTTTCTTTGGCCATGTTATTTTGAGAAGACATGATTACTTTGATTAGTATGCTTGAAGTATTACTATTTCTTATGTCAATATGAACTTTTATTTTGTATTCATTTGTATCTGAACATTCATGGCACAATAAAGAAAATTACATTATGAATTATGCTAGGTATCATTCCACATCAAAAATTCTCTTTTTATCATTTATCTACTCGAGGACGAGCAGGAATTAAGCTTGGGGATGCTTGATACGCCTCCAACGTATCTATAATTTTTTATTGTTCCATGCTATTATATTACCCCTTTTGGATGTTTATGGGCTTTATTTTACACATTTATATCATTTTTGGGACTAACCTACTAACCGGAGGCCCAGCCCGTATTGCTGTTTTTTTTTGCCTATTTCAGTATTTCGAAGAAAAGGAATATCAAACGGAGTCCAAACGGAATGAAACCTTCGGGAGCATGATTTTTGGAACGAACGTGATCCGGAGAGCTTGGAGTGCAAGTCAAGAAGCTGCCGAGGAAGCCACGAGATAGGAGGGGCCCCTCCTGTAGGGCGCGCCCCCTGTCTCGTGGGCCCCTCGGGCGGCCACCGACGTACTTCTTCCTCCTATATATACCTACGTACCCCGAAAACATCCAGGGGCATCACGAAACACAATTTCCACCGCCGTAACCTTCTGTATCCGCGAGATCTCATCTTGGAGCCTTCGCCGGCACTCTGTCGGAGGGGGAATCGACCATAGAGGGCTTCTACATCAACATCGTTGCCCCTCCGATGAGTTGTGAGTAGTTTACCACAGACCTACGGGTCCATAGTTATTAGCTAGATGGCTTCTTCTCTCTTTTTGGATCTCAATACAATGTTCTCCCCCTCTCTTGTGGAGATCTATTCGATGTAAACTCTTTTTGCGGTGTGTTTGTCGAGATCCGATGAATTGTGGGTTTATGATCAAGTTTATCTATGAATAATATTTGAGTCTTATCTGAATTCTTTTATGTATGATTGAGTTATCTTTGCAAGTCTCTTCGAATTATCAGTTTGGTTTGGCCTACTAGATTGGTCTTTCTTGCCATGAGAGAAGTGCTTAGCTTTGGGTTCAATCTTGCGGTGTCTTTACCCAGTGACAGAAAGGGTTGCAAGGCATGTATTGTATTGTTTCCATCGAGGATAACAAGATGGGGTTTATATCATATTGCATGAGTTTATCCCTCTACATCATGTCATCTTGCTTAATGCGCTACTTTGTTCTTATGAACTTAATACTCTAGATGCAGGCAGGAGTCGGTCGATGTGTGGAGTAATAGTAGTAGATGCAGGCAGGAGTCGGTCTACTTGTTATGGACGTGATGCCAATATAATCTCATAACTATGCGCTTTTCTATCAATTACTCGACAGTAATTTGTTCACCCACCGTAATACTTATGATATCTTGAGAGAAGCCTCTAGTGAAACCTATGGCCCCCGGGTCTATCCTTTATCATATTTGCTTTCAATCTACTTTTATTTGCATCTTTACCTTTTGCATCTATATTATAAAATACCAAAAATATATTTATCTTATCATACTATATTTATTAGATCTCACTTTCGCAAGTGGCTGTGAAGGGATTGACAACCCTTTTATTGCGTTGGTTGCGAGTTCTCAGTTTGTTTGTGTAGGTGCGTGGGACTTTTGAGGAGCCTCCTATTGGATTGATACCTTGGTTCTCAAAACTGAGGGAAATACTTACGCTATACTTGTTGCATCACCCTCTCCTCTTCGAGGAAAACCAACGCAAGCTCAAGATGTAGCACGGGCCTGCATCCTGGCCCTAGTAATGGGTTTCTAGTCGTATGCAGGCCGTGGTGGCCCTGTAGGTGGCACTTTTTTCAATTATTTCCCAGTTTTTTTTGCTTTCTTTTTTGTTTCTAATTACTTATTTATTTTCTTTTACAATAATTCTTTTTGCTATTAAAGTTTGTAACAAAATTCTAATTACTTATTTATTTTCTTTTATGATAATTCTTTTTACTTTTAATGTTTTGAACAAAATTCTAATTACTTATTTATTTTCTTTTATGATAATTCTTTTTGCTATTAAAGTTTGTAACAAAATTCTATATAATTTTAGTTTTAACAATACTTGAGGTTTATAAAAGCTTTTTAGTTGATTCCTTTAATTTTTTTCCTAGTTTTTTTGCTTTCTTTTTTGTTTCTAATTACTTATTTATTTTCTTTTACGATAATTCTTTTTGCTATTAAAGTTTGTAACAAAATTCTAATTACTTATTTATTTTCTTTTATGATAATTCTTTTTGCTTTTAATGTTTTGAACAAAATTCTAATTATTTATTTATTTTCTTTTATGATAATTCTTTTTGCTATTAAAGTTTGTAACAAAATCCTATATAATTTTTGTTTCAATAATACTAGAGGTTTATAAAAGCTTTTTAGTTGATTCCTTTAGTACCAGTTCTAAGGCTGTTACAAGGGCATTTTATTTGGTACGGGTTTTAAGGCTGGGGCCCCACGAGCACCATTTAGTACCGGTTCGTGGCATGAACCGGTAAAAGAGTTTTTTAGTTGATTCTTTCTGCAGCAGTTTTTTAGTCCCACCTCGCCAAGCAAGAGGCACTCGTAGCGATTTATAAGCCCTGAGTGTAGAGACGATGACGGGAGAAGCGCAGTGCTCATCTGCACGTTGGCCTGAAGCTAAGCAACATGCAGGTGAGCATTGCGCCTCTCTTTTATTTTGGCATGGGATCATAATTTCATCCACATAGCATATGCAAGAAAGTTGAGAGGGTTACGGCAAAAACTGGATGCACTTCGTGTACAAAACGAACAATCAGGATTTCATACGGAAACTTGTCTATTACAACATGCATTTCAAATGAACTACAAAAAGGTTGAAAGTTGGCATGGTATCATCATAATAGTTGTGGAGAAAGTCTTCACTTTTTCTTCGCTTGTGTCCTTTCCTTATTGCGCCGTAACCATGGATAATCTTCATCATTTATCAGGATGCTTGGGTCAGCCTTGACTTTGAAGGGAGGAATTTCATGAAACTTTTCATAATCTTCGGACATGTCTGTCTTGCCCTCCACTCCCACGATGTCCCTTTTTCCTGAAAGAACTATGTTGCGCTTTGGATCATCGTATGATGCATTCGCTTCCTTATTTTTTCCTTTTTCTCGGTTTGGTAGACATGTCGTTCACATAGATAACCTGTGCCACATCATTGGCTAGGACGAACGGTTCGTCAGTGTACCCAAGATTGTTCGGATCCACTGTTGTCATTCCGTACTGTGGGTCTACTTGTACCTCGCCTCCTGACAGATTAACCCATTTGCACTTAAACAAAGGGACCTTAAAATCTACTCCGTAGTCAAGTTCCCATATGTCCACTATGTAACCATAATATGTGTCCTTTCCCTTCTCGGTGGCTGCATCAAAGCGGACACTGCTGTTTTGGTTGGTGCTCTTTTGATCTTGGGCGAACGTGTAAAATGTATTTCCATTTATCTCGTAACCTTTCCAAATCGTAACAGTCGAAGATGGTCCCCTGGACAACGAGTACAGCTCATCACAAACAGTGTTTTCATCTCTGAGACATGTTTCCAACCAACTGCTGAAAGTCCTGATGTGTTCACATGTAATCCAGCCGTCGCACTACTCCGGGTGTTTGGAGCGCAGACTGTTCTTGAGTTCATCGACATAAGGGGTCACCAAGGTAGAGTTCTGTAGAACTGTGCAGTGTGTTTGAGACCAAGAATATCCGTCCCTGCATATTATTGTCTCCCCTCCAAGCGTGCCTTTTCCAGTCAGTCTCTCCTCATACCACGATTTAGGGAGACCTATCTTCTTAAGGTCAGGAATGAAGTCAACACAAAACCCAATGGCATCCTCTGTTTGATAGCCCATGGACATGCTTCCTTTAGGTACATATTGTGTAAAAATACGGGTTCTAGAATGACAATCTCGTCAACTAGATGAACTAGGACGTGCGTCATGATTATTGAAGAAGGATGGTGGGAACACCAGCTCGAAACTGACAAGACATTGCACCACATCACTCCTTAGCCTTGGTATGATTTCTGGATCGATCACCTTCTGAGAGATTGCATTGAGGAATGCACATAGCTTCACAATGGCTAATCGGACATTTTCCAGTAGAAGCCCCCTCAATGCAACCAGAAGCAGTTGCGTCATAATCACGTGGCAGTCATGAGACTTTAGGTTCTGAAACTTTTTCTCTGTCATATTTATTATTCCCTTTATATTCGACGAGAAGCCAGTCGGGACCTTCATACTAAGTAGGCATTCAAAGAAGATTTCCTTCTCTTCTTTGGTAAGAGCGTAGCTGGCAGGACCTTCATACTGCTTTGGAGGCATGCCGTCTTTTTCGTGCAAACGTTGCAGGTCCTCCTGTGCCTCAGCTGTATCTTTTGCCTTCTCATACACGCCCAAGAAGCCTAGCAGGTTGACGCAAAGGTTCTTCGTCATGTGCATCACGTCGATCGAAGAGCGGACCTCTAGGTCTTTTCAGTAGGGTAGGTCCCAAAATATAGATTTCTTCTTCCACATGGGTGCGTGTCCCCTAGCGTCACTCGGAACAGCTAGTCCGCCGGGACCCTTTCCAAATATTACGTGTAAATCATTGACCATAGCAAGTACGTGATCACCGGTACGCATGGCGGGCTTCTTCCGGTGATCTGCCTCGCCTTTGAAATGCTTGCCTTTCTTTCGACATTGATGGTTGGTCGGAAGAAATCGACGATGGCCCAGGTACACATTCTTCCTGCAGCTTCCCAGGTATATACTTTGGGTGTCAGCTAAACAGTGCGTGCATGCGTGGTATCCCTTGTTTGTCTGTCCTGAAAGGTTACTGAGAGCGGGCCAATCGTTGATGGTTACAAACAGCAATGCGTCCAGGTTAAATTCCTCCTGTTTGTGCTCATCCCAGGCACGTACACCGTTTCCATTCCACAACTGTAAAAGTTCTTCAACTAATGGCCTTAGGTACACATCAATGTCGTTGTCGGGTTGCTTAGGGCCTTGGATGAGAACTGGCATCATAATGAACTTCGGCTTCATGCACATCCAAGGAGGAAGGTTATACATACATAGAGTCACGGGCCAGGTGCTGTGATTGCTGCTCTGCTCCCCGAAAGGATTAATGCCATCCGAGCTTAAACCAAACCATACGTTCCTTGGGTCACGTGCAAACTCAACCCAGTACTCTCTCTCGATTTTTCTCCAATGTGACCCATCAGCGGGTGCTCTTAACTTCCCGTCTTTCTTACGGTCCTCACTGTGCCATCGCATAAACTTGGCATGCTCTTTGTTTCTGAACAGTCATTTCAACCGTGGTATTATAGGAGCATACCACATCACCTTCGCAGGAACTCTGTTCCTGCGGGGCTCGCCGTCAACATCACCAGGGTCATCTCGTCTGATCTTATACCGCAATGCGCCGCATACTGGGCATGCGTTCAAATCCTCGTACGTACCGCGGTAGAGGATGCAGTCATTAGGGCATGCATGTATCTTCTGCACCTCCAATCCTAGAGGGCATACGACCTTCTTTGCTGCGTACGTACTGTCGGGCAATTCATTATCCTTTGGAAGCTTCTTCTTCAATATTTTTAGTAGCTTCTCAAATCCTTTGTCAGGCACAGCATTCTCTGCCTTCCACTGCAGCAATTCCAGTACGGTACCCAGCTTTGTGTTGCCATCTTCACAATTGGGGTACAATTTTTTTTTGTGATCCTCTAACATGCGATCGAACTTCAGCTTCTCCTTTTGACTTTCGCATTGCGTCCTTGCATCGACAATGACCCGGCGGAGATCATCATCGGGCACATCGTATGGTTCCTCTTGATCTTCAGCAGCTTCCCCCGTTGCAGCATCATCGGGCACATCGTCTAGTTCCTCTTGATCTTCAGCAGCTCCCCCCATTGCAGCATAACCGTATTCAGGGGGCACATAGTTGTCATCGTCCTCTTCTTCTTCGCCGTCTTCCATCATAACCCCTATTTCTCCGTGCCTTGTCCAAACATTATAGTGTGGCATGAAATCCTTGTAAAGCAGGTGGGTGTGAAGGATTTTCCGGTCAGAGTAAGACTTTGTATTCCCATATTTAGTGCATGGACAACACATAAAACCATTCTGCTTGTTTGCCTCAGCCACTTCGAAAAAATTATGCACGCCCTTAATATACTCTGAGGTGTGTCTGTCACCATACATCCATTGTCGGTTCATCTGCGTGCATTATATATAATTATGTGTGTCAAAAGTAAGAAAATCAGACAAATATCTACCTAAAGTAAGAAAATCAGACAAGTATTAGAAAGAAGATAAGAATAAGAGGCTCACCATGGTGGTGCCGGCGACGAGATCGGCGCGGGCGATCAACGGCGGTGAAAACGGGGACGGGGCGTGACGGACCGCTAAATCTAGACAAATCTCGAAAAAAATGGAGCTCCGAGGTCGAGCTTCGAGAGGAGAAAGCTTAACTAGTGTGGCTCGGGCATTTACTCGAACACATCATGTGCATAGGAGGTGAACTAGAGCACCCAAATGCCCTCTCCTCGCCAGATTCAAAAAACAGAGCACTGGAGTGCTCTGCCGCGGCGGTGGGTATATATAGGCAAGTTATTTGTCCCGGTTCGTGGCATGAACCGGGACTAAAGCACCCCTTTCTGTCCCGGTTCAAGCCACGAACCGGGAGCAATGGTTGTGGGCCAGGAGCGAGGTCCATTGGTCCCGGTTCGTGGCTTGAACCGGGACAAATGGTTCCACACGAACCGGGACCAATGCCCACGAGGCCCCAGCCGGCCCCCTGGGCTCACGAACCGGGTCTAATACCCCCCATTGGTCCCGGTTCTAATGGGCTGGCCAAGGCCGAACGGTAGCCCTGTTTTCTACTAGTGAACATGGAGAGATGCGGTTTGCAGATGTAGACATGAGCTACAAAATGGTTACATGCATGTAGAATAACTTTCAATGATCGCTACTTCTTCCTCGACATAGACCACCTCTTTGACGACATGGCCGGCAAGGACGTCGACCCCAAGACCAATGCTTCTGCCGTTGTTCTGTACGTTCTCATGTTCTCTTTGTTTGAAGTCGTATCATAGTTTCTTGTTCTAGTGTGTGTTCTACGTATGTTCTGTTCAAGTTCATATATGCAGATGCTATTTAACTTATCTATGTCAGATTGCATGACTTGTTTTATCACTGTTATAATAGTCATGTTTATCTACTATTTCTGTTAATAAAGTCATATGCTAAATTGCTCATATGTCCAACAAAGACCTGACGTCGCCGTCCTCACAGTGGCAGATCCAGGATTTCATACTTGAATGTTCAAAAAAAAATTGCGGGTTTCAAAAAGTAAAGAAATCTGAAATTTTTATGTAGCAAGAATTTTTTTCTATCAAAATGACAATACCTTAATAAAATGACAAAAGAATAAATATTATTTACTTACATCATCATACATTTGGGGATCACATAGCCATTAGCATACAATACATCTGAAGACAATGAACAAGAAGAATGCTAATCACCTGGTCCTGGTGACATGCGTAGGTGTATACTGATGTGCAACTCATGCTAAAGGTAACAATCATGATCTTATGTCACTGGCTGAGAGGTCATCTCGGGACTGATATACACACCATATATAAAAAATTCTTGCCAAACATATGTACACCAGTGACCAACTATGGATCCGCCCCTGCGTCCTCACCCGTCAGACCCGTCAGACGTGAAATCACTTCTTCTTCTTTTTTTTGCCGAGAGATTTTGCCAAGAACTAAAATTGCCGAGAGTACCCTTTTGGTTTTGCCAAGAACTGGAATTGCCGAGAGTACCCTTTTGGTTTTGCCAAGAACTGGAATTGCCGAGTTTTCTTGTCCTTCACCGAGTCGGCAAAGCGGGTGATTCCAGTAGACAGCAGTGCTGGATACAATCAGCCATTGGAAAACTTTACTATGCCACAAAAGAAATGTCACTGAAAAAACTGTCTACTGAAATTTATACTACGCGATTCCTGATTTTGTACTGGTCGTACATAGGAATAGCATTGCTCATCCCGGAATGCGTGTGTTTACAGGCTAGCCCATTATCGGCCGGTATAGGCGCTGCAGGAACGTGGTGAGATGCGGCCTGCACATGTTGACATGAGCGGGGTCACATGCATGCATATAGAGTAACGTTCAATGAGCTAATACTTTGGAGTGTAGTATGAGCCATATTTTAGTTAGCACTTGGCAGCAACAATGCTAGTAGCAAGTGCAGGAAGCACAGCAGGTCAGCAAGAGCAACCCGGCTATATATTGAGTAGGTTTTCTCGCTGCAACTGCAGGCCCTAAATATTTAGTCTGTAGTACTACGAAAGGAGAAGAGAAGAAGATGGATCCTACGCCTTGTATAGCCAGCTTCCCAAAGGATGTCTTGAACTATAGATATGCAAATTCCCGAGGGTTTGTTGTTGTTGTTAAGTTAGACGCACTCGCAGATGAGTTTGAGGTGGAATCCCAGGAGATGAGGTGGAAGATGCATAGGCTCCCTGCAAGCGTGCCTGATATGGGACGCCAGTTCATCGAGCCAATGGCCCTGGCCATTGGCCCTTACCACCGTGGCTCGCCCCACCTTGAGGGGATGGAGAAGGCCAAGTGCGTGGTTGCCGAACACTTCATCAGGAAGTCGGGCCGGTCGCCCGGGGAGCTGTATGCGCAGATCCTCGGGATCACCAACCAGGTCCGTAGGCTGTACGCTGTCGACGCGGTGTCAGGTATCGACTCACAGGACTTCGCGGCTATGATATTTCGCGATGCCTGCTTCTTGCTGCAGTATATGCTTATGTATTCAGGCGGACAAGATGCGCTGGATTCATCACTGCAACGTTTCTTCTTCTCCAACCGAACTTGTATAGATAATGACATTATGCTGCTGGAAAACCAACTCCCCTGGTTGGCCATCGAAGCTCTAATGCCCGGCAGGAAAGTCCCAGTGGAGAAGTTCATTGTAGCGATGGGGGACACGATGCAAATCCTCGGAGACTCTTCCGTTGGCTCCATCTCCATCACCATGGAGCCAGAAGACCAACCACCGCATCTCCTTGGCCTCCTCCGATGGCACAAGACTCGATTGCCCAATCAAGTGCCAGTATCCAAACCACCTGGTGATGGAATCAGGCAAGTCTCGGTATCTGTTAGCGCCATGACACTTGAAGGAGTCGGCATCAAGCTAAAACACTGCAAAAATGATCTTACGTTGAGCAATATGGGTATCACCAAAGAATTCTTCTTCGACAAGTTGTTGCTGCCGTCACTGAATCTGGACCGTACAAGGGCATCTTGGATCGCCAACATGGCGGCTTTCGAGGTATGCACGGCCACAAATTCCTCCCAGTCCCAGGATCCTGACGATGCTTCTATTTGCTCGTACGTCGCCATCCTCGCGATGCTCATGGATCGGGAGGAGGACGTGCACAAGCTGCGATCAGAGGGTTTCATTCACGGAGAACTATCCGACAAGCAAATTCTCGAATTCTTCAATGGACTTGCCCAACAAATGTCCCCCGGTGCCTACTACTTCGAAATCTTGGCTGATATCGAAGCCTGCAAGCGCAAGAGGTGGCTGCGGATTATGGTGTGCAAGTTTGTCTCTGACAATGCTAAAACCATCGCCGCAGTGCTTTCCCTCATTGGCGTTTTTGTGGGGATCTTCAAGACGCTCTATTCTCTCAAGCAACACTAGAGCGCCATAAGCTATGATGAGACGGCCGATGTTTGCGATTCGACAACCATGCCACAAGCACGTTCCAGTGCTCCATTCATATGTGGTTGATTACTGTTGACGTATAATGTGCTGCCTAGTCTCTTCCATCAGATCGGTCTTTTGGTTGCATTGGCTAGAGCATGCACTTCTACATGGTATCAAAGCCAAGAGGTCTTGAGTTCAAGACCCGGCGGGCGCAATTAAATTGCAGCCCACTTTCGGTCCACGTTTGTTTAGGCCTGAGGGAGCCACACGTGAGGGGGGGTGTTGACGTATAATGTGCTGCCTAGTCTCTTCCATCAGATCGGTCTTTTGGTTGCATTGGCTAGAGCATGCACTTCTACAATTACAATGGCGTGTGTTATTCCATCTTCTGCCCTTAGCTGCCTTTGTGCACAACTTCTTGTATGGGCGTTCCATTTTGAAATATTTTGTTTGATCCAGCTTCAGTTTACCTACTCTGTTGGTTGTAATAACTCTGGGGTGTCTGTTGTGATTGTTGTATCGAATCTATGTTACAAGTTTATTTTCATGTTGTTTCATATGGTGGTCTCCTGTTGCGGTAAATTTTATTGCCCATGCTTGTTGCGAATATGCGGGTGCACAAGCACCTCCACCGTCTGGTCGCTTCTCCGTTGCCGGCTTCTTCTCGGCGGCAGCGACATGTCCGATAAAGCGACGACGACGACGAGATGCAGAGTAAAGGGGGACACTAGCGTTTCAGCGGGCCGGCCCGAGATGGGTCTGTTAGGCAATGGAAACCCGACCTACTAACCAATCGGATCCTACTAAACAATATGTTATCCACATATAATATTAGAAATACTATAGAGCTCTCACTCATTTTCTTGTAAATACAAGCTTTTTCAAAAATCTGTATAAACCATATGCTTTAATCACATCATCAAAGTGTATATTCCAACTCCGAGATGCTTGCACCAGTTCATAAATGGATCGCTGGAGCTTGCACACTTTTTTAGCACCTTTAGATTCGTCAAAATCTTCTGGTTGCATCATATACAACTCATCTTTAAAAAATCCATTAAGAAATGCAGTTTTAACATCCATTTGCCAGATTTCATAATCATAAAATGCGGCAATTGCTAACATGATTCAGACAGACTTAAGCACCGCTATGAGTGAGAAAGTCTCATCGTAGTCAACTCTTTGAACTTGTCAAAAAACATTTTGCGACAAGTCGAGCTTTATAGACAGTAATATTACCATAAGCGTCAGTCTTCTTTTTAAGGATCCATTTATTCTCGAACCCGTAGGGTACTCTTTCATGTATGAAGGTAAAAGAACTCAGTAATGCAAAACATCTCGGTAGACATAATTATTTTCCAGGCGGCAAGGAAAAAGGAGTTAGCGACAAAAAGTAACTCGGCCAAGTCTGACATTGTCGAGTCCACCCGGAAGGTACTTGGTAGTGTCCTAACCAACAGACGCCATCATTAGCCAGTCAACGGCGGGTTGTCTTTGCCAAGTTTCCATTAACGGGAACTCGCGCAATCATTTTCTTAATAAGGAATGTCAGGTGTCATGTATTGGCCGAGCACCCGACCAAAAACACTCGGCAAAAGGATTGACCATTCCTCTTCTCTAACTTATAAAACATACATCATGGGTGTGGCCTTCGGCTTGGCTTTTACCTCTAGTGCAGACAAGTCGTCCTAACACTCCTAGTCAGCATCATTCTCCACGTACCAAGATATGTGAGGGGAATCGTGATTGTTGTTGCTGGGTAGGACGACTTTTGCGCCATATACCATGAAAAACGGAGTTTCCGTAGCCTTCTCCTGGGCCCGGCATAACACAAAGCCTTAGAGAATCAGCTCGCCCCATGAATCCGTGATGTACTCCGGATTGTTGAATCGGATGATCCGTCCTGGAGCATAGTTCTCAGCCGGACCGAGGTGGTTGGTCGAGTCCTGCATGGGCCACCACTGTTATGCCAGTCTTAAGTTAGGCTTACTTGAAAATTTTGGTCTGCAGCTCCTAGGCCTACCCCAAAATTTTGGCTTGGTGCTCCTGTGACCGGCATAATGAGCTTGCGATGTGAATCTGCAACGTACTCCAAATTGCTGAATCAGATGATCCGGGCAGGAACATAATTGTCGACCAGGACAAGGTGGCCGGTCAAGTCGACAACGAAGCTCATGGCGTCTAAAATGAAGATTTGACCTAGCGTCTAGGTCATGCCGGTGTCAATTGGCGATCCCATCTAATCTTTAGGTTCACCACGCGGGACCTATATGGCGACCACTGTCGGAGTTGATTATGGCAGATCCATCGGTAGGTTATCCTGACAAGGTGAGTATAACAGAGGGTAAACAGGAGACCATATTTACCCAGGTTCAGGTCCTCCTTACAAGGAAAAACCCTACCCATGCTCGTTTACATGGCGATTGGGGCCCGAGGGGACTGCATGATCTCTACCGACTAGTTTGGCCCCGTCTTATATAGGATACCGAGGCCCCTGGGGTTACAAGGACTTAGTCGGTTATGTTGGTGGAGGGTCCTCCACGAATATAGATTCCTTGTCGGAACGCGAAGTCTCCCTGAATCTTCCCTCTTCAGGGCCCATATGGGCCGGCATGATGGCCTACAGCAGGAAAAGACCTAGGGGGGCTCGAGCCAGCAATCAGAGAGGTAAGCCACCCCTGGACCGTAACATCGTCAATTTATTTCCTGTTCGTTTTTTCTTTTCTGAAATACATGTTAAAAAAAGTAGCAAACATTGAACATTTTTTCAATAGAAAATGAACATGTTTAGATACATGTTCAACATTTTATAAATACAAGTTCAACATTTATTTGAAAACATGTTGAAGATTTACTAAATATGTGGTTCAATTTTTTTTAACACATGTTGAACTTTTTTGAATATGGATCACATTTTAAAAAATGCAACCACTGTGTTAAGTATTAGAACCTTTTTAAGCTTTTCATGAACTATTTTTTATACGTTATGAGCGTTTCATTTTCAAAATTGCGCGACTAATCTTCGAAAAAACTAACCCATACATATGGCATCTTGCACATCGCTCACACGCTTCCATCACCACTCATTTTACCACGTATGAACAGATGACATCAGCAGAAATCTTTTTGGTTTCAGTTTAAAAATGTTTAATCTCCTAATTAAAAAATCAAATTAAAAATCAGTTTTCACCATTAAATCCGTCTCGACGAGATCTTCAAAACTAGAACCCATGTTGGTATGTTTCGACGAAAAAAAAATTGCCCAAAAGTTGCCATGATATTTATACTGTAGTTGTCGTAGTGCTTAAACTAAGTTGCCATGTGGCAATTTTAGTTTTTAGAGCATGGCAATTTTAGTTTTTTTATGATGCCAATTTCAGTACTTTGACTATGAAAATTATTTTTTGTATGAACCATGACAATTTTAAGTGCATGTATCATGTCAATTTTAGTTTATGGTTCATGGCAAGTCTAGTTTCTTAATTTTCCGTTTTATAATATGTCAAAATTTACTTTTAAATATAGAAGAAAATAGCTTAAATATATCATGACAACTTGAGTGTAAACATCATGGCAATTCATATGCAATAGAAATGGCAACTTTTAACCCAATTTTTTTTATTAAAATATATTAATATGAGATCTAGTTTCGAAGATCTCGTCGCGAGGGATTTAATGGTAAAACGGATCTTTAATCAGATTTTTCATTTAAGAGATAAAATATTTTAAAATCTAAAAATACAAAAAGATTCTCACATGCATGCATGCGGTGATGTGGCATAGTCTGTGTGCTATAGAGTGTGTGGGCGGTTATGGCTCCCACCACACGTGTGGGCATTAGGGTTGTCCATAATCTTTTACATTTCATGAACATTTTCTAAAAATGTTATGAAACATATTTTAAAACTTGTGCTTTTTTTTACTGTCCTGAACATATTGAAAATTTGTAAAAAAAATCTGTGTACCATCTAAAACATGTTCATTCAAAAATGACCACGACTTTGTAAAAAACTGAACAATAAAAATAGAAAATACTTTGTGTGATGAAGATAGAGCAACAACCAGACTATATGATTTTGTAGGGATAACTTTCTTTGGCCATGTTATTTTGAGAAGACATGATTACTTTGATTAGTATGCTTGAAGTATTACTATTTCTTATGTCAATATGAACTTTTATTTTGTATTCATTTGTATCTGAACATTCATGCCACAATAAAGAAAATTACATTATGAATTATGCTAGGTATCATTCCACATCAAAAATTCTCTTTTTATCATTTATCTACTCGAGGACGAGCAGGAATTAAGCTTGGGGATGCTTGATACGCCTCCAACGTATCTATAATTTTTTATTGTTCCATGCTATTATATTACCCCTTTTGGATGTTTATGGGCTTTATTTTACACATTTATATCATTTTTGGGACTAACCTACTAACCGGAGGCCCAGCCCGTATTGCTGTTTTTTTTGCCTATTTCAGTATTTCGAAGAAAAGGAATATCAAACGGAGTCCAAACGGAATGAAACCTTCGGGAGCATGATTTTTGGAACGAACGTGATCCGGAGAGCTTGGAGTGCAAGTCAAGAAGCTGCCGAGGAAGCCACGAGATAGGAGGGGCCCCTCCTGTAGGGCGCGCCCCCTGTCTCGTGGGCCCCTCGGGCGGCCACCGACGTACTTCTTCCTCCTATATATACCTACGTACCCCGAAAACATCCAGGGGCATCACGAAACACAATTTCCACCGTCGTAACCTTCTGTATCCGCGAGATCTCATCTTGGAGCCTTCGCCGGCACTCTGTCGGAGGGGGAATCGACCATAGAGGGCTTCTACATCAACATCGTTGCCCCTCCGATGAGTTGTGAGTAGTTTACCACAGACCTACGGGTCCATAGTTATTAGCTAGATGGCTTCTTCTCTCTTTTTGGATCTCAATACAATGTTCTCCCCCTCTCTTGTGGAGATCTATTCGATGTAAACTCTTTTTGCGGTGTGTTTGTCGAGATCCGATGAATTGTGGGTTTATGATCAAGTTTATCTATGAATAATATTTGAGTCTTATCTGAATTCTTTTATGTATGATTGAGTTATCTTTGCAAGTCTCTTCGAATTATCAGTTTGGTTTGGCCTACTAGATTGGTCTTTCTTGCCATGAGAGAAGTGCTTAGCTTTGGGTTCAATCTTGCGGTGTCTTTACCCAGTGACAGAAAGGGTTGCAAGGCATGTATTGTATTGTTTCCATCGAGGATAACAAGATGGGGTTTATATCATATTGCATGAGTTTATCCCTCTACATCATGTCATCTTGCTTAATGCGTTACTTTGTTCTTATGAACTTAATACTCTAGATGCAGGCAGGAGTCGGTCGATGTGTGGAGTAATAGTAGTAGATGCAGGCAGGAGTCGGTCTACTTGTTATGGACGTGATGCCAATATAATCTCATAACTATGCGCTTTTCTATCAATTACTCGACAGTAATTTGTTCACCCACCGTAATACTTATGATATCTTGAGAGAAGCCTCTAGTGAAACCTATGGCCCCCGGGTCTATCCTTTATCATATTTGCTTTCAATCTACTTTTATTTGCATCTTTACCTTTTGCATCTATATTATAAAATACCAAAAATATATTTATCTTATCATACTATATTTATTAGATCTCACTTTCGCAAGTGGCTGTGAAGGGATTGACAACCCTTTTATTGCGTTGGTTGCGAGTTCTCAGTTTGTTTGTGTAGGTGCGTGGGACTTTTGAGGAGCCTCCTATTGGATTGATACCTTGGTTCTCAAAACTGAGGGAAATACTTACGCTATACTTGTTGCATCACCCTCTCCTCTTCGAGGAAAACCAACGCAAGCTCAAGATGTAGCACGGGCCTGCATCCTGGCCCTAGTAATGGGTTTCTAGTCGTATGCAGGCCGTGGTGGCCCTGTAGGTGGCACTTTTTTCAATTATTTCCCAGTTTTTTTTGCTTTCTTTTTTGTTTCTAATTACTTATTTATTTTCTTTTACAATAATTCTTTTTGCTATTAAAGTTTGTAACAAAATTCTAATTACTTATTTATTTTCTTTTATGATAATTCTTTTTACTTTTAATGTTTTGAACAAAATTCTAATTACTTATTTATTTTCTTTTATGATAATTCTTTTTGCTATTAAAGTTTGTAACAAAATTCTATATAATTTTAGTTTTAACAATACTTGAGGTTTATAAAAGCTTTTTAGTTGATTCCTTTAATTTTTTTCCTAGTTTTTTTGCTTTCTTTTTTGTTTCTAATTACTTATTTATTTTCTTTTATGATAATTCTTTTTGCTATTAAAGTTTGTAACAAAATTCTAATTACTTATTTATTTTCTTTTATGATAATTCTTTTTGCTTTTAATGTTTTGAACAAAATTCTAATTATTTATTTATTTTCTTTTATGATAATTCTTTTTGCTATTAAAGTTTGTAACAAAATCCTATATAATTTTTGTTTCAATAATACTAGAGGTTTATAAAAGCTTTTTAGTTGATTCCTTTAGTACCAGTTCTAAGGCTGTTACAAGGGCATTTTATTTGGTACGGGTTTTAAGGCTGGGGCCCCACGAGCACCATTTAGTACCGGTTCGTGGCATGAACCGGTAAAAGAGTTTTTTAGTTGATTCTTTCTGCAGCAGTTTTTTAGTCCCACCTCGCCAAGCAAGAGGCACTCGTAGCGATTTATAAGCCCTGAGTGTAGAGACGATGACGGGAGAAGCGCAGTGCTCATCTGCACGTTGGCCTGAAGCTAAGCAACATGCAGGTGAGCATTGCGCCTCTCTTTTATTTTGGCATGGGATCATAATTTCATCCACATAGCATATGCAAGAAAGTTGAGAGGGTTACGGCAAAAACTGGATGCACTTCGTGTACAAAACGAACAATCAGGATTTCATACGGAAACTTGTCTGTTACAACATGCATTTCAAATGAACTACAAAAAGGTTGAAAGTTGGCATGGTATCATCATAATAGTTGTGGAGAAAGTCTTCACTTTTTCTTCGCTTGTGTCCTTTCCTTATTGCGCCGTAACCATGGATAATCTTCATCATTTATCAGGATGCTTGGGTCAGCCTTGACTTTGAAGGGAGGAATTTCATGAAACTTTTCATAATCTTCGGACATGTCTGTCTTGCCCTCCACTCCCACGATGTCCCTTTTTCCTGAAAGAACTATGTTGCGCTTTGGATCATCGTATGATGCATTCGCTTCCTTATTTTTTCCTTTTTCTCGGTTTGGTAGACATGTCGTTCACATAGATAACCTGTGCCACATCATTGGCTAGGACGAACGGTTCGTCAGTGTACCCAAGATTGTTCGGATCCACTGTTGTCATTCCGTACTGTGGGTCTACTTGTACCTCGCCTCCTGACAGATTAACCCATTTGCACTTAAACAAAGGGACCTTAAAATCTACTCCGTAGTCAAGTTCCCATATGTCCACTATGTAACCATAATATGTGTCCTTTCCCTTCTCGGTGGCTGCATCAAAGCGGACACTGCTGTTTTGGTTGGTGCTCTTTTGATCTTGGGCGAACGTGTAAAATGTATTCCCATTTATCTCGTAACCTTTCCAAATCGTAACAGTCGAAGATGGTCCCCTGGACAACGAGTACAGCTCATCACAAACAGTGTTTTCATCTCTGAGACATGTTTCCAACCAACTGCTGAAAGTCCTGATGTGTTCACATGTAATCCAGCCGTCGCACTACTCCGGGTGTTTGGAGCGCAGACTGTTCTTGAGTTCATCGACATAAGGGGTCACCAAGGTAGAGTTCTGTAGAACTGTGCAGTGTGTTTGAGACCAAGAATATCCGTCCCTGCATATTATTATCTCCCCTCCAAGCGTGCCTTTTCCAGTCAGTCTCTCCTCATACCACGATTTAGGGAGACCTATCTTCTTAAGGTCAGGAATGAAGTCAACACAAAACCCAATGGCATCCTCTGTTTGATAGCCCATGGACATGCTTCCTTTAGGTACATATTGTGTAAAAATACGGGTTCTAGAATGACAATCTCGTCAACTAGATGAACTAGGACGTGCGTCATGATTATTGAAGAAGGATGGTGGGAACACCAGCTCGAAACTGACAAGACATTGCACCACATCACTCCTTAGCCTTGGTATGATTTCTGGATCGATCACCTTCTGAGAGATTGCATTGAGGAATGCACATAGCTTCACAATGGCTAATCGGACATTTTCCAGTAGAAGCCCCCTCAATGCAACCAGAAGCAGTTGCGTCATAATCACGTGGCAGTCATGAGACTTCAGGTTCTGAAACTTTTTCTCTGTTATATTTATTATTCCCTTTATATTCGACGAGAAGCCAGTCGGGACCTTCATACTAAGCAGGCATTCAAAGAAGATTTCCTTCTCTTCTTTGGTAAGAGCGTAGCTGGCAGGACCTTCATACTGCTTTGGAGGCATGCCGTCTTTTTCGTGCAAACGTTGCAGGTCCTCCTGTGCCTCAGCTGTATCTTTTGCCTTCTCATACACGCCCAAGAAGCCTAGCAGGTTGACGCAAAGGTTCTTCGTCACGTGCATCACGTCGATCGAAGAGCGGACCTCTAGGTCTTTTCAGTAGGGTAGGTCCCAAAATATAGATTTCTTCTTCCACATGGGTGCGTGTCCCCTAGCGTCACTCGGAACAGCTAGTCCGCCGGGACCCTTTCCAAATATTACGTGTAAATCATTGACCATAGCAAGTACGTGATCACCGGTACGCATGGCGGGCTTCTTCCGGTGATCTGCCTCGCCTTTGAAATGCTTGCCTTTCTTTCGACATTGATGGTTGGTCGGAAGAAATCGACGATGGCCCAGGTACACATTCTTCCTGCAGCTTCCCAGGTATATACTTTGGGTGTCAGCTAAACAGTGCGTGCATGCGTGGTATCCCTTGTTTGTCTGTCCTGAAAGGTTACTGAGAGCGGGCCAATCGTTGATGGTTACAAACAGCAATGCGTCCAGGTTAAATTCCTCCTGTTTGTGCTCATCCCAGGCACGTACACCGTTTCCATTCCACAACTGTAAAAGTTCTTCAACTAATGGCCTTAGGTACACATCAATGTCGTTGTCGGGTTGCTTAGGGCCTTGGATGAGAACTGGCATCATAATGAACTTCGGCTTCATGCACATCCAAGGAGGAAGGTTATACATACATAGAGTCACGGGCCAGGTGCTGTGATTGCTGCTCTGCTCCCCGAAAGGATTAATGCCATCCGAGCTTAAACCAAACCATACGTTCCTTGGGTCACGTGCAAACTCAACCCAGTACTCTCTCTCGATTTTTCTCCAATGTGACCCATCAGCGGGTGCTCTTAACTTCCCGTCTTTCTTACGGTCCTCACTGTGCCATCGCATAAACTTGGCATGCTCTTTGTTTCTGAACAGTCATTTCAACCGTGGTATTATAGGAGCATACCACATCACCTTCGCAGGAACTCTGTTCCTGCGGGGCTCGCCGTCAACATCACCAGGGTCATCTCGTCTGATCTTATACCGCAATGCGCCGCATACTGGGCATGCGTTCAAATCCTCGTACGTACCACGGTAGAGGATGCAGTCATTAGGGCATGCATGTATCTTCTGCACCTCCAATCCTAGAGGGCATACGACCTTCTTTGCTGCGTACGTACTGTCGGGCAATTCATTATCCTTTGGAAGCTTCTTCTTCAATATTTTTAGTAGCTTCTCAAATCCTTTGTCAGGCACAGCATTCTCTGCCTTCCACTGCAGCAATTCCAGTACGGTACCCAGCTTTGTGTTGCCATCTTCACAATTGGGGTACAATTTTTTTTTGTGATCCTCTAACATGCGATCGAACTTCAGCTTCTCCTTTTGACTTTCGCATTGCGTCCTTGCATCGACAATGACCCGGCGGAGATCATCATCGGGCACATCGTATGGTTCCTCTTGATCTTCAGCAGCTTCCCCCGTTGCAGCATCATCGGGCACATCGTCTAGTTCCTCTTGATCTTCAGCAGCTCCCCCCATTGCAGCATAACCGTATTCAGGGGGCACATAGTTGTCATCGTCCTCTTCTTCTTCGCCGTCTTCCATCATAACCCCTATTTCTCCGTGCCTTGTCCAAACATTATAGTGTGGCATGAAATCCTTGTAAAGCAGGTGGGTGTGAAGGATTTTCCGGTCAGAGTAAGACTTTGTATTCCCATATTTAGTGCATGGACAACACATAAAACCATTCTGCTTGTTTGCCTCAGCCACTTCGAAAAAATTATGCACGCCCTTAATATACTCTGAGGTGTGTCTGTCACCATACATCCATTGTCGGTTCATCTGCGTGCATTATATATAATTATGTGTGTCAAAAGTAAGAAAATCAGACAAATATCTACCTAAAGTAAGAAAATCAGACAAGTATTAGAAAGAAGATAAGAATAAGAGGCTCACCATGGTGGTGCCGGCGACGAGATCGGCGCGGGCGATCAACGGCGGTGAAAACGGGGACGGGGCGTGACGGACCGCTAAATCTAGACAAATCTCGAAAAAAATGGAGCTCCGAGGTCGAGCTTCGAGAGGAGAAAGCTTAACTAGTGTGGCTCGGGCATTTCATCGAACACATCATGTGCATAGGAGGTGAACTAGAGCACCCAAATGCCCTCTCCTCGCCAGATTCAAAAAACAGAGCACTGGAGTGCTCTGCCGCGGCAGTGGGTATATATAGGCAAGTTATTTGTCCCGGTTCGTGGCATGAACTGGGACTAAAGCACCCCTTTCTGTCCCGGTTCAAGCCACGAACCGGGAGCAATGGTTGTGGGCCAGGAGCGAGGACCATTGGTCCCGGTTCGTGGCTTGAACCGGGACAAATGGTTCCACACGAACCGGGACCAATGCCCACGAGGCCCCAGCCGGCCCCCTGGGCTCACGAACCGGGTCTAATACCCCCCATTGGTCCCGGTTCTAATGGGCTGGCCAAGGCCGAACGGTAGCCCTGTTTTCTACTAGTGAACATGGAGAGATGCGGTTTGCAGATGTAGACATGAGCTACAAAATGGTTACATGCATGTAGAATAACTTTCAATGATCGCTACTTCTTCCTCGACATAGACCACCTCTTTGACGACATGGCCGGCAAGGACGTCGACCCCAAGACCAATGCTTCTGCCGTTGTTCTGTACGTTCTCATGTTCTCTTTGTTTGAAGTCGTATCATAGTTTCTTGTTCTAGTGTGTGTTCTACGTATGTTCTGTTCAAGTTCATATATGCAGATGCTATTTAACTTATCTATGTCAGATTGCATGACTTGTTTTATCACTGTTATAATAGTCATGTTTATCTACTATTTCTGTTAATAAAGTCATATGCTAAATTGCTCATATGTCCAACAAAGACCTGACGTCGCCGTCCTCACAGTGGCAGATCCAGGATTTCATACTTGAATGTTCAAAAAAAAATTGCGGGTTTCAAAAAGTAAAGAAATCTGAAATTTTTATGTAGCAAGAATTTTTTTCTATCAAAATGACAATACCTTAATAAAATGACAAAAGAATAAATATTATTTACTTACATCATCATACATTTGGGGATCACATAGCCATTAGCATACAATACATCTGAAGACAATGAACAAGAAGAATGCTAATCACCTGGTCCTGGTGACATGCGTAGGTGTATACTGATGTGCAACTCATGCTAAAGGTAACAATCATGATCTTATGTCACTGGCTGAGAGGTCATCTCGGGACTGATATACACACCATATATAAAAAATTCTTGCCAAACATATGTACACCAGTGACCAACTATGGATCCGCCCCTGCGTCCTCACCCGTCAGACCCGTCAGACGTGAAATCACTTCTTCTTCTTTTTTTTGCCGAGAGATTTTGCCAAGAACTAAAATTGCCGAGAGTACCCTTTTGGTTTTGCCAAGAACTGGAATTGCCGAGAGTACCCTTTTGGTTTTGCCAAGAACTGGAATTGCCGAGTTTTCTTGTCCTTCACCGAGTCGGCAAAGCGGGTGATTCCAGTAGACAGCAGTGCTGGATACAATCAGCCATTGGAAAACTTTACTATGCCACAAAAGAAATGTCACTGAAAAAACTGTCTACTGAAATTTATACTACGCGATTCCTGATTTTGTACTGGTCGTACATAGGAATAGCATTGCTCATCCCGGAATGCGTGTGTTTACAGGCTAGCCCATTATCGGCCGGTATAGGCGCTGCAGGAACGTGGTGAGATGCGGCCTGCACATGTTGACATGAGCGGGGTCACATGCATGCATATAGAGTAACGTTCAATGAGCTAATACTTTGGAGTGTAGTATGAGCCATATTTTAGTTAGCACTTGGCAGCAACAATGCTAGTAGCAAGTGCAGGAAGCACAGCAGGTCAGCAAGAGCAACCCGGCTATATATTGAGTAGGTTTTCTCGCTGCAACTGCAGGCCCTAAATATTTAGTCTGTAGTACTACGAAAGGAGAAGAGAAGAAGATGGATCCTACGCCTTGTATAGCCAGCTTCCCAAAGGATGTCTTGAACTATAGATATGCAAATTCCCGAGGGTTTGTTGTTGTTGTTAAGTTAGACGCACTCGCAGATGAGTTTGAGGTGGAATCCCAGGAGATGAGGTGGAAGATGCATAGGCTCCCTGCAAGCGTGCCTGATATGGGACGCCAGTTCATCGAGCCAATGGCCCTGGCCATTGGCCCTTACCACCGTGGCTCGCCCCACCTTGAGGGGATGGAGAAGGCCAAGTGCGTGGTTGCCGAACACTTCATCAGGAAGTCGGGCCGGTCGCCCGGGGAGCTGTATGCGCAGATCCTCGGGATCACCAACCAGGTCCGTAGGCTGTACGCTGTCGACGCGGTGTCAGGTATCGACTCACAGGACTTCGCGGCTATGATATTTCGCGATGCCTGCTTCTTGCTGCAGTATATGCTTATGTATTCAGGCGGACAAGATGCGCTGGATTCATCACTGCAACGTTTCTTCTTCTCCAACCGAACTTGTATAGATAATGACATTATGCTGCTGGAAAACCAACTCCCCTGGTTGGCCATCGAAGCTCTAATGCCCGGCAGGAAAGTCCCAGTGGAGAAGTTCATTGTAGCGATGGGGGACACGATGCAAATCCTCGGAGACTCTTCCGTTGGCTCCATCTCCATCACCATGGAGCCAGAAGACCAACCACCGCATCTCCTTGGCCTCCTCCGATGGCACAAGACTCGATTGCCCAATCAAGTGCCAGTATCCAAACCACCTGGTGATGGAATCAGGCAAGTCTCGGTATCTGTTAGCGCCATGACACTTGAAGGAGTCGGCATCAAGCTAAAACACTGCAAAAATGATCTTACGTTGAGCAATATGGGTATCACCAAAGAATTCTTCTTCGACAAGTTGTTGCTGCCGTCACTGAATCTGGACCGTACAAGGGCATCTTGGATCGCCAACATGGCGGCTTTCGAGGTATGCACGGCCACAAATTCCTCCCAGTCCCAGGATCCTGACGATGCTTCTATTTGCTCGTACGTCGCCATCCTCGCGATGCTCATGGATCGGGAGGAGGACGTGCACAAGCTGCGATCAGAGGGTTTCATTCACGGAGAACTATCCGACAAGCAAATTCTCGAATTCTTCAATGGACTTGCCCAACAAATGTCCCCCGGTGCCTACTACTTCGAAATCTTGGCTGATATCGAAGCCTGCAAGCGCAAGAGGTGGCTGCGGATTATGGTGTGCAAGTTTGTCTCTGACAATGCTAAAACCATCGCCGCAGTGCTTTCCCTCATTGGCGTTTTTGTGGGGATCTTCAAGACGCTCTATTCTCTCAAGCAACACTAGAGCGCCATAAGCTATGATGAGACGGCCGATGTTTGCGATTCGACAACCATGCCACAAGCACGTTCCAGTGCTCCATTCATATGTGGTTGATTACTGTTGACGTATAATGTGCTGCCTAGTCTCTTCCATCAGATCGGTCTTTTGGTTGCATTGGCTAGAGCATGCACTTCTACATGGTATCAAAGCCAAGAGGTCTTGAGTTCAAGACCCGGCGGGCGCAATTAAATTGCAGCCCACTTTCGGTCCACGTTTGTTTAGGCCTGAGGGAGCCACACGTGAGGGGGGGTGTTGACGTATAATGTGCTGCCTAGTCTCTTCCATCAGATCGGTCTTTTGGTTGCATTGGCTAGAGCATGCACTTCTACAATTACAATGGCGTGTGTTATTCCATCTTCTGCCCTTAGCTGCCTTTGTGCACAACTTCTTGTATGGGCGTTCCATTTTGAAATATTTTGTTTGATCCAGCTTCAGTTTACCTACTCTGTTGGTTGTAATAACTCTGGGGTGTCTGTTGTGATTGTTGTATCGAATCTATGTTACAAGTTTATTTTCATGTTGTTTCATATGGTGGTCTCCTGTTGCGGTAAATTTTATTGCCCATGCTTGTTGCGAATATGCGGGTGCACAAGCACCTCCACCGTCTGGTCGCTTCTCCGTTGCCGGCTTCTTCTCGGCGGCAGCGACATGTCCGATAAAGCGACGACGACGACGAGATGCAGAGTAAAGGGGGACACTAGCGTTTCAGCGGGCCGGCCCGAGATGGGTCTGTTAGGCAATGGAAACCCGACCTACTAACCAATCGGATCCTACTAAACAATATGTTATCCACATATAATATTAGAAATACTATAGAGCTCTCACTCATTTTCTTGTAAATACAAGCTTTTTCAAAAATCTGTATAAACCATATGCTTTAATCACATCATCAAAGTGTATATTCCAACTCCGAGATGCTTGCACCAGTTCATAAATGGATCGCTGGAGCTTGCACACTTTTTTAGCACCTTTAGATTCGTCAAAATCTTCTGGTTGCATCATATACAACTCATCTTTAAAAAATCCATTAAGAAATGCAGTTTTAACATCCATTTGCCAGATTTCATAATCATAAAATGCGGCAATTGCTAACATGATTCAGACAGACTTAAGCACCGCTATGAGTGAGAAAGTCTCATCGTAGTCAACTCTTTGAACTTGTCAAAAAACATTTTGCGACAAGTCGAGCTTTATAGACAGTAATATTACCATAAGCGTCAGTCTTCTTTTTAAGGATCCATTTATTCTCGAACCCGTAGGGTACTCTTTCATGTATGAAGGTAAAAGAACTCAGTAATGCAAAACATCTCGGTAGACATAATTATTTTCCAGGCGGCAAGGAAAAAGGAGTTAGCGACAAAAAGTAACTCGGCCAAGTCTGACATTGTCGAGTCCACCCGGAAGGTACTTGGTAGTGTCCTAACCAACAGACGCCATCATTAGCCAGTCAACGGCGGGTTGTCTTTGCCAAGTTTCCATTAACGGGAACTCGCGCAATCATTTTCTTAATAAGGAATGTCAGGTGTCATGTATTGGCCGAGCACCCGACCAAAAACACTCGGCAAAAGGATTGACCATTCCTCTTCTCTAACTTATAAAACATACATCATGGGTGTGGCCTTCGGCTTGGCTTTTACCTCTAGTGCAGACAAGTCGTCCTAACACTCCTAGTCAGCATCATTCTCCACGTACCAAGATATGTGAGGGGAATCGTGATTGTTGTTGCTGGGTAGGACGACTTTTGCGCCATATACCATGAAAAACGGAGTTTCCGTAGCCTTCTCCTGGGCCCGGCATAACACAAAGCCTTAGAGAATCAGCTCGCCCCATGAATCCGTGATGTACTCCGGATTGTTGAATCGGATGATCCGTCCTGGAGCATAGTTCTCAGCCGGACCGAGGTGGTTGGTCGAGTCCTGCATGGGCCACCACTGTTATGCCAGTCTTAAGTTAGGCTTACTTGAAAATTTTGGTCTGCAGCTCCTAGGCCTACCCCAAAATTTTGGCTTGGTGCTCCTGTGACCGGCATAATGAGCTTGCGATGTGAATCTGCAACGTACTCCAAATTGCTGAATCAGATGATCCGGGCAGGAACATAATTGTCGACCAGGACAAGGTGGCCGGTCAAGTCGACAACGAAGCTCATGGCGTCTAAAATGAAGATTTGACCTAGCGTCTAGGTCATGCCGGTGTCAATTGGCGATCCCATCTAATCTTTAGGTTCACCACGCGGGACCTATATGGCGACCACTGTCGGAGTTGATTATGGCAGATCCATCGGTAGGTTATCCTGACAAGGTGAGTATAACAGAGGGTAAACAGGAGACCATATTTACCCAGGTTCAGGTCCTCCTTACAAGGAAAAACCCTACCCATGCTCGTTTACATGGCGATTGGGGCCCGAGGGGACTGCATGATCTCTATCGACTAGTTTGGCCCCGTCTTATATAGGATACCGAGGCCCCTGGGGTTACAAGGACTTAGTCGGTTATGTTGGTGGAGGGTCCTCCACGAATATAGATTCCTTGTCGGAACGCGAAGTCTCCCTGAATCTTCCCTCTTCAGGGCCCATATGGGCCGGCGTGATGGCCTACAGCAGGAAAAGACCTAGGGGGGCTCGAGCCAGCAATCAGAGAGGTAAGCCACCCCTGGACCGTAACATCGTCAATTTATTTCCTGTTCGTTTTTTCTTTTCTGAAATACATGTTAAAAAAAGTAGCAAACATTGAACATTTTTTCAATAGAAAATGAACATGTTTAGATACATGTTCAACATTTTATAAATACAAGTTCAACATTTATTTGAAAACATGTTGAAGATTTACTAAATATGCGGTTCAATTTTTTTTAACACATGTTGAACTTTTTTGAATATGGATCACATTTTAAAAAATGCAACCACTGTGTTAAGTATTAGAACCTTTTTAAGCTTTTCATGAACTATTTTTTATACGTTATGAGCGTTTCATTTTCAAAATTGCGCGACTAATCTTCGAAAAAACTAACCCATACATATGGCATCTTGCACATCGCTCACACGCTTCCATCACCACTCATTTTACCACGTATGAACAGATGACATCAGCAGAAATCTTTTTGGTTTCAGTTTAAAAATGTTTAATCTCCTAATTAAAAAATCAAATTAAAAATCAGTTTTCACCATTAAATCCGTCTCGACGAGATCTTCAAAACTAGAACCCATGTTGGTATGTTTCGACGAAAAAAAAATTGCCCAAAAGTTGCCATGATATTTATACTGTAGTTGTCGTAGTGCTTAAACTAAGTTGCCATGTGGCAATTTTAGTTTTTAGAGCATGGCAATTTTAGTTTTTTTATGATGCCAATTTCAGTACTTTGACTATGAAAATTATTTTTTGTATGAACCATGACAATTTTAAGTGCATGTATCATGTCAATTTTAGTTTATGGTTCATGGCAAGTCTAGTTTCTTAATTTTCCGTTTTATAATATGTCAAAATTTACTTTTAAATATAGAAGAAAATAGCTTAAATATATCATGACAACTTGAGTGTAAACATCATGGCAATTCATATGCAATAGAAATGGCAACTTTTAACCCAATTTTTTTTATTAAAATATATTAATATGAGATCTAGTTTCGAAGATCTCGTCGCGAGGGATTTAATGGTAAAACGGATCTTTAATCAGATTTTTCATTTAAGAGATAAAATATTTTAAAATCTAAGAATACAAAAAGATTCTCACATGCATGCATGCGGTGATGTGGCATAGTCTGTGTGCTATAGAGTGTGTGGGCGGTTATGGCTCCCACCACACGTGTGGGCATTAGGGTTGTCCATAATCTTTTACATTTCATGAACATTTTCTAAAAATGTTATGAAACATATTTTAAAACTTGTGCTTTTTTTTACTGTCCTGAACATATTGAAAATTTGTAAAAAAAATCTGTGTACCATCTAAAACATGTTCATTCAAAAATGACCACGACTTTGTAAAAAACTGAACAATAAAAATAGAAAAACATCATTCACCAGCGCACAAAATTGAAGGGAAAATGAAAAATGGAGGTGCAGGGAATCGAACCCCGTGCCTCTCGCATGCGAAGCGAGCGCTCTACCATATGAGCTACACCCCCAATCGATGCCAAAAGAAAGTAGTAGTAGGTGGAGGAGACGGCAGATTTGTCTAATAATTCTAGTTCTAGCCACGGGGAAATTGGCAGGACCATGGAGGTAGTGGAGCATAGAGAAGATGGTGGGATGCCAGATGCGATACGCATACTTGTAGAGGAGTTTGAGGCGGAATCCCTCGAGATGCGAATGAAGATCCATACGCTCCCTGCGAGCTTGGATGATATGGGAGATCAGTTCGTCATCCCGATGGCACTGGCCATTGGCCCTTACCACCACGGCTTGCCCCGCCTCCAGGGGATGGAGAAGGTGAAGCGCGTGGCTGCCTACACCTTCACCAGGGACTCAGGCCATTCATACGAGGAGATGTATGGGCGGGTCCTCGCCGTCGCGGATCAGGCCCGCCGACTATATGCCGCCGCTGCGGTGTCAGGTAGCCCACAAGAGTTTGCAGATATGATGTTTCACGATGCCTGCTTCTTGCTGCAGTATATGAAATTGTGTTCACTCAGCGAAGAAGAAAAAGAGTATGAGACCTATCTGTCGCCGCTGGAACGTTTCTTCCTCTACAACAAAGCTTGCATTGATAATGACATCATGCTGCTGGAAAATCAGCTCCCCTGGTTGGTCATTGAAGCTCTGATGACCGCCACTGAAGTAGACGTGGACGCGTTTATTGGAAATATGGGGAATTCAATGGGCCGCAAGTCTTCGTCTTCCGATGCCTTTGGCTACATCAACATGGCGCCATCAGACCGACCACCACATATTCTCGGCCTCCTCCTACTACACAAACAAGGGGTGTTGATTAGACCACCGCCTGGACGCTTGGAGGTATCCGCGGCTATTAGCGCCATGGAACTTGAAGGAATCGGCATCAAGCTCGAACGCAGCGAAACTGGTAAGTTTAGTGATATGGGAGTCCGGAGAAGTCTCTATTCCGACGAGGTGTTCCTGTCTCCACTAAATCTGGACCGCACAAGGGCATCCTGGCTCGCCAATATGGTGGCTTTTGAGGTATGCACGGCCTTACCTGGCTCCGAGAATATTGAGGATACTTACATGTGCTCCTACGTCGCCATCCTCGCGATGCTCATGCACCGGGAGGAGGACGTGCACAAGCTGCGATCGGAGGGTTTCATACATGGAGAACTATCCGACAAGCAAATTCTCCAATTCTTCCAACCGACTTTCCCAACAAATGACTCCTGGTCGCCGCTACTTCGAAATCTTAATCGATATTGAACATTGTAAGTTTAATAGGCGGTTGCGGATTATGGTGCGCAAGTTTGTTTCTGACAACGCTAAAGCCATCGCCGCCGTCCTCTCCATCATTGGTGTTCTTGTGGGGATCTTCAAGGCCCTCTTTTCTCTCAAGCAACACTAGAGCACCATAAGCTAAGATGAGATAGCTGATGCTTGCCATTCGACAACCATGCCACAACCACGTTCCAATGCCCCATCCATCTGTTGTTAAGTTAATCACAAACGCATGTATTATTCTATCCTCTTCTCTTAACCACCCTTACGTTCAATTTCGTGTATGGGAATTCCATTTGGAACATATTGTTTGATCCAGCTTCAGTTTACGTACTACTATCTTGGTTGTAATAATTCGGGGGTGTCTATTGGAATGGCTGTGCCGATCCATGTTCAAATCTATTTCCATGCTGTTTCATAGTTTGGTTTCTGTGTTGTAATCAATTTTCTCAGCATAACCTGTACTAGCCTTGTACACATGGAAGCACAAAATGGTGAAACTGAAAAGTATCAATGCTTGTTGCCATACGTTGGTGCACAAGTTTGTGATCTAGACCAGCGATTTCGCCGAAACTAATCGTTGGTTTCGTAAGGTGACACACAGTGTCAGCACAAATCAGGTTGAGTAAAATACTACTCCCTCCGTCCCAAAATTCTTGTCTTAAATTTATCTAGATATGGATGTATCTAACACCAAAATGTGAATAGATGCATCCGTATGTATTGCTGGAATTATGTCCATTATGGGCCAGCCCAATAGCATTTTCAAAAATTCCTAATAAATCCTAAAGGCCCACGCAGCCCATTCGTGCAAGGCAAGAGGTGAAACTAATGTTTAGTCCCACATTGCTAGTTTAGAGGGAGTTAGACCTCTTTATAAGGGAGGTTCTTTCCCCACATGTATGAGCATGAGAACAAGAGGGACATCCACGCGCGCTCCTCCTCCGCCGCCGCGCCGCGCCGCGGAAATGAGCCGATGTCTAAATTTTTGCCACGCACGACGGGTATACAAAAGGTCACACAGAAGCTGAAACGTTTTTGCGATAGTGGAGTTTGAATGCGAACGGTGCAGCCCTTCGGCTGCTGACTGTTCGCTTCATCTTCATCTCTTCGTTTCACCTTCCGTCACTGCTCTCTCGCCTCCTTCTCTTACGCCTATAAAAGGGAGGTCGCTCCTCTTAGAGTGACGCACCAGAACTTCTCCTTCCTCTCGCCACTGGTTCCAATCTCTGTGTTGTTGCTGTCTTCCTCATCACGGCTTGCGGCATGCATCGCGAGTCGGGACAGTAGGCCTCCGAAATCGCACCTTTTGAGTCCTGTACGGGAGAAGGGTGATAAGGTTTTTGGGGAGCGCTTCGCGCGACTACTGACTTCTTCGTCACAGACGCCCCGAACTCCGACGACTACTTCCCCGACGACGACTTCTTTCCCGACGTCCACGACCTCCTCGACGACATGGCTGGCAAGGACACCGACCTCAAGTCCAGCGCTTCTGCTGCTGCTGCCCCGTACGTGTTCGTCCCCTTTCTATTAGAGGTTCTGCTACAGTTCCTTGTTCTAGTATTTGCGCAACATATGTTAGACTCTATTTCATATATGCAACTTGCTATGATGTCTGCTCAAGATATGTTTAGTTACGGTTCATATACGAAGATGTTGTTTACCTTCTCTTTGTCAAATCGCATGGCTTGTTTTATCACTGCTATACTAGTCATGCTTTATCTAATATTTCTGTTAATAAAATCACTCGGTAAATTGCTCATATTTCCAACAATCCAAAAACCTTATTATAGGCAATTTACCCCAAGTGGTTTTACTGCTTCCATGAGACCTCCTATGTTTGAGGGTATCCACTATAAGAGGTGGCGCGTGAGAGCAGTCTTATGGTTTCAAACCATGAGTTGCTATGACGCCACTCTTGGCAGACCTGAAGGAGAACTTGATGCTCAACAGGCACAAGCTTTTCAGAAAATGGATACTCTATTTAACGCTGCTCTGTTGAGTGTTCTTGGTGAGAACATAGTTGATGCGTATGCGTCAATTGACAATGGAAAGATATGTGGGACGCTCTCGAGGACAAGTTTGGGGTCTCGGATGCCGGCACTGAGTTGTACATCATGGAGCAATTCTATGATTACAGGATGACTGAAGAGCGCTCCATGGTTGAGTAGGATCATGAGATACAGTCATTTGCTAGAGAACTTGAGCACTTCAATTGCATGCTACCGGACAAGTTTGTTGCCGGGGGTATCATCACTAAGCTTCCTCCTTCATGGAGGAACTTTGCTACCTTACTGAAGCATAAGAGACAGGAGTTTTCTATTCCGGATCTCATTGGTACTCTTGATGTGGAAGAAAAGGCAAGAGCAAAGGACACGTGCTCGAGGTATTGAGGGAGGATCTAGTGCCAATCTGGTACAGAAGAAAAACTTCCAGTCCCACAAGTGCAAGAACATGGGCAAGCTTGATGGTAAAGCAAAGTTTGATGGGAAGAACAAGGCTGTGTTGGGGAACGTAGCAGAAATTCAAAATTTTCCTACGTGTCACCAAGATCTATCTATGGAGAAACCAGCAACGAGGGGAAGGAGAGTGCATCTACATACCCTTGTAGATCGCTAAGCGGAAGCGTTCAAGAGAACGGGGTTGAAGGAGTCGTACTCGTCGTGATTCAAATCACCGATGATCCTAGCGCCGAACGGACGGCACCTCCGCGTTCAACACACGTACGGAACGGAGACGTCTCCCACGCCTTGATCCAGCAAGGAGGAGGGAGAGGTTGATGGAGATCCAGCAGCACGACGGCGTGGTGGAAGTAGCGGGATTCCAACAGGGCTTCGCTAAGCGCTGCAGGAGGAGGGAGATGTGTCACGGGAGGGAGAGGGAGGCGCCAGGCCTTAGGTATGGTTGCTCCTCATTTTCCCCACTATATATAGGGCCAAGGGAGAGGGGGGAGGCGCAGCCCTTGCCCCTTCCTCCAAGGAAAGGGTGCGGCCAAAGGGGGGAGGAGTCCATCCTCCCCAAGGCACCTCGGAGGTGCCTTCCCCTTTTAGGACTCTCCCCTTTTTCT
>OY997272.1:47674112-47761852 GCA_963921465.1 Triticum timopheevii | reverse complement strand
ACGCGCTATCTCAGAGTAGAAGAAGAAGAAGAGGAGGAAGAAGAAGAAGAGGAAGAAGAAGAAGAAGGAAGACAGAAGAAAGGAAAATAACTATATAAAAAAATTACTGAAAAATAAATAGAAGAAAATAAATAATGCAGAAAAGAAAAAAAAATTATAAAGAAAATATATTCACAAAGAAACTAAATATGGCAAAGAAAAACTACTCAGAAATAAATAGAAGAAAAAAATAAAGCTGAAAAGAAAAAACTATATAAAAAATTACTCAAAAATAAATAGAAGAAAATAAATAATGCATAAAAGAAAAAAATTATATAAAGCAAAAATATTCACAAAGAAACTAAATACGGCAAAGAAAAAACTACTCAGAAATAAATAGAAGAAAAAAATAAAGCAGAAAAGAAAAAACTATATAAAAAATTACTCAAAAATAAATAGAAGAAAATAAATAATGCAGTAAAGAAAAAAAATTATAGAAAGTAAAAATATTCACAAAGAAACTAAATACGGCAAAAAAAACTACTCAAAAATAAATAGAAGAAAAAAATAAAGCAGAAAAATAACTCTATAAAAAATGTTGGGGCGCTGTCCGGTGGGCCTGCCAGACCTTGGGTGTGCAAATACATGCCCAGTAGGGCCACCAGGCTCACAGGGCAGCGCACCCTAGTTAGGCTCAGAAGTCTGCTGTATAGAGGAGTTCGAAAGGGCAGCCGCGGCTGGGTTTATAAACCAGTGCGGCTGCTCTTCGCTCGGCGAGGTGGGACTAAACGTAGCGCACTGCGGGTGGCAGTGCACGGGCATTACTACCGGTTGGTGGCTCCAACCGGTACTAATGTATTGCCCTTTAGTACCGGTTGGAGCCACCAACCGGTACTCAAGGCTCTCGTTTCCCGCCGCTTGGGCTGCCAAAATTGGCCTTTAGTACCGGTTGGTGGCTCCAACCGGTACTAAAGGCCCATCATATATATATGGCACTTACGAAAAATCAGTTATCGTCGCCACTTCTCGTTCCACTTCTCACGCGCGCGAGAGTCTCGATCACCGACGACGTACGACGACGCCGCCTCGTTGCCGTGTCGTCGCCCTTGCCGCCCCCGTCGCCCGTCGTCGTCGTCGCCGCGCGCCCCCGCCGCCCGTCGTCGTTGCCGCCCCCGCCGTGCCCGTCTCGTCGCCGTCCCCGGCCGCCGCCGGCCCGTCTCATCACCGGCCGGCGCCGCCGCCCGTCGTCGCCGCACCCGCCGCCCGTACGCGCCCGGCCCGCTCCATACACACACACACACGCATACACACATACACACATACACACACACACACACGCATACACACATATATACACACATACACACACACACGCATACACACACACACGCATACACACATACACACACACGCATGTACACTACACACACACACACATACAAACAGACACAGACACATACACACTGACATACACACACACACACTACACGTACACTACGAAAGTACGTACACACATATACACACACTACACACATACACACATACTTTTTTACTTATTTTCTGTGTTTTCTAATGTTTAGATGAATTAGAACTATCTAGTTAATTTATTTTTTAGAATGTTAGAAATGTTATGTTAGATGAATTAGAAATATGCTAATGTTTAGTTTAATTAATATATAGATCGAACTAGTTTATTTTTAGTAAATGCTTAGAACTAGTTGAATTAATTAATATATAGAACTAGTTTATTTTTAGTAAATGCTTAGTTGAACTAGTTGAATTAATATAACTAGATTATTTTTAGTAAATGCTTAGTTAAACTAGTTGAATTAATATATAGAACTAGTTAATTTTTAGTAAATGCTTAGTCTGAACTAGTTAAATTAATATAACTAGTTTATTTTTAGTAAATGTTTAGTTGAACTAGTTGAATTAATATATAGAACTAGTTTATTTTTAGTAAATACTTAGTTGAACTAATTGAATTAATATAACTAGTTTATTTTTAGTAAATTCTTAGTTGAATTAATAGAAGTAGTTGAATTAATTGAATTAGTAAGTGTTTAATGTTTGGCCTAATATGAACATAGGAAATATCGTCTGACGACGGAAAAAATTTCATTATGTGCGAATACTGTGAAGACCAGCGCGGCCAGTGCGACAGAAATTTCCTTGTTGATGGTAGGCGATTCAGCATCAAGCTGGATGAGACCTTCGAATTCGATACAGTAAGTCACAACGACAAGTCTGTTTTCGTAATTAAGCATGACTTATATATGCTTCATTTGCCTGACTTATAATTTTTTATTTTCACTATTCTACTAGCGCATCCCCTGCCATGCAAGAATTTTTGTCTTGGATAAGATAGGTTTCAAAGATATGGAAACTATGGAGGTAAAGAGAGCTTACCTGAAAACTGAGCATGATGGTTATACTTTCAACGTCAAAGTATACAATGCACACACGTACACCTATTTCGAATGCAAAACTTGGCAAGCACTATGCAAGGCTTATGCATTTGAGCCTGGTATGGTTATCACCTTTGATATTCGTCCGGAAGATGATATTGAAGGTAATAGAGACATATGGGTCGATGTGCAAACGCCTCCAGTTCTACCATTATGTGAGTTCTTCTCAATTATATTTTTGTCTTTGATATTGCTTATTCAAAAATAACTGGCAACTAATTTCTATTGACAGCTTATCTCCATTCAACCAAACATGTCCGGCACTTGGTAGACAGGACCTACTATTGTCCCGGAGCTGAACTAAACTGCGAGGAGATAAGTCATTATGTTTCATGGCTTGAGGATCTTCATACTATCAAGACAAATTTTCTTCCTGCACTTAGAAATGTTAGTACTCAAAATGTGTGACCAATAGTGATGGTATTGAACTACGGTCACATCTATTTAGGAATGATGGTAAGATATTTACTATTTGTCCTCAGTGCATATTTTGCATACATAATTTTTTTGCTAAACTTTCATTGCTAAGTATATTAATTAAGTACTATACGATGTTCTTCAACAGGGACTCCCAATGACAGTTGTGCCTCAGGGGATCGAGACTAAAGGTCAGATGTCAATTGTTAGCTTACGGCCAAGATATCCTGCATTGCACATGAATGCATTCAGGATTTCTAGAAGCGATGAATGCTTAATAGTGAAAGATTGGAGGAAAATTGTTAATGATCGTAGAGAAGTACTAGGGGGCAGCAATGAGAAGCGCAGCCCACGATTAGGAGACAGGTTCATCTGCATGCTCCAGTATGATCAATCAGGAGAGCTATACATGTTCTATGCTATTTTACCAGAGAGAGAGTAGCTAGCAGAAGTGATTTAGCTAGTTCTTCATGCTGCTCTTAATTAGTACTTGTCCTTTCATGTCCGTGTTCTTCGTTCTAAACTTAAGTGATTTGCTTTTGTGGTGTTATATATGAATGCTTCTTCTTTAAGTGAATGTTTCTGGTACAATCATGCATGTTGAACTCGATGATATTTTTGCTTCTGGTACAAGTGAATGTTTCTTCTTTAAGCTAGTGCTGGTGATGATATTTTTCCTACGTTACCTAAGTGATCAAGTATATGCCATATCCGTATATATTATAGGTTGATCAAGTATAATATGGATATGGCATATACTTGATCACTTAATTAGTTAGCTAGCTAGTAGCTAGAGATATCCAATAAATGCATCCAGTCGAAAACTAATCCGCGGTACTTTCACCTAATGATTTAACAACTCATTATAATGTAAAACAATCACTAAATTAAATTGAAAACACAAAATTAAAGAAAAATTAATAAAACACCCAAACATTTAGTACCGGTTGGTGTTACCAACCGGTACTAAAGCCCTACACGCAAACGGGCCTGGCTCATGCCACGTGGTGGCACTTTAGCGCCGGTTCATGACGAACCGGTACTAAAGGGAGGGGACCTTTAGTCCCCACTCTTTATTGCCGGTTGGCGAACCGGCACTAAAGCCCGTCACGAACCGGCACTAAAGGCCAGTTCTGTACTAGTGACAGTAGCAAATTTCCCTCAAGTGGATGACCTAAGGTTTATCAATCCGTAGGAGGCGTATGATGAAGATGGTCTCTCTCAAGCAACCCTGCAACCAAATAACAAAAAGTCTCTTGTGTCCCCAACACACCCAATACAATGGAAAATTGTATAGGTGCACTAGTTCGGCGAAGAGATGGTGATACAAGTGCAAAATAGATAGTAGATATAGGTTTTTGTAATCTGAAATAATAAAAACAGCAAGGTAACAAGCGGTAAAAGTGAGCGTAAACGGTATTGCAATGATAGGAAACAAGGCCTAGGGTTCATACTTTCACTAGTGCAAGTTCTCTCAACAATAATAACATAGATAGAACATACGACAAGCCCTCAACATGCAACAAAGAGTCACTCCAAAGCCACTAATAGCGGAGAACAAGCGTAGAGATTATGGTCGGGTACGAAACCCCCACAAAGCTATTCTTTCTGCTCGATCCATCATAGAGTTCATACTAGAATAACACCTTAAGATACAAATCAACCAAAACCCTAATGTCACCTAGATACTCCATTATCACCTCAAGTATCCGTGGGCATGATTATACGATATGCATCACACAATCTCAGATTCGTCCAACCAACATAAAAGTACTTCAAAGAGTGCCCAAAAGTTTCTACCGGAGAGTCAAGATTGTGTGCCAACCCCTATGCATAGGTTCCCAAGTGTCACGAAAACCGCAAGTTGATCACCAAAACATACATCAAGTGTATCAATAGAATAACCCATTGTCACCACGGTTATCCCACGCAAGACATACATCAAGTGTTCATAAAAGACTCAATCCAATAAGATAACTTCAAAGGGGAAACTCAATTCATCACAAGAGAGTAGAGGGGGAGAAACATCATAAGATCCAACTACAATAGCAAAGCTCGGGATACATCAAGATCGTGCCATACAGGAACACGAGAGAGAACACGAGAAAGAGAGATCAAACACATAGCTACTGGTACATACCCTCAGCCCCGAGGGTGAACTACTTCCTCCTCGTCATGGATAGCATCGGGATGATGAAGATGGCCACGGGTGATGGGATCCCCCTCCGGTAGGGTGCCGGAACAGGGTCCCGATTGGTTTTTGGTGGCTACAGAAGCTTGCGGCGGTGGAACTCCCGATCTATCTTCCGTTCTGGAAGTTTTAGGGTATATAGGTATCTATGGGTGCAGGGAGAACGTCGGTGGAGCTACGGGGGCCCCACGAGGTAGGGGGGTGCGCCCAGGGGGGAGGGCGCGCCCCCACCCTCGTGAGCACCTCCCGTATCTTCTGACATGGGGTCCAAGTCCATCAGGTGGGTTTCCTTCCAAAAATAACTTCTCCAGTTGATTTCATTCCGTTTTGACTCCGTCTGATATTCCTTTTCCTCGAAACACTGAAATAGGCATAAAACAACAAATCTCGGCTGGGCCTCCGGTTAATTGGTTAGTCCCAGAAATAATATAAAAGTGGATAATAAAGCCCAATATTGCCTAAAACAGTAGATAAAGTAGCATGGAGCAATCAAAAATTATAGATACGTTGGAGACGTATCAGAGGCCCAGCCCAGAATTGTTGTTTTTTGCCTTTTTCAGTATTTGGAAGAAACAGAATGTCAAACGGAGTCCAAACGGAATGAAACCTTCGGGATCATGATTTTCCAACCGAACGTGATCCAGGAGACTTGGACCCTACTCCAAGAAGCTTCCGAGGAGGTCACGAGGGTGGAGGGCGCCCCCCCTGGGCGCGCCCCCTACCTCGTGGGCCCCTCGGAGCTCCACCGACGTACTCCTTCCTCCTATATATACCTACGTATCCCCAAACGATCATAAAAGGAGCCAAAAACCTAATTCCACCGCCGCAACCTTATGTATCCACGAGATCCCATCTTGGGGCATGTTCCGGAGCTCCGCCGGAGGGGGCATCCACCATGGAGGGCTTCTACATCATCACCATAGCCCCTCCGATGAAGTGTGAGTAGTTTACTTCAGACCTTCGGGTCCATAGCTAGTAGCTAGATGGCTTCTTCTCTCTTTTTGGATCTCAATACAATGTTCTCCCCCTCTCTCGTGGAGATCTATTCGATGTAATCTTCTTTTTGCGGTGTGTTTGTTGAGACCGATGAATTGTGGGTTTATGATCCAGTATTACCTATGGAAAATATTTGATTCTTCTCTGAATTCTTTTATGTATGATTGAGTTATCTTTGTAAGTCTCTTCGAATTATCCGTTTGGTTTGGCCAACTAGATTGGTAGTTCTTGCAATGGGAGAAGTGCATGGCTTTGTGTTCAATCTTGCAGTGTCCTTACTCAGTGACAGAAAGAGTTGCAAGGCACGTATTGTATTGTTGCCATCAAGGATAACAAGATGGGGTTTTTATCATATTGCATGAATTTATCCCTCTACATCATGTCATCTTGCTTAAAGCGTTACTCTATTTTTAACTTAATACTCTAGATGCATGCTGGATAGCGGTTGATGAGTGGAGTAATAGTAGTAGATGCAGAATCGTTTCGATCTACTTGTCACGGACGTGATGCCTATATACATGACCATTGCCTAGAAATACTCATAACTATGCTCAATTCTATCAATTGCTCAACAGTAATTTGTTCACCCACCGTAGAATACTTATGCTCTTGAGAGAAGCCACTAGTGAAACCTATGGCCCCCGGGTCTATTATCATCATATCAATCTCTATCACTTTATTTACTTGCTTTGTTTTTACTTTACCTTTACGTTTTACTTTGCATCTATCTATCAAAAATACCAAAACTATTATCTCTATCAGATCTCACTCTCGTAAGTGACCGTGAAGGGATTGACAACCCCTAAGCGTTGGTTGCGAGTTGCTATCGTGTTGTGCAGGTACGAGGGACTTGCGCGTGACCTCCTACTGGATTGATACCTTGGTTCTCAGAAACTGAGGGAAATACTTACGCTACTGTGCTGCATCATCCTCTCCTCTTCGGGGAAAACCAACGCAAGCTCGAGACGTAGCACTTGATAGTTTAGTGCACCATGCTTAACGGCTTAGAATCGGGACTTCAAAGACGTTTTGAACATCATGGACCATATGAGATGTTCCAGGAGTTGAAGTTAATATTTCAAGCAAATACCCGAGTTGAGAGATATGAAGTCTCCAACAAGTTCTATAGCTAAAAGATGGAGGAGAATTGCTCAACTAGTGAGCATGTGCTTAGATTGTCTGGGTACTACAATCGCTTGAATCAAGTGGGAGTTAATCTTCCAGATAAGATAGTGATTGACAGAGTTCTCTAGTCACCATCACTAAGTTAGTAGAACTTTATGATGAACTATAGTATGCAAGGGATGACGAAAATGATTCCCGAGCTCTTCGTGATGTTGAAATCGACGAAGGTAGAAATCAAGAAAGAGCATCAAGTGTTGATGGTTGACAAGATCACTAGTTTCAAGAAAAGGGCAAAGGGAAAGAAAGGGAACTTCAAGTAGAATGACAAGCAAGTTGTCACTCCCGCGAAGAAGCCCAAAGCGGAACCAAAGCCTGAAACTTTGTGCTTCTACTGCTAAGGAAAAGGTCACTGGAAGCGGAAATGCCCTGAATATTTGGTAGATAAGAAGGATGGCAAAGTGAACAAGGGTATATTTGATGTACAGGTTATTGATGTGTACCTTACTAGTGTTTATAGTAGCCCCTGAGTATTTGATACTTGTTCGGTTGCTAAAAAATTAGTAACTCGAAACAAGAGTTACAGAATAAACAGAGACTAGTTGAGGGTGAAGTGACGATGAGTATTGAAAGTAGTTCCAAGATTGATATGATCATCATCGCACACTCCCTATATTTTCGGGATTAGTGTTAAACCTAAATAAATGTTATTTGGCGTTTGCGTTGAGCGTGAATATGATTTGATCATGTTTATGTTGGGGAACGTAGTAATTTCAAAAAAATTCCTACGCACACGCAAGATCATGGTGATGGCATAGCAACGAGAGGGGAGAGTATTGTCCACGTACCCTCGTAGACCGTAAGCGGAAGCGTTATGACAACGCGGTTGATGTAGTCGTACGTCTTCACGATCCGACCGATCCAAGTACCGAACGTACGGCACCTCCGAGTTCAGCATAGTTCAGCTCGATGACGATCCCCGGGCTCCGATCTAGCAAAGCGTCGGGGATGAGTTCCGTCAGCACGACGGCGTGGTGACGATGATGATGTTCTACCGGCGCAGGGCTTCTCCTAAACTCCGCGACGGTATGACCGAGGTGGAATATGGTGGAGGGGGGCACCGCACACGGCTAAGGAACGATCCGTAGATCAACTTATGTGTCTTAGGGTGCCCCCCTGCCCCCGTATATAAAGGAGCCAGGGGGGAGGGTGCGGCCGGCCAAGGAGGGCGCGCCAAGGGGGAGTCCTACTCCCACCGGGAGTAGGACTCCCTTCTTTCCTAGTTGGAGTAGGAGAAGGGGGAAGGAGGAGGAAGAGGGGAAGGAAAGGGGGGGCGCCGCCCCCCTTCTCCTTGTCCTATTTGGACTAGGGAGGGGAGGGGGCGCGGCCCACCTCTTGCCTCCTCTCCTCTTCTACCTTATGGCCCATGAAGGCCCAATAACCCCCGGGAGGGTTCCGGTAACCCCCCGGTATTCCGGTAAAATGCCGATTTCACCCGGAACACTTCCGATGTCCAAACATAGTCTTCCAATATATCAATCTTTATGTCTCGACCATTTCGAGACTCCTCGTCATGTCCGTGATCACATCCGGGACTCCAAACAAACTTCGGTACATCAAAACTTATAAACTCATAATGAAACTGTCATCGTAACGTTAAGCGTGCGGACCCTACGGGTTCAAGAACTATGTAGACATGACCTAGAACTATTCTCGGTCAATAACCAATAGCGGAACCTGGATGCCCATATTGGTTCCTACATATTCTACGAAGATCTTTATCGGTCAAACCGCATAACAACATACGTTGTTCCCTTTGTCATCGGTATGTTACTTGCCCGAGATTCGATTGTCGGTATCCAATACCTAGTTCAATCTCGTTACTAGCAAGTCTCTTTACTCGTGATGTAATGCATCATTCCATAACTAACTCATTAGCTACATTGCTTGCAAGGCTTATAGTGATGTGCATTACCGAGAGGGCCCAGAGATACCTCTCCGACAATCGGAGTGACAAAACCTAATCTCGAAATACGCCAACCCAACATGTACCTTTGGAGACACCTGTAGTTCTCCTTTATAATCACCCAGTTACGTTGTGACGTTTGGTAGCACCCAAAGTGTTCCTCCGGTAAACGGGAGTTGCATAATCTCATAGTTACAGGAACATGTATAAGTCATGAAGAAAGCAATAGCAATATACTAAACGATCAAGTGCTAGGCTAACGGAATGGGTCATGTCAATCACATCATTCTCCTAATGATGTGATCCCATTAATCAAATGACAACACATGTCTATGGTTAGGAAACATAACCATCTTTGATTAATGAGCTAGTCAAGTAGAGGCATACTAGTGACGTTGTGTTTGTCTATGTATTCACACATGTATTATGTTTCCGGTTAATACAATTCTAGCATGAATAATAAACATTTATCATGATATGAGAAATAAATAATAACTTTATTATTGCCTCTAGGGCATATTTCCTTCAGTCTCCCACTTGCACTAGAGTCAATAATATAGATTACATCGCCATGTGATTTAACACCTCCATATTGCTGGAGCTTGTACAATTTGTTAGATCACATGGTGATGTGAACTAGATTATTGACTCTAGTGCAAGTGGGAGACTGGAGGAAATATGCCCTAGAGGCAATAATAAAGTTATTATTTATTTCCTTATTTCATGATAAATGTTTATTATTCATGCTAGAATTGTATTAACCGGAAACATAATACATGTGTGAATACATAGACAAACTTAATGTCACTAGTATGCCTCTACTTGACTAGCTCATTAATCAAAGATGGTTATGTTTCCTAACCATAGACATGAGTTGTCATTTGATTAACGGGATCACATCATTAGTAGAATGATATGATTGACTTGACCCATTCCGTTAGCTTAGCACTTGATCGTTTAGTATGTTGCTATTGCTTTCTTCATGACTTATACATGTTCCTATGACTATGAGATTATGAAACTCCCGTTTACTGGAGGAACACTTTGTGTGATACCAAACGTCACAACGTAACTGGGTGATTATAAAGGAGCTCTACAGGTGTCTCCGAAGGTACACCTTGAGTTGGCCTATTTCGAGATTAGGATTTGTCACTCCGATTGTTGGAGAGGTATCTCTGGGCCCTCTCGGTAATGCACATCACTATAAGCCTTGCAAGCAATGTAGTTAATGAGTTAGTTACGGAATGATGCATTACGTAACGAGTAAAGACACTTGCCGGTAACGAGATTCAACTAGGTATTGAGATACCGACGATTGAATCTCGGGCAAGTTGTTGGAAATATGCCCTAGAGGCAATAATAAAAGGATTATTATATTTCAATGTTCATGATAATTGTCTTTTGTTCATGCTATAACTGTATTATCCGGAAATCGTAATACACGTGTGAACACTTAGACCCAATGAGTCCCTAGTGAGCCTCTAGTTGACTGGCTCGTTGTGATCAATAGATAGTCATGGTTTCCTGACTATGGACATTGGATGTCGTTGATAACGGGATCACATCATTAGGAGAATGATGTGATGGACAAGACCCAATCATAAGCATAGCATAAAAGATCGTATAGTTCGTTTGCTAGAAGCTTTGCCAATGTCAAGTATCTATTCCTTCGACCATGAGATCGTGTAACTCCCGGTTACCGTAGGAGTGCCTTGGGTGTATCAAACGTCACAACGTAACTGGGTGACTATAAAGGTGCATTACAGGTATCTCCGAAAGTATCTGTTGGGTTGACACGGATCGAGACTGGGATTTGTCACTCCGTATGACGGAGAGGTATCTCTGGGCCCACTCGGTAATGCATCATCATAATGAGCTCAATGTGACCAAGGTGTTGGCCACGGGATCATGCATTACGGTACGAGTAAAGTGACCTGCCGGGTAACGAGACTGAACAAGGTATTGGGATACCGACGATCGAGTCTCGGGCAAGTAACGTACCGATTGACAAAGGGAATTGTATACAGGGTTTGATCGAATCCTCGACATCGTGGTTCAACCGATGAAATCATCGAGGAGCATGTGGGAGCCAACATGGATATCCAGACCCCGCTGTTGGTTATTGCCCGAGAGTCGTCTCGGTCATGTCTGCGTGTCTCCCGAACCCGTAGGGTCTACACACTTAAGTTTCGGTGACGCTAGGGTTAGTAGGAAGTCAAGTATGTGACCACCGAATGTTGTTCGGAGTCCCGGATGAGATCCCGGACGTCACGAGGAGTTCCGGAATGGTCCGGAGGTAAAGATTTATATATGGGAAGTCCTGTTTCGGGCATCGGGACAAGTTTCGGGGTTATCGGTATTGTACCGGGACCACCGGAGGGGTCCCGGGGGCCCACCGGGTGGGGCCACCTGCCCCGGGGGGCCACATGGGCTGTAGGTGGTGCGCCTTGGCCTGCATGGGCCAAGGGCACCAGCCCCACATAGGCCCATGCGCCTAGGGTTCAAGGGGGAAGAGTCCTAGGAGGGGAAGGCACCTCCTAGGTGCCTTGGGGGGGAAGGAAACCCCCCTTGGCCGCCGCCCCCTAGGAGATTGGATCTCCTAGGGCCGGCCACCCCCCCCCCCCCTTAGCCCTCCTATATATAGTGGGGGAGAGGAGGGACTTCATACCTTAAGTCCTTGGCCTTTGGTTGCCTCCTTCTCCCTCCCCAACACCTCTCCTCCTCCGTTGTGTGCTCGGCGAAGCCCTGTCGGAGTACTGCTTCTCCACCATCACCACGCCGTCGTGCTGCCGGTGGAGCTGTCTTCCTCAACCTCTCCTTCCCCCTTGCTGGATCAAGAAGGAGGAGACGTCGCTCGTCCCGTACGTGTGTTGAACACGGAGGTGCTGTCCGTTCAGCACTTGGCATCGGTGATCTGAATCACGTTCGAGTACGACTCCATCATCACCTTGCAAGCTTCCGCACGCGATCTACAAGTGGTATGTAGATGAAATCTCTCTCCCGTTACTCGTTGCTTAGATGAACTCATAGATGGATCTTGGTGAAGCCGTAGGAAAATTTTAATTTTCTGCAACGTTCCCCAACACAAGTAACATACCGATGACAAAGGGAACAACGTATGTTGTTATGCGGTTTGACCGATAAAGATCTTCGTAGAATATGTAGGAGCCAATATGAGCATCTAGGTTCCACTTGGTTATTGACCGGAAACAGTTCTAGGTCATGTCTACATAGTTCTCGAACCCGTAGGGTCCGCACGCTTAAGGTTTCGATGACAGTTATATTATGTGTTTTATGAGTTTTGATGTACCGAAGTTTGTTCAGAGTCCTGGATGTGATTACGGACATGATCACTACAAGAAATATGTCAACTTGTGACCTTGACTATTGGTCACTGAAAGGTCACAAATTTCCATTTACAACCTTTTTGTGACCAAAAACAGAAGGTCAAAAGCTGGCGGTCGTAAACTGACTATAGCGACCTTTAACAAAAGGTCGTTGATCCTATGACCTTCTGTTTTGGTCGCTAGCTCTCTCCCTAGGCCATGTCGGATCCGACGTGGCAATCTGACGTGGCAAAATTGCGACGAATTGAAAAGGTCGTTGGTTAAAATCAGCCCGGTCCAATTGGGGGTTTTACATGGGCCGAGCCCATTAATTCAGCCCATTTTATGTTTTTTTTCAGTTAATTTTTGCTAGCTACATGGGCCTAGCCCAACATGGCATTTTTTGTTTTCTAAGCCTTTTCCATTTTCTGGGCCTCAGCCTTTTTGTGGTCCATTTTCTATTTTTGAGACTTTTTTGTTCCATCTTTGTCCAGCATTGTTTGGGCCAAAGCCTCTTCCAACCCATCAATATTTTCAGCCCGCTAATTCATAGGACTGGACAACAGAGAAATAGATGAGTTTTTTTTATTTTGCTATCAAAGCAATATTTGTTTCGCCGTACAATCATATATCATATGTACATCTTCATCAGATTATCAAACGACAGCGAAGCAACAAAGAAGATATACTGCCATCACAACTCCAACAGACAACTAATTTACACTACCTACGAGAAGGACAAACAGAAAAGGAATCGCTGAAAAGATGATCACTAGCTTAGATATTCAGAGACCACTGCCATGTTGTCAATTGGACTTGGTTGCAACCCTTCCAGTTTGCTAAGAGCATCTTTCCAGCAGCATATCTTCTCATAACCTAAAAAGAGAACATAAACCAGCATAAGAATTTGAAACTTCTTGTCCTACCAAAACATTAGTACTTGTTTAAAACAAAGGATTATCAGCAAAAGTTATTTCCACAGCCGTTTGGTGGATACTGATGGTAGTTAGTCAATAGGCTGATTAGTTCAGTAAGTGTGTTAAACAACCAGGAGCATTCTCTAAAACTGAACCAGGTATATAGTTCAAAGTGTGTTGAGCATGTGACACAAAGCTGAATAAGTTACATGGCTCGAATGGTCGGCATCCCTCGAATCTCATAGCTATCGGATATCACGGATGAACTACAGCAAAATTACAAAGATACATAGCTAAGCTACTTATGATGCAGCAGCAGGTGACCATCCAATCAATGATACACAGCAGGTGCAAATATAATATGATGTGAATAAGAAGCTAGATGGAGTGGTGGGGGATGAAACCAAAATTACAAAGCATAGTCGGACCTCACATCACCACAGTTTTATGGTTTTGAAGATGAACAGCAGCAAATTGATATACTTACACGCACACATGCAGTTTTAATTAATTAAATGAGCAGGCAACAAAGGAAATAAACTACAGTATCTATCTAAGACAGGGAATTGATATACTCACACACAACAGCAAATTGATATACTTACACGCACACTGCTCCAATTTTTCTCAGTTTCTTTAAACCAGTGAGATTAATAAACTACAGTATCTATCTAAGACATGGAAATGAGGAATGAACTACAGAGGTTTCCCCTTACAATAATCTTGCAACACAAACAAATGAAAGGTGCTTTATCTTAAGCAGAACCCACAAACTATCATAGCATACAGTTTCAATCCCACCGCGAAGGGCCCAGGTACAAACTGTCAATCTAGATAGGATCCATTAAGAGATAATAATGATAGCAGCCCATCCAAACAGCAGACAATAAGTTATGATAGACTATTGTTTCAAAGAAATATATTAGAATGTTAAATTTAACATGCTAGAAAATTAAAGGAGAGTGCCCCACACACACAGTGTAAGTAAGACTAGCATATAGTAGTTTGTCTTGTACAGAATGCTTCTAATCTAAGTAAGCATGAGAGTGTACGTGTTGGAGCTTTGTCATGCATGCAAATATTTTATGAGGAGAACTAGATACATGTATGCGACCATTAGAATGCATACGTGTGTAGGGGAGCTCCCTCGGCATCGCTGCTATCGTGATTGACCAATGAAACAAAAGGTTACATGGAGCTTTTAAGTAAAATCTGTTTGTCGGGGTTAGATTAGGAAGCAAGTGACCATAGTGGGGTTATCGGGGTTGAAAACTTAACACGCACAAATCATCAGTTTACAAAGTAGGCTACTGCATTACTGCTTGAAATAAAGAGCAGCAGCTGGTAATAAGCTATGCCATATGACAAACAAACTACAATTCATTGTGTAGGTAAGACTAAGTACCTATAAATTAAATGGCTAAGTACCAAGCTTCAGTTCTACATCTCTACATCTTCTATATTTACCAACCCACTTGCCCACAGACCGATTTAAAGTTTTTGTAGCTTAGCGGTAAACCTAGGGGAGCAAAAGAAATAGACACATTTAGAAATGCTAAGTACTTGTGGGATTCAGCACTACAAGTTTTTGTAATGCAGAAAAATGAGAGCCTTTGAAAGCTTTGATGATGTGGTTTAGGAAGCAAATAACAATTCATAACAAGGTATACCATATGAAAAATCAACTAGACTTCACTGTGTACTACCAAGTAACAACAACCTAAATTCCCATCCCCACCCCTGCCCTCACAACCGTAATAACCTCCTCCCCTACAAATAGCCTCCCAAGAAGCCAACCAAGGTCAGCTCAGCACAACACAGCAGACCACAGAGCAATAGCCATAGCCAACAGCAATGGAGATAGAGTCAATCAAGTGTGGGTGTTGTGGCCTGAGGGAGGACTGCACCCAGGACTACATTCCGGCGATGATGTATCCCTCGACGGATCTACATCCACAAGGCGAGGGGAGAGAAGGGGTTAGTTGCAGAGAGAGGAAATTTAGACAGGTAAATCGAAACAGAGAGATAGTGGGGGAAGAGAAAGAGAGAGAGGAGGCCGACGAACCCTGACCAGGAGCTGGAGTGAGAGCACGTCGTTGATGTTGGTGGCTTCCAAGACACCTCTGTCGCCCGCTCCGCCATGCCACAACCGAACCACATCAGAACCCTAGCCGTCACCGGAGCAAGCAGCAAACCTGGACGTCGAGATCTGTAAGGGAGACAAGAAGAGGTGAGGAAGAGAGGGAGGTATGTGACGAAGAGGAGTGGAGAGACTCACCTGAGTCACCGGAGCCACGACGGCGACGTGCTAGCCACAACCCTAGCCGCTGGGAAGGGTTGTGCTTGGCCACTGGAGGAAGCGCGCGCCGGATCTGGCCCGATGGGAGGAAGGAACGTATGGAGGAGGTCACGGTGGTGTGTTGGGCGTGCCAGAGGATGCCGGGGTGGGCTTGCCGGCCTCGACGACGACCCAGAGCACGAGCGGGCGGACGACGCGCAGCATTTGGCCCATCCGGCTGAGGTGAGACGAGGGAGAGATGGTTAGGGGAGGGAGGGACGAGGTCGGCAGCGGTGGGTGAGGAGCACGGCGAGGTCAGCGGTGAGTGAGGAGGACGGCGAGGTCGGCGGTGGATCGGGACGCGGCGGGGTGAGATTGGATCGGGAGGTGGCGGCGGCCGCGAGCAGATGGGGGGAGAAGGGTGCGATGGGGGAAGGGGTGTGATGCGATCTAGGGTTTGTGCTGCGGTGGGGTGGATGGACGGATGGATGGACGGATGGATGTGGGATGGTGAGATGGATGGATGGATGGATCAGTGCCATGTCATCGATCCGTGGGAATGATTCTGATTGGTTCGGAAAATCAGTGATTTAAAAGAGTTTCCAAGTACAAAAACTAGAGGGATTTTGTGAAGTAGTTATCAAAAATATTTTGCAAAATGGTACCACACAAATTTTCACTAGAGTTAGACCACATTTTATGGATAAGGACCAATTTGTACGCATTTCTCATCTTTCTAGCTATTTTTAATCATTTTTCGAGTGCCCCAAATGATGTTTTTTTGTGAAGAACCTACCAAATAATTATTGCAAAATTGCACCAAATCATTTTTCTAAAATACTAGGTCATATTTAACGCATAATTGACCATATGGTTGGGTGTAAAAAGTTTTGATCCACATCTAGTGAAAAAGACAAATTTCCGCCGATTCAGTTGGAAGCGGGTCAAATTTGAACTACAGCTGCCTCATAGTTTGCTATTTATTTTTTCCAAAACTAATTTCTAGTTACATAAGGACCTATTTAATCAGATAAACACCAAAAAAATTCCAAGATTCAACCACTAGCTAGGAACGGTCATTCCCGCCGTTTTGACCGCATTTTGGAACGGGCATAAAAAAATTCAAAAAAAATCAAAAAATTGGGAAACCTTCGCATTGTGTCATCATATGTGGCCAAGTTCCTAGGAAATATAACAAACTTGTAATACGGCAATTATTTTAAAAAAGTGTTCTCAGAAACGAGCTATCATGTGTGGACATCAATGGCTTTCAAGCCAAATGATCAATCTTATGGCCACATTCATGGCATAGTTTGTTCAAATGATCTCATATTGTGCACAAGGGTGCACATTGGAATGGCAAACAATGTTGCATAAGGAAGTTTTCATTTTCGTTGGACGAAAAAACCATTTTCAATTTTTCGAGTGCCCGAAAGGAGGTTTTTTTTGTGAAGGAACTACCAAATAATTGTTGCAAAGTTGGACCAAATCATTTTTATAAAATACTAGGCCATATTTAATGCACAATTGACAAAATGTTTGGGTGTAAAAAATTTTGATCCACCTCTCGTGAAAAAGACAAATTTCTGCCGATTCAGCTGGAAGCGGGTCAAATTTGAACTGCAGCTGCCTCATAGTTTGCTATTTATTTTTTCCAAAAATCATTTATAGTTACATAAGGACCTATTTAATCAGAGAAACATCAAAAGTTTTCCAAGATTCAACCACTAGCAAGGAACGGTTAAGCCCTCCGTTTTGACCGCGTCTTGAAACGGGCGTAAAAAATTCAAAAAAAATCAAAAAATTAGAAAACCTTCGCATTGTGTCATTATATGTGACCAAGTTTTCAGGAAAAATAATAAACTTGTAATACGGTAATTATTTTAAAAAAGTGTTCTTAGAAACGAGCTATCAAGTGTGAAGATTCATGGCTTTCAAGCCAAATGATCAATCTTATGGCCACATTCATGGCATAGTTTGTTCAAATGATCTCATATTGTGCACAAGGGTGCATATTGGAATGACAAACAATGTTGCCTAAGGAAGTTTTTATTTTCTTTGAACGAAAAAACCATTTTCCATTTTCCCAAAAGGAGGTTTTTTTGTGAAGGACCTCCAAAATAATTGTTGCAAAATTGGACCAAATCATTTTTCTAAAATACTAGGACATATTTAATGCACAATTGACAAAATGGTTGGGTGTCAAAATTTTTGATCCACCTCTGGTGAAAAAGACAAATTCCCGTCGATTCAGTTGGAAGCGGGTCAAATTTGAACTGCAGCTGCGTCATAGTTTGCTCTTTATTTTTTTCAAAAATCATTTCTAGGTACATAAGTATCTATTTAATCAGAAATACATGGTTTGATGGAGAGACATCAAGGTTTGGATGGTGGCCGAGGGACCCAACTCTAGAGCGCGTAAGCTCGCATGCCCGCCGCATGGTCACCGTGTGACCGTGGCGTTGCCATGTGTTCTGGGTGGCCTAGGCATGTCTAGTGGGTTGGGCACTTCCCAGGTAGGTGCTAGGAAGAAAATCACAACATAAGATTCTCACGAGGAGACCGATCGATGCTCAAACATGGATAAGCAGCCAAGTGTTTGATTAGCGATACGGGAAATGTACATGGCTAATGGGCGTGAGTTTTGGCTGAGGATGATCAGTTACTAAGAAGACCGTCTTCACAAATTTTCAGCTCAAAAGGAGGAGCCTAGGTGGTACTTGCTTTGCAAACCACCACACTGGACATAAATACGAATGTTGAAGCTCGGCTCAAAATAATGAATGGATTGAGCTGGCATTTGGTGCAGGATGGTCATTTGGGCATAGGAAAGCACTGTAGAAAATGGATACTATTTGGACATGCCAAAGTGGTACTTCCTTCACAAACTGTTACTCTAAATAGAATAGGAAAATGAATATTTTTGAATTATGTTTGAACTAGGCAAGGAAGGTTTTTACATATTTGAAGAAGATATGACCCAAAGAATTTATGAGATTTTTTTGGGAATTTTGGGAATGACAGAAATATAGGTTGCTTCACAACCTAGGGCAAAAACTGCCACATGGACATGCCACATAGGCAAAACTGATGAGGTGGCGCCTAGTCATAGCAATAAGTACCAATGCATCCACGTTCACAACCTCATGACTATTTATATTGGTCGTAATCAGGTAGAAATAAGGCGTTCGGGGCCTCTTGTCTACTTTATGACCATTTGGTGTAAGCAATTTCAGGGTTTGAGCCCTCCCAAGCGAAATGGCCGTGAATTTACGACCAATTCAGCTGGGGTCACTAAGAGAAGGTCATAAGTTGACATATTTCTTGTAGTGGATGAGGAGTCTCGAAATGGTCGAGACATGAAGATTGATATATTGGAAGCCTATATTTGGATATCGGAAGTGTTCCGGGTGAAATCGGGATTTTACCAGAGTACCGGGAGGTTACCGGAACCCCCCGGAGGCTTAATGGGCCTACATGGGCCCTAGTGGAGAGGAAGAGAGGAGGCAAGGGCTGGGCTGCGCCCCCTCCCCCCTAGTCCGAATAGGACAAGGAGAGGGGGGCGGCGCCCCCCTTTCCTTCCTCTCTCCCTCCTCCTTCCCCCCTTCTCCTTTTCCAACTAGGAAAAAAGGGAGTCCTACTCCTGGTGGGAGTAGGACTCCCCTTGGCGCGCCCCTCCTTGGTCGGCCGCCCCTTCCCCCTTGGCGCCTTTATATACGGGGGCATGGGGGCACCTCTAGACACAACAATTGATCTCTTGATCTCTTAGCCGTGTGCGGTGCCCCCCTCCACCATAGTCCTCGATAATATTGTAGCGGTGCTTAGGCGAAGCCCTGCAACGGTAGAACATCAAGATCGTCACCACGCCGTCGTGCTGACGGAACTCTTCCCCGACATTCTGCTGGATCGGAGTCCAGGGATCGTCATCGAGCTGAACGTGTGCTAGAACTCGGAGGTGCCGTAGTTTCGGTGCTTGATCGGTCGGGCCCTGAAGACGTACGACTACATCAACCACATTGTTCTAACGCTTCCGTTTTTGGTCTGCGAGGGTACGTGGACACACTCTCCCCTCTCGTTGCTATGCATCACCATGATCTTGCGTGTGCGTAGGAAGTTTTTTGAAATTACTACGTTCCCCAACACATGGTGGCTCGTGGCGTGGGTGTGTGCCCGGCGGCTTCGACGCTTGGAGCTCGCCGGACGGTGCGGGTTGGGCAGTGGCCTGGTGTGGCTGCTGCTTCGGCCGTGGGTGGATCCACGACAGCTTTGCAGGTCGGCTGCAGCGGCGACTGGCCTTGTTCCGGTGGCGGCTCGTCCGTAGGCGGCTTGTGTCAATCTTCGACCCCTCTCCTCATCATTGGGCGCTACTTTCGTCGAAGGGTTGGCCCTCCCGCAGCTGCGGTCCATCACTCGTCTCGCGCCTGGTAGTAGGACGGATCGATGGAGGCCAGTTTTGGCCGGCCTATTGGGTCTCGGCGTTGGAGCCAACCAGGGGTGCGAAAGGCGGATCCTTTCCGCTTGTCTCTTTGGTTGGGGTAGCGGCTTGTCTCGGTTGAGATGATGTCTAGGTCTTGGATGCCGGCGCGACGGTCTTGGTGGTGGTACCACGGTGCTCATTGGCAGAGCTCGTGGCGCGGTGCTGCCTGGTGGCCATGGCCGCGTGGGCGGTGTGTTCCCCGAGGTGTGGCGTTCGGTGGCGGTGAGTATTGGCCTGTGTGAAAACCTGATCTATCTTCGGACGGACCGGCTGCGACGAAGCTCGTTCCCATCTTAAAGGCGTCGTCGTGGCTTTCATTGCCCGCATATTGCTCCAAGGAAAACTCTGATCCTCGGGTCGGACGGTGGCGACGCTCTAGTGTCGTAACCTTCTTGAAGGCACCGCCTTGAAGCCCACAGTTCGTTGTATGTGGCTTCATCTCATCGCGGTGACATGTTCACGGTTGACGTCCTCTAGTTGCTCTTGTAGTGCTAGGGGCGGTGTTGCTGCGCTCAGCGCTAATGTATCCTGCCTTGGGTGTGTGCGCTTATTTTGATGGCGTGCGTTTGTATCGAATTGTGGATGATCATTTCTTTATATATAAAATGGGGTGAAAGCCTTTTTCGATAATGCATTAATATCACGAAGATATCAATTACACCTGTCATCTCTATCAACGAAATGTCTCAAAGATATACAAATATACACAACCAAAAACAGAAGAAAAAACACTTCGTCCCGGTGATTGACGAATCTAGCACAGAAATGAAGGGTATGCTCGAAACATCAAGTTTCTAAGTCTAATTAGCAAATGCATTGCAATTTACGCGTTAAACACCTCAGTATAATTGTCAAGTAATATGTTTAGCTGAAGGATGTGGTGTGGTCTCAGTCAAGTGATATACTACCTCCGTTCTGATTTATTAGTCCCCTTTCTATTCTGTGTCAAATTTTGACTTTAAATTTAACTGACAAAATGTTAATGCATGTAAAAAAATAATATAATTGGAAATTATGTTCAAATACAAATCCAACGATATAAATTTTTGTGACACGCATTAATATTTTATTAGTTAAATCTCTAGTCAAAATTTGACATAAAATACAAAGGGGCTTATAAACCAGGACAGAGGTAGTAGTATAAGAAGAAAAAAGGAAAAACTGAAAAGAAAAATTGTGTACGAATCTTCATGGAGGATCAAAGGAATATAGTGTCTACTGAGGCATAACGAAGTCTCAGTTGACTGGGACATAGCAAAACTGTTAGCTGAAATAAGATTTCTGGAGGGTAGGCTTAAGCCTATTAAAGCCCAATAGTAGAATCGCCACTGTCGGTGATCAATCACTAGCATCAGCAGTATTCTAATCACCACCAAAGACAACACCCAAATTACAAAAAAGATTCCAAAACAACGCCTTCAAGAAGAATACAATGCACAAGCGTTGTCGTTGCCCGATCAAAGATCTTAGGTTTTCACCCTAAAGAAATCCGAATTCACACCCAAAAAAAACAATGCTTTCAACAAGATCAATACCAAATACAACCAATAAAAGACAGACTTGAATTTTCACGATGGGAATCGAGACTCGGTAGTTGAGGAGCACCATCAAAAAATGTAGTCCTCAAGTGTTGTCGCCCCCACTTGTCGAGGCTGTTGATGCAAGTCAGCAGACATCTAGCACACAGTTTTTATCGCATCCAATACATCCTTCCACCAAAGTTTTAAGACCTTCAATCGCAACCGTATGACTTTCTCCACCTCTATCAATGTCTTAGAAATCATTTCTCCACCGCCATGACTTTCTCCATCGCCATGGTGCCTACAGTCAAATTTGTTTTTATAAACGTCATCATTTTCCGGCTGTTAATTACCAGCCCCGGATGGAAACCACTGTGACATTATACAATTGCAAAATGCTGTTTGGGAACTCCACGGCTAGAGGCTACAGGTGAGCTGGTTCACGGTCGCTTTGCGCGCCTTGATTGATGCTAACTCATACGGAAACACGCCGCTAGAGTCCAGCTTGCTACCCAGCTCAGGGTTGGCCGCACGAAGACATCGCGGAAAAAAATTCTATGACACCAGGTCTCACAGGTTAGCAGGTGAGACCCATCATGATGAATGACACGTGGCATTCATAAATCACAAAACATCTATCTCATCCCCACCTAAAATCAGGGGGGAGAGATTAGATGCTTTGTGATTTGTAAATGTCACATGTCATTCATCAGGATGGGTCTCATCTAGTTTTATATGAGACCTGGTCTCATATAATTCTTTTTCCAGACATCTTTGCCGGAGGCCTTGACGAGCGCATGCAACCGGACTGGGTCGGCGTCGCAGAGACAGGCGCTCGTGTAGGCTCGCTGTCACTCTGTGTAAAATGCGGTGTCAGCTACGGCTCGATCCAGAGCACACCGGAACGAGCTGTACCATCGAGGGAGTAGGGTAATGTCTACCTCCAGGAGCTTGTTTCCCAATACATCTGACTCGTTTGTGGATAGCGATGCTGTTTTGAGGCCACTGTACCAAGAATTTGAAGACGAGGATACGAGACAGGGAAGGAGAAGAAGGGGATCCAAGGAAGGAGAAGGAGAAGATGGACGAGTAGATGGCTTTTGGCGGCCAGAATAGACGGGGAGTCACATTAGGGCCGCTGCAGGCATGGGAAGAGATGGCCTGCCGTGGCCGGAGATGGGCGAGATGGAAGGCCTACGCCGGCCAGAGAGATCCGACGGCGGCCGTCCAGGTCAGGGATGGGGAGGAGGAACGCTGCAGGAGGAGGGAAAGGGGCGGCTGCCGAGGGAGCTTAAGGTGAGCCCCCGCCGGAGAGAGGAGGAGGGCCCGGGAGTCGGGATGCATATTCGCACCGCTGGCCGCCGCCGCCTCCTGAAGCTTTTGGTCGCACGGGGGATGGTTCTAGGTCTCTCGCGGGGCTTCTGTCTCCAATCGTTTTCTTCTGCGGGAGTTGGCCGATTCAATCGAAATCGGAGGCAGGGAGCTCTGTATCGAGGGAGGGCCTGTGCGGGTGAGAGCGATTTCAGTCTGTATTGGAGTCGTTTGAGTCTGGACATTTCAGTGCGCATCCAAACAACTGAATTGATACCTAGCCAATACCAAATCCAATTCAGATGGGTCAATACAGACATCCAAATGCAGTGTTAACTTAGACATGTTCCATGACCCTGGTAAAAAGTGAAGCTTCACCCCGCCCTCTTGGTGTTGTGTTGGCTGATAATATGAGCGCCCACGATCGGAATTTTTTCAATCTAGATGTCCAAGGGCAACATAGGCCAACCCCTATGAATCTTCGACGGAAAGATCGGAACTCGTCAACGACCAGATACAAGAGGTCGACCTCCCATAGAAAGAGGACTTGGGGAAAGAAGAGCGATAGGGCCAAACCACCGCTACCGCGCCACTAACTCCACCAGCCGACGACCACAGCGGAGCCGGCCGCCCGCGACCCACGCCGCCCTCAGTGCGCCTCGCTCAAGCAGCCAGATCGGCGCGTCCGCTGTCCGGCGACTCCGACCGCCCAGCGGTACACCACCTTGACTTGTGACACGCCGCCATCATGCTGCCGTTGCTGATGAGCTCTAGCGCGCCGCCAAGCTGCTGCGCGCGTCACAGGCGCTGCATCCAGGCCCGTCCGCCTTGTACCGCGCCAGAGGCCTCAGGCAAGGAGACGAGACCACCCCACCGTCGCCAGCGCCGACTGGGCTTCGCCTGGCCGCACATGCTGGCGGCGACGAGGAAGGGAAGAGAGGAGGAGGTGGATCCCCGACGACAGCGACTTGTTTACCTCCGGTGACGCGCGCGGGGGCGCATCGCAGGAGCAATCCGTTTTTCGCGGCCTTTGGCGAGAAGACTAGTCTTCCCGTGCTGCCTCTCTTCTCTGAATGATTCCTTGTCAGCTCTTCCCTGGTTATCTGACAAAGACAGCAGAACACCATCACATACTATTTCCCGTTTTCCAGTTTGCTCCATTAACGAGCTGAAAAGCTGGAGAGGAAAAGCTGGAGACTGCAGGAAGCCGGCTGCATGTTGGGCAGACTGAGCCCAACTCGAACACGCGATTTTAAACGGACGTCCGGTTCATCCGCTTTTCGTCCGTTTGAGGTAGAAAAATGGACACGGCCATCCTTTGCGGTCGTGCATCTAGCGGTGCGCCTAACCGGCACGGCAACCCCAAAACGTCCACGTGTTTTGGACTTGCATTTGTGCCCAAAAGAAAACTCAAATATACTTGCAAATAATACGAAAACATAAATATTTAGATACATTAAAACTGAGCACTTTTCCAGCCCTCTCAGACCATCAACGTTCTCGGCCGTCCGATCATCATTTTTTAGCCTTTTCAGCCGTCAGATTAGCTGTGAATCGCGTCTAATCTGGCTCCGTTCGCTAAATCGCTAACCGTCCTGGGCCGCTACTCTGGTCACTTTTTTGGATGTCGATGGCTAAGTTGGGCCTAATGGGCATGTAGCCCCCTCATTCTCGTAGGGCCCCAAAAAAAATTTAACGCACCGGGCGTTTCCTCCCAGTCCACCCCGACCTATGTCTCAAAAAAAAAAACGACCTCTCTTCTCTCGTTTAATTCCCAACGAGATCTCTCCTCTTCTCGTCGGCGAAACAGGTTGCGCCGCCACCGATGCCATTCCTTATGGCTTGCAGCCCCTCGCGGTACTCCCTTCATGGTGGAACGAAGCCTCCATCATCGCCCAATTATCGATGTCCTCCTTCTCCGGTATTTCCCTGAAGATGCCGCAGGGAGGGACTCTGCCTCGTGGCAGAGACGAGTCCACTTTCTGACCGGCGGAGGCATTACACCGCTGCAGCCTGGACCAGATTTTCCCTACGAATCCTTGGGTCCTGGAGCACGACACCGCCAGATCGAGCACCCTCCGTAGGTACTCGCGGACATCAGGGAAGTTTTGGCCAGGGCGTGCATCGTTTTGCTGGACAGGTTTGTTAATCACTTAATCTACACCGACCAATTTTGCTGGACAGGTTTGTTAATCACTTAATCTACACTGAATTTCATTGATTCAAATGATAATCTTGTAATCTGTACAGAGTTCCTGTGATTTCTTACCCAACTCATGTCCATACAGACATCCTGGACTGATTGTGATTCTACTCCCTCCGTTCCGATTTACTCGTCGTGGTTCTAGTTCAAATTTGAACTAAAACCACGACAAGTAAATCGCAACAGAGGGAGTATTTCGAAAGAAAATATACAATCCATTGTTTCACTATTAAGGCTAGCATCAGGAGGTTGTTCATGCCATCAAAACGTGCAACAAGAATCCGGGCCCAACAGAAATCAGTTATTTTTGCATTGACCGAGAGTGCAACTACACTGCAGCTTCTTCGAGGTATGAAAAGGACGTCGTCTCAAACACCCAGTGCTTAATCTGTTAATTATATCCTAAAGATATGGGTTTACCAGTGTACGAAGTTCATCTTATTGGGATTTAAAAAAAAGATCATCTTAGCAGTGTTAGCCCCCTAATTTATTCTCTATGGAACCCTTTCTTCAATTAAGGGATGGTATCCTTTAAAAGAAATGTATGGCATGGAAGGTTGAGTTTGTGTTCTTTATGGAAGTATCATCACAAATGATAGGGAAAATTAATATTGCCAGCACGTAGACCAGAAAACGTTCCAGCTAAGAGAGCTGCCCTTAGTTGTCAATTTTTTTTATTGTCTTTAGTGTCAATGAAAATTGTCTTCTTACCGGAATCCTTCCATTCTGCAATCTCTTTCCGCTTAGGTTCATGTTACCTACACATATATCATATTCAGGGCATCTAGAAGTGCAAGCTACAAGGTGTTCAGAATACAGCAATAAATAAAAGGACAGTTAGAGAGTAAAGTCCCAGGAGCAATACAGGTTAAGATATATGAACAGGTTGATCATTTTGTAATAAATTTTCGGTTCCTCCCTTGCAGTTAGTCCGTAATGTTTTACCTGTCTTGCCCATAAGAGATACCAGAAATGATTATTACCTTGGATATACTCTTTTTGTTTCATCCTCTCAAGTGAATCGAAAGAGTTTATACTATATGTAAATTTTATGGTTCTTTCCCTATTTGTAGGAAACAATAATAAGTTGAATGCAAGGTAACAGAACATGCATTATTATTTGGAATGAAGGTCCCCCTGATTCTTAAGACCTTTAGATGAGTGCTTGTTCAATATTTCATGGGCCTTCATTTCTAGAATGGTACATTATATTTTAGAATAAACAGTTGTTACATTTTATCGGGATTCTTGCAAGTTTAATGCTTGAAGTGATCTATATTTCTACAGTTATTATTCAGGAACCGGTGTTTCCATTTACTTGACTGTTTAATACTTCCATTCCAACATGGATGATATTTTGGCTAGCTGAAAGCAGATAGTGTATGCTCCATGGAGAAGTTCCTTTTGCTTTTCTGGATCAGCAAACACTGTTAAATAATCGTGCCTACCTTCTTTGTGATAGCTCGCTATCGGTTAGACTCAATTTGAACATTTTATGCAAGTTTTATGTATGATATATAAGATGTTGGGTGACATCTTTTCAGCATCTCTACACATGTTGATACTCTCCTATCCTAGCATGTGTACTGAAATGTTAATTACAGAGTTATGGTAAACATGCACTGTGGTATATGTAAATTAGTTGCATGCCATGTTGAGAACTTGCTTTCTTGGTTCTTAATCTTAGGATTTCTCGCCTGGTTCTATTGGTAAGACGCCCTGCCGTGTCACTTTGCCTCTAATATTTCTACCATTCTTTCAGCAAGATGGATGGCCGCAGCAATACACATCTTTATTTTCTCCACCCACATGCTCTTGTTACACGTGACTATATGCCCATAACATTGTATCTCAGTGTTGGCCATGGAAATTCATATCGATGTCATCTAGGTGATCTATATTTTAGCTTCAAGGCCAGCCTCAACACTCAATGGGAGGTTTATCCCTGCTAAAATATTCATGTGGAAAATGGAAAATAATAGTTCTCACGATTTGACTGCCAAAAGTATTAGTTCCAAAGTTGTTTTCTGTGTGCAGGCTTACCTGAGTCAACCATCAATTTCAATACGCTTGGAAATGCTACAGTGATTGCTCGGAATAAGTGAAACTATTGGATGCTCTCGAGGAAAGTGACGCTGACACTAGTAGAAAAACACCTATTAATCCCGGTTCGTAAGGGCCTTTAGTCCCGGTTCATGAACCGGGACTAATGGGTCGTTATTAATACATCCCCCTTTAGTCCCGGTTCTAACACGAACCGGGACAGATGGTCCTCCACGTGGCTGGTGCGCCGAGCCCAGGCGGGAAGGGGGGGGGGGGCTTTGGTCCCGGTTGGTGGCACCAACCGGGACCAAAAGGCATCCACGCGTCAGCATTCCAGTGGCTGTGGTTTTTGTTTTTTTAAAGGGGGGGGGGGGGGGGGTGGGAGTTTTGGGGGTTAATTTAGGTGTTTCATATATTGTGTTAGCTAGCTAATTAATAGAGAGAAGTGTCCTCTCTTATGTCCGTACTTGGTCGACGCTACGTACTATATACATATAGCCCTCGACACGCTAGCTAGTAAGAAAATGAAGGGAGCCATCGAGTACAGAAGTTCGTCATGCATACAGAGAGAAATGATCGATCGACCTCTCCTTCTTCGAGAGATTGGTCGAACAACAAGTTTCGTATCATGTACGTCCGACGCTACTGGCTACATACATGTACAATATATAAGATCTCTCAATTACAGTCCCCTAGCATTTGAAATCAACTTCCACATGGTATTCTCTGGCTTTATTGATGACGTGGTCAAGAAAGAATCCCGCCAATTCCTCTTGAATTGCTTACATGCGATCTGGTTCTAGGAGTTCATTCCGCATCTGCCACGTCTAATTTGAAGAAGGGGGTTAATTAATACATATATATATGAATGAAACTCAACAGAAATAATGGTGTAATAAAATGAAATTGTGAATATTATTAATTGCTTACGCACTTCATATTGTCTTTGAGAGTAGCCCCGCTTCTTTTTCAAAGTCGCGTTGTGGATGAACTCGCACACGTAGTATCCACAGAAATCATTTCCTTGTTCCTGCCACAAGCACTTTACGAGAAATAGAGGTCAATCAAACTGATAATGAAGCATTATAAATGGCATTGATGAAAACATAGCTATAGAATCAACGGGAGATGCGCACAACTAGCTAGCCAGTAGTACTTACTTTCGGATATGTATATCGCAGCTCCTTCGGCAGTCCCGAAGCTTGTGCGGTGAACTGTTTCCAAACCCTGCAAGACAAAGAAAATTATTATTATTACTTGAGATATCAGGAAATGAACAAAAAGTTGCCGATATGGTGCGATAATGATCGATTGAACTTACTTGCTGAGCATTTCAGTTATGTCCGCATAGGTGCTGGGATCTTTCCGTCTCGAGTCTAAGACGGTTACTAGTCCACGCTCAAGCTTAATCTCCAGAAGAATATAGTGGAAACTGCGCACGCATGCATAACTCATCAATTACATTACTATAACCTCGCTCGAGTAATAAGGGAAACCGAATATGCAAACGATCAGTAACACTCACTTGCCGTTGTAAGGAAAGAGTATGGTATCTTTGTTTTGATTTTTGATCAACGATTGTAGCAAGTTGTCCTCGGCCTCTTTGACGTCCTTTTCAACCAGAAATACATCTATGATATTTGTGTTAATGAACCCAATATCATAGATTTCATTTTTTTGCACTCGATGTCTTCAATCTGCATAATATATTGAGGATAATTAATTATAAATACATGCAATGAAAGAGCCGAGCTATATATAGAGACTTAATGACAGAAATAGTACTTACAGGCAGTAGCAAAAGACCGTTAATTTATCGAGGGCCTTTTGATTAAAGAACGCGAAGAACTCCTCAAATGGAACACACAACAGATCAGTTCCAACAAGGTCGTGCTCCTCTTTAATGTGCAGATACAAACTATTCGCCCCCTCAGACTCTCTGCAGGTTTTCATGTACCAAGTATGGAACCTTCGCATCATCGTTGTTAGAGATTTTTCATCTTTGACGAGAGGCTTCCCGTACTCGTATCTGTGTTCTTCCACCATCATGTAATCAGGAAGTGCATCGTCAGGCAGGTAATCTTGTAGATTGCCATAACCGGCCACCATCCCCGGAACATTAGCGACGATGTTGCCGCTAGACACATTGAGCGGGGGGCACGATTGGTTTGCTTGTTCGCCGAGCTGGTCAATTTTTTTCGCAGCTGCTCGTTCTTTGGCTCTTTGATGTATGATAGTACTTCCCGACCGCTCCGCTTGGAGATATGTCTGTTCAGTAATGCGCTCATAGTTGGTTCTCGGCGGAGGCTTTGCCGGTTTCCTCAGGGCATCGAGAGTGCGCTTTGCTTTCACCGGATCTACCTTCTCCTCCGGAGGTGGATGTCTCTTTGCTTTCACCCCTTCAAAGAACTCCTTCACGTGGGCCTGCATGATCGTATTGTTTTCCTCCTCGTCCTCTCGTACGGTAACTTCTCTAGAGGCTTTAGAGGTGGACCGTATCTGTATTGCCTCTCTCCTCTTCTTGTGCTGCTAGACGCCGGAGCAGACAAAGCGGTTGCGGCGTCTGTCTTCTTTCGTGCTTGCTTACGACGTGGAGGAGAAGGACTACGACGCGCCGGAGCAGCCGGGGCTGCGGCGGGTCTCTTCCGCCCTTGCTGGCGAGGCGGAGAAGGAGGAGGCGGAGTGCCGCCACGCGCCGGAGAAGGAGGCGGAGTACCGCCACGCGTCGGAGAAGGAGGCGGAGTGCCGCCACGCGTGCGCTGATCGTCACTCGCCGGAGGAGGAGGCGGTGGAGAAGGCGGAGTGCCGCCACGCGTGCCCTGATCGTCACTCGCCGGAGGAGGAGGCGGTGGAGGAGGCGGAGTGCCCTGACTCGCCGGAGGAGGAGGAGGAGGCGGAGGCATCCAGTTCAGAAGGTTGATGAGCTCTTTCCGCCATAGGCATGGAGTCTTCAGAGCAGAACCCAGCCTATTCTCCCCTTCACCGGTAGGGTGCTCAAGCACGAGGTCCTCAAATCCCTCCGTTATTTCATCCACCATCACCTTAGCATATCCTTCTGGAATCGGCTGGCAGTGATAAGTTGTGCCGGGTCCACTAGGATAAACTTGGCCAACAGCCGCCTTGACCTTCAAATTCATCCATCGCGCCATAATGTGGCAATTTTGAGACTCCATGATACCATCCACGGGATAGCTGGCAGGAGCCGTCAAGACATGCTCCGGCTGAAGCAGCCCGGTGGAAGCCACGCTGCTTCTCCGCTGAGATGGCGGGGTAGCTTCGGGGGAAGCTTCGGCAGGTCGTTTGTTGCGATCTACTGCTTCTCGTACCTCTTCTCGTTCCTCTAGCCCCATTACCCTTTCGTGCAGCGCCTGCAGTTGGTCCTGCTCCAGTTTCTTCCTCCTCTCGTGGGTTTTGTAACCCCCTGCGTCCGGAAAACCAACCTTCCACGGAATGGAGCCTGGCCTGCCTCGTGTCCGTCCAGGGTGCTCAGGATTCCCAAGGGCCATTGTGAGCTCGTCCTTCTCCCTGTTTGGAAGGAACGTCCCTCGCTGCGCTGCATCGATATAGTGTCGAAGGTTCTTGACTGGTGTTTGCAGTTGCTCGTATGAACAAAAAATACATATATGAACAAAAACATGCTCTGAACAATTTTTGAACATCTACATACACATAGCCACATACATACACATATACATTATATATATATATATATATGAACAATAAAACTAAACTAATAAAAATGAAAAAAAACAGAGCCGCATATATATATATATATATATATATATATATATATATATATATATATATATATATATATATATAGCCACATACATACACATATACATTGAACAAAAAAATTAAACTAATTAAAATGAAAAAAAACAGAGCCGGTGCGGCGCGGCGGCTCACAGCGGTGGCGGCTAGATGACGATGGCGACGGTGGGGGCGGCGAGGGCGCCGGCGCGTGGGGGCGGGACGGGGCAGGGGCTCGGGGCGCGGCGCGCGGGGGCGGGCGACGGCGACGGGGCAGCCTGGCGGCGACGACGGCGGGCGCGGGCTCAGGGAGGCCGGCGCGGGCTCGGGGAGGCCGGCGACGACGACAGGCGCGGGCGACGGCGGGGGCGGCGGGTGGCGTCGGGGCAGCCTGGCGGCGACAATGTGCTCGGCGTCGTCGGGGGGGAAACTGCTACTTATATACAAGGAGCATTGGTCCCGGTTCGTGGCACCAACCAGGACCAATGCCCCCTTTAATCCCGGTTGGTTCCACCAACCGGGACCAAAGGCCTCTTTTTCGGCAGCCCAAAGGGCGGGAAGCGGCGACCTTTGGTATCGGTTGGTGCCACCAACCGGGACCAATGCCCCCCCCCCTTTAGTCCCGGTTGGTGCCACCAACCGGGACCAAAGGTCCCTGTTCTGCCCGCGTCGGGGCCAAAGTTTAGTCCCACCTCGCGAGTTGAGAGGGGCGCGCAGTGGTTTATAAGCCCCACTGCCGCACCCATCTTGAACTCCTCTCGACCGCAGGCTTTCGGGCCTACTTGCTAAACTTTGCCCGGTGGGCCTTCTGGGCCTACCGCGGGCCTGAATCCTGGCCCATAGTAGGGTTTCATGTCGTATTCAGGCCATGGGGGCCTAGTAGGAGGCATTTTTTTCTTTACTTATTGTTGCTATTTTTATTTTTTTCCTATTTTTTTGTTTTGTTTTCTGCATTATTTATTTTCTTTTGTTTTTTGCTTTATTTTTTAATTCTTTTTGCTTTTAGATTTAGGAAAATTATAAACTTTCTGTTAGTGCCATTACTTTTCAAATTTGAAAACACTTTTTTTGTTTTTTGTTTTCTTTCTTGCTTTATTTATTTTATTTTGTTTCTACTTACAACAAAATACTTATTGTTGCTATTTTTAATTATTACGAGGGCTGAAACATAAGACATTAAAGCATTTCAAATGGACTCTGAAAAAGTTGAAAGTTGGCATGGTATCATAAATTGACCCACACATAGCATGTGCATGTACAAAACGGACAATGGTATCATACTCGTCAGTTACAAAGTTGGCAGGTATCATCATAATAGTTGCGGGAGAAAGTCTTCACTTTTTCTTCGCTTGTGTCATTTGCTTATTGCACCGTAACCATGGATAATCTTCATCGTTTATCAGGATGCTGGGGTCAGCCTTGACTTTAAAGGGAGGAATTTCATGAAACTTTTCATAATCTTCAGACATGTCTGTCTTGTCCTCCACTCCCACGATGTCCCTTTTTCCTGAAAGAACTATGTGGCGCTTTGGCTCATTGTATAATGTATTCGCTTCCTTATCTTTTCCCTTTCTCGGTTTGGTAGACATGTCCTTCACATAGATAACCTGTGCCACATGATTGGCTAGGACGAACGGTTCGTCAGTGTACCCAAGATTTTTCAGATCCACTGTTGTCATTCCGTACTGTGGGTGTACCTGTACCCCGCCTCCTGACAGATTGACCCATTTGCACTTAAACAAAGGGACCTTAAAATCATGTCCGTAGTCAAGTTCCCATATGTCCACTATGTAACCATAATATGTGTCATTTCCCCTCTCGGTTGTTGCATCAAAGCGGACACCGCTGTTTTGGTTGGTGCTCTTTTGATCTTTGTCAATCGTGTAAAATGTATTCCCATTTATCGCGTATCCTTTCCAAATCAATACAGTCAAAGATGGTCCCCTGGACAACAAGTACAACTCATCACAAACAGTGTTGTCACCTCTGATACATGCTTCCAACCAACTGCTGAAAGTCCTGATGTGTTCACATGTAATCCAGTCGTCGCACTGCTCCGGGTGTTTGGAGCGCAGACTGTTCTTGTGTTCATCGACATACGGGGTCACCAAGGTAGAGTTCTGTAGAACTGTGTAGTGTGCTTGAGACCAAGAATATCCGTCCCTGCATATTATTGAGTCCCTTCCAAGCATGCCTTTTCCAGTCAGTCTCCCCTCATACCGCGATTTAGGGAGACCTATCTTCTTAAGGCCAGGAATGAAGTCAACACAAAACCCGATGACATCCTCTGTTTGATGGCCCATGGAGATGCTTCCTTCTGGCCTAGTGCGGTTACGGACATATTTCTTTAGGACTCCCATGAACCTCTCAAAGGGGTACATATTGTGTAGAAATACGGGGCCCAGAATGGCAATCTCGTCAACTAGATGAACTAGGACGTGTGTCATGATATTGAAGAAGGATGGTGGGAACACAAGCTCGAAACTGACAAGACATTGCACCACATCACTCCTTAGCCTTGGTATGATTTCTGGATCGATCACCTTCTGAGAGATTGCATTGAGGAATGCACATAGCTTCACAATGGCTAATCGGACGTTTTCCGGTAGAAGCCCCCTCAATGCAACCGGAAGCAGTTGCATCATAATCACGCGGCAGTCATGAGACTTTAGGTTCTGAAACTTTTTCTCTGCCATATTTGTTATTCCTTTTATATTCGACGAGAAGTCAGTCGGGACCTTCATACTAAGCAGGCATTCAAAGAAGATTTCCTTCTCTTCTTTGGTAAGAGCATAGCTGGCAGGACCTTCATACTGCTTTGGAGGCATGCCGTCTTTTTCGTGCAAACGTTGCAGGTCCTCCCGTGCCTCAGATGTATCTTTTGTCTTCCCATACACGCCCAAGAAGCCTAGCAGGTTCACGCAAAGGTTCTTTGTCACGTGCATCACGTCGATCGAAGAGCGGACCTCTAGGTCTTTCCAGTAGGGTAGGTCCCAAAATATAGATTTCTTCTTCCACATGGGTGCGTGTCCCCCAGCGTCACTCGGAGCAGCTAGTCCGCCGGGACCCTTTCCAAAGATTACGTGTAAATCATTGACCATAGCAAGTACGTGATCACCGGTTCGCATGGCGGGCTTCTTCCGGTGATCTGCCTCGCCTTTGAAATGCTTGCCTTTCTTTCGACATTGATGGTTGGTCGGAAGAAATCGACGATGGCTCAGGTACACATTCTTCCTGCAGCTTGCCAGGTATATACTATCGGTGTCAAGTAAACAGTGTGTGCATGCGTGGTATCCCTTGTTTGTCTGTCCTGAAAGGTTATTGAGAGCGGGCCAATCGTTGCTGGTCACAAACAACAACGCCTTTAGGTTAAATTCCTCCTGTTTGTACTCATCCCACGTACGTACACCGTTTCCATTCCACAGCTATAAAAGTTCTTCAACTAATGGCCTTAGGTACACATCAATGTCGTTGCCGGGTTGCTTAGGGCCTTGGATGAGAACTGGCATCATAATGAACTTCCGCTTCATGCAGATCAAGGAGGAAGGTTATACATACATAGAGTCATGGGCCAGGTGTTGTGATTGCTGCTCTGCTCCCCGAAAGGATTAATGCTATCCGCGCTTAAAGCAAACCATACGTTCCTTAGCTCACTTGCAAACTCATCCCAGTACTTTCTCTCGATTTTTCTCCACTGCGACCCATCAGCGGGTGCTCTCAACTTCCCGTCTTTCTTACGGTCCTCACTGTGCCATCGCATCAACTTGGCATGCTCTCCGTTTCTGAACATACATTTCAACCGTGGTATTATAGGAGCATACCACATCACCTTCGCAGGAACCCTCTTCCTGGGGGGCTCGTCGTCAACATCACCAGGGTCATCTCGTCTGATCTTATACCGTAATGCACTGCATACCGGGCATGCGTTCAGATCCTTGTACGCACCGCGGTAGAGGATGCAGTCATTAGGGCATGCATGTATCTTCTGCACCTCCAATCCTAGAGGGCATACGACCTTCTTTGCTGCGTATGTACTGTCGGGCAATTCGTTATCCTTTGGAAGCTTCTTCTTCAATATTTTCAGTAGCTTCTCAAATCCTTTGTCAGGCACAGCATTCTCTGCCTTCCACTGCAGCAATTCCAGTACGGTACCGAGCTTTGTGTTGCCATCTTCGCAATTGGGGTACAACCCTTTTTTGTGGTCCTCTAACATGCGATCGAACTTCAGCTTCTCCTTTTGACTTTCACATTGCGTCCTTGCATCGACAATGACCCGGCGGAGATCATCATCATCGGGCTCATCGTCTGGTTCCTCTTGATCTTCAGCAGCTTCGCCCGTTGCAGCATCATCGTGCACATCGTCTCGTTCCTCTTGATCTTCAGTAGCATCACCGTATTCAGGGGGCACATAATTGTCATCGTACTCTTCTTCTTCGCCGTCTTCCATCATAACCCCTATTTCTCCGTGCCTCGTCCAAACATTATAGTGTGGCATGAAACCCTTGTAAAGCAGGTGGGTGTGGAGGATTTTCCGGTCAGAGTAAGACTTCGTATTCCCACATATAGGGCATGGACAACACATAAAACCATTCTGCTTGTTTGCCTCAGCCACTTCGCGAAAATCATGCACGCCCTTAATGTACTCGGAGGTGTGTCTTGACCGTACATCCATTGCCGGTTCATCTGCGTGCATTATATATAATTAAGTGTGTCAAAAATCATTACAGAACATCATGAATAGATAATTAAGTGACCAAATTAATAAAATTTCATCATCACATTAAAACCAAAGTACATACATAGTTCTCATCTAACAACATAAAGCTCTGCAGAGCATCTAAATTAATTAAACCATACACTGAAACTATGTAAAACATTTCAATGCGAAAACAAATGCGATCATAATCGCAACCAATGTAACAACTGATCCAACAGCATAATGATACCAAGCCTCGGTATGAATGGCATATTTTCTAATCTTTCTAATCTTCAAGCGCATTGCATCCATCTTGATCTTGTGATCATCGACGACATCCGCAACATGCAACTCCAATATCATCTTCTCCTCCTCAATTTTTCTAATTTTTTCCTTCAACAAATTGTTTTCTTCTTCAACTAAATTTAACCTCTCGACAATAGGGTCGGTTGGAATTTCCGGTTCAACAACCTCCTAGATAAATAAAATCTATGTCACGTTGGTCGGCATAATTGTCATAAACAATAAATGAACCAATAGTTATGAAAAGATAATATATACCACATCCGAATCATAGACAGGACGAGGGCCGACGGGGGCGGATACCAAAACCATCGCACTATATAAGATGCAATAATAAAAGTAAGAAAATAATACAAGTATCTATCTAAACATACAAGTAAGAACATTTTTCCTTTCAGAAAGAAGATAAGAACAAGAGGCTCACCACGGTGGTGCCGGCGATGAGATCGGCGCGGGTGATCGACGACGGTGAAGACGGGGACGGGCCGTGACGGACCGCTAAACCTAGACAAATATTGAGGAAAATGGAGCTTGGCGGTCGAGCTTGGAGAGGAGAAACCTTAAGTAGTGTGGCTCGGGCATTCCATCAAACACCTTGTGTGCATAGGAGGTGAGCTAGAGCACCACCAAGCCCTCTCCCCCTCGGCCAGAAAAAATAGAGCAGTGTGCTCTGCTCTTGCGCGAGGGGGTATATATAGGCATCACCATTGGTCCCGGTTGGTCGCATGAACCGGGACTAAAGGGTTGCCTTTGGTCCCGGTTCATGCCACCAACCGAGACCAATGGTGGTGGGCCAGGAGCGAGGCCCATTGGTCTCGGTTCGTCCCACCAACCGGGACCAAAAGGTCCAGACGAACCGGGACCAATGGCCCACGTGGCCCGGCCGGCCCCCGGGGCTCACGAACCGGGTCCAATGCCCCCATTGGTCCCGGTTCTGGATTGAACCGGGACTAATGGGCTGGACCGGCCTGGACCATTGGCCCCTTTTCTACTAGTGTGAAGAACCAAGCAGTAAGCGGGCTGCTCAATCATGAGCCATTAATTACCTTAGCAATGTTGTACTCCCTCCGGTCCTTTTTACTCTGCATATTAGGTTTGTCTGAAGTCAATCTCATCCAACTTTGACCAAGTTTATATAAAAAATTATTGACATTTACATAACAACGCCAACATCATTAGATTCATCTCGGAATATATTTTCATATTATATTTATTAGATATTATAGATGCTAATAATTTCTAATATAAATTTGGTCAAACTTAGCTAAGTTTGACTTTCGGCAAATCTAATGTGCAGAGTAAAAAGGACCAGAGGGAGTATTTCTTTTGATTTTTTTGAGTTAAAAGGTCATCAATTATTAAATTGTGTCTGAGGGAACTTGCGTATTCGAATTAAGGACATCAAATGGAAGCATATGAGCTTTCTCAACTAGATGCTATTACTAAGGAATAATCAACTCTACCATTACTTAAGAAATAAACATATACAAATATATGTGCAAATTCCTACCATTTTATTGTCAAAATGAACGGGCACGGCAACGCGTGCCATCCATGATCTAGTAGACATTAAAAGGCTACACGGCCGCAGTACCCACATTCACTGTAGTTCATAACTAAACTAAACTTAATAAAATACTTTTAAAAACTAGATAAAAATGACTGCCGCCGTCGCCGGTGAGGCCACAGTCGTCTCCAGGAGCCTCCCTTCTACGCGCCGTCATCACTGGTGAAGTCGACGTATGGAGGTGGCTGCCAAAGGTGGGCAGGCGGCCCCTGGTGGACCGGATGCGCCGGCGGCACCTGCACCACCTCCTCCTGCGGCTCCGGCTCTGGTGACCGCGGCTCCGTGGCTGCCCATGGGCTGCCACCCACCGCGTCGGCCATCTTCGGCGTCGTGCACTCCCAGCTCCACCGCTGGCCCACCAGGCGAGGGTACCACGTGGCAACGGGCGGCTCCTCTAGGACCTCCTCATGCACCTCCTCCTTGATGGCGAGGTCCAGCTCCGGGATGCCCACGTCGCCGGCCGCAGAGAGGGCCAGCGCTGTTTCCAGGCCCTCTCGCTCGTCGTGCGTGTTCATGGAGTCCTCCATGACACGCCTCATGAGCTGGGCCTCCTCCTCAATCATGGGCGGCGGCGGTGGCGGAGACGGGGACGGAGAAGGAGAAGGCGTGGGCGTGATGCCGCGCACACGCCTACGGCCCCGCGTTTTGGGAGGGCTGCCAGCACGAGGAGAACGCGGTCGCCACGGGCTCGGAGGACGACCGACAAAAAAAGATTGCCACCGCAGGTCGTGCTCGTCGTGGAGCCACGTATCCCACAACGGCGTACCTGGGGTCGTCCATCAGATCCGGTGGCAGGTGGGAGCGGCGTCGGTTGATCTCCAGGTGGCGGCCGCTGCCGCTGACGGGCACCAGAGGGATGGGCACCCGGTCGGCGGAGTGATGCCAGTTGTTTGGCAAGTGGACATCTCCCCACGGCAATGGCGTCGCCGTCTCCTAGTAGCACTGGTAGACGTCGACGTGGAGGTACGGCCGGTCCAGGTGCCGGGCCGGCGGCGGCGTGATCGGGAAAGTGGGCAGAGCAGGTGGTGCGGGCTGCGGCGGCCAGAGGAGGAGCCGACCTCGTGGTCGTGCTTCCCGTTGATCCAATGTCATCCCATGGCGTCGGTGGGGAGGTGGATGAGTGGGGGTGTGGCGGCGCTGCCTAGGGTTCGCTCTTGTCGGTGCTCGAGGAGGCAGGCCGGCCGGGAAGTGGAAGGTGTGGACGGGCAAGTCCACGGTTTCCAATTTAAGAAGGACGACAACCGCAGGATGTGTGGCTGACAGTCGGGGCCCGCCGCGCGTGCGTATTTAGTTTGGACGGTGGAGGTGGTTGGACGACCGCCACGCGTCCCCGAGGCGGACGACCCGTAAGCGTGTGCCCGTCTGTTCGGCGTCCGTGTGGACGCAAACCGACGGGCACGCGCTTAACGAGCTGAAAAGCTGGAGAGGAAAAGGTGGAGACTGCACGAAGCCGGCTGCATGTTGGGCAGACTGAGCCCAACTCCAACACGTCATCCCAAACCCAATAAACATAAGCACAGAAGGATGCACAACAGCACTTGCGAAGCAAATATGCTGATTTATACTACTATAAAGCAGAGGCAGACAACTAACACGGTCATTACCACAGGGGGGGATACAGTTCGACAATTCGACAATGGTCAGGCCAAAACCAAATAATCCAAGAGAACTGAAGAACATGTGCATGTCTAGAATTCATACATGTGCATGGCTAGTTCCAACACAGTGCACCTAGAATACATACATGCACATGACTTGTTCCAGTTCAATACACTGGAATATCGATTGATACATTCATGATAAATCTCTAGAGTATATCAAATTACATGTCTGGATCAAACCAAGAACCAATGCTGGTTTCTAGTACAATACGGAAAGCAGCATACAATTCTTAGTCGATGGAATGCGCCTTGAATACATATACTGACTAGTTCTAGTAGTACAATACCTAAACATTGATTGATACATTCATGATAAATCTCAAAAGCATTACATGAGAGCAAACCAATAACCAGTTGATGGTCATCTCATCTCAGCTTCTATCCATTAATTTTACCTCTCAAAGAAGCCCAGGTAACAGCCACTTGCAGATAAACCCAGTCATACAGGCTATCACAGAGCAAGTACCAAGCAGCACTCCATCTTCTCTTGAACAAGAAGGTGCAGAACACCACCCATAGACCCATCACATATCCAGAACCTATGACGAACAAAAGCAAAACCATGTCGCTGCTTCCATCTTCCTGGTGCTCTCGGTCTCGAGTAGATGGAACTGGCTCAGGCTCCGAACAATTCCATGATAGTGGAGGGCCACAAAGGCCCGGGTTGCCGATATAAATAGATTCTGGGTCTTCAAGTGTTTGCAGTTGATTTCCTGTTGGTATCTTTCCTCTCAGATTGTTGTAGGACAGGTTCAAGCGACTCAGTGACGTGAGAGCCGATAAGCTTGAAGGGATTTCACCAGACAAATCATTGTGTGATAGGTCAAGTGACTCTACTTGAATTAAGGCGCCAATATTCTCAGGGATTTTTCTGCTGAAGTTGTTCCATGATAAGTTCAGGTTTTTCAATGCTACAAGAGCGCCAATTTCTGCAGGGATCTCTCCGGTAATACTGTTACAAGATAAATCAAGATTCACCATATATATGATTTCTCCTGTATATAGTCTCTCTTGACCTTTCGTGAGTATCGTGAAATTCTCAGCTTAGTCAACTGCTTGATTGTCATCATACATTCTTCCAGAAGTTAACGCATTCTGAAGATCATAGAAGTTGTCTCTTGTTTGTGTCATGCCTGTACAATTAACAATAGATCTCGGTATGCTCCCTGATAAATTATTGTATGCAAGGTCCAGATATTGAAGATCAACAAGCTTCGTAAGCTCGACTGGAATTTGACCATGAAACTTATTGGATCTCAGTCGTAAGAACGACAAAGATGATAGCTTCTCCCCAATCCATGCTGGTAAAGTCCCAACGAATTGATTATGTCCGAGATCAAGAAAGATGAGTTGTGGACATTTCTGGAGAAGGGAAGGAAATTCACCAGAGAGGTTGTTGTTTCTCAAGCTTAGATTAACGATGCTCAGATCTGTCATGTCTATGCTGGACTTGTTGAATAGGCAATCGGTAATTGATCCATTGAGATTATTTCTTGATAGATCTAAGAACCTCAATTCTCGCAATCTGCACAATGAAGATGGAATGGCCCCAGAGATCATGTTGTTATATAGAAAAAGTCTTTCAAGCCCTGGCGCTCCAAAGTCTGATGGTAGTGGCCCAACAAGATTGTTCCGACTAAGATCCAGGTCGGTTAGATTGATGGGAAGTTTAGGTATTGGACCACCAAGCTGGTTAGAACTGAAATCCATTACCTCTGCTCTCATAAATTTCATTGTTGATGGGAGCATTCCTGTAATCTGATTATTTCGAATATTCAGATAGTCTACTGAGGAAGGTGCTACCCAAAACCAACCTGGTACCATGTCATTTATTCTTGCGTTTGATATGTCAAGACTCACTACGGGTGTTTGCCATCTAAGCCACATTGGGAATTTAGGCCCTAGCTGACAGGACCGAAGTTCAATCCAATTTAGGCTGAAAGGAGGGACCCAAGTTGGACTCACTGTGATGGCAATGGAGTTGTATTTTTCTTTTTCTTTTCGAAAAGGGGGGCTTCCCCGGCCTCTGCATCAGCATGATGCATACGGCCAATCTTATTAAGCATAAAATAGTCCACAAAGTCTCCAGGTCTCAAAGTTGTCAACAAGAAAAATAAGAAAAGGCTCACACAGAGCCCGAAGGCTAGATACACAAGCTAGCCAAAGCACTAATACATCACAGCCGGTTGGCTTCAAAATAGACAGGTAAACTAATTGCCTATCCTATTACACGACCGCCATCCAAACCGGCTGAATATATCCCGAGCTACCATCTCCCATCGGATAGCAGCAGTAACCAAAAGCTCCCTGGCCTCCATCGGAGTGAGTAGCGACCAGGAACGGATAAGAGCCGTTGCTCGGAAGATAACCTGCAAAACATGGATGTTTGTTGATCTGTTAAAGACGAAGTCATTTCTGCAATTCCAAAGCGCCCACAAAAAAGCGCAAACCCCCAAGCGAATATGTTTTGCTAACCCGGGCTCTACCCTAGTTAGCCATGTCCCAAACAACATGTTAACCGACCTTGGTGGGGTAATATTGAAAGCGACTTGAATAGTCGTCCAAAGAATTCTAGCTAGTGGGCAGTCAAAGAAAAGATGTTTAATGGTTTCTCCCTGATCACAGAAACTACACCTAGTAGGTCCTGTCCAATTACGCTTAATAAGATTATCCTTTGTTAAGATCACCTGTTTATGTAGAAACCACATAAACACCTTGATCTTTAAAGGAACTCTGACGTCCCACACATGCTTTGAAGTAGGAATCGAGCTGGAATTAATAACATCAACGTACATTGATTTAACCGTGAATTCACCCGACCTAGTGAGATTCCAGCGTAATTTATCAGGTTGTTGAGAAAGTTGTACCTGCATCAGTCTCCTAACTAGGTGCAGCCACTCTTCCCAACGATTGCCCACTAACGATCTTCTAAACTGGATATCCAGGGGTATCGAGGCGAAGACCGATGCAACCATAGCATCGCGCCTTCGAACTATACGATACAGAGACGGATACTGGATTGCTAGGGGAGCCTCTCCAAGCCAAGTATCCTCCCAGAATCTCGTGCTTGCACCATTACCAACTAAATGTTTTGACCTCTGAAAAAATGAAAGCTTCACTTTCATAAGCCCTTTCCAAAAGGGTGAATCAGTTGGTCTAACCGACACCTGAGCCAAAGTTTTGGTTTGGAGATACTTGTTACGCAGGATTTGAGCCCACATGGCGTTAGTTCTTGAGGATAACTTCCACAACCACTTACTAAGAAGGCACCGGTTCTTGACTTCGAGATTCTCAATCCCCATACCCCCTTGGTCTTTCGGTCTACAAATGATATCCCACTTCGCTAACCGATATTTTCTCTTAAGCTCATCCCCCTGCCAAAAGAACCTCGATCGATAGAAGTCCAGTCGTTTCCTAACACCAACTGGGACTTCAAAGAAGGACAAAAGGAACATGGGCATGCTCGTGAGCACCGAATTAATAAGAATTAAACGGCCTCCATACGACATTAGCTTGCCCTTCCAACAACTTAGCTTCTTCTCGAAGCGATCCTCAATACACTTCCATTCATTATTCGTGAGCTTGCGGTGATGAATAGGAATTCCTAAGTAGGTAAAAGGCAGCTCACCCAAACCACATCCGAACAACTGCTTGTAATCCTCTTGTTCCTCTTTGGCTCTCCCAAAGCAGAACAACTCACTTTTGTGGAAGTTAATTTTGAGCCCACTAAGCTGCTCAAACAAACAAAGCAGCAGCTTCAGATTTCTAGCTTTTACCAAGTCATGCTCCATGAAGATGATAGTGTCATCAGCGTATTGCAGGATGGATATACCCCCATCCACTAAGTGTGGCACCAAGCCCCCTATTTGGCCAACTTCCTTGGCTCTCCCTAACAACACCGCCAACATATCTGCTACTATGTTGAACAGAATAGGGGACATCGGATCTCCCTGCCGCAAGCCCTTATGTGTCTGGAAGTAATGACCGGCATCGTCATTCACTTTAATGCCAACACTACCCTTTTGCGTAAAAGTTTCAATCTGGCTCCTCCAGCCCTCGTGGAAACCTTTCATACGCAAAGCTTGTTGCAGAAAAGGCCATTTAACTTTGTCATACGCTTTCTCAAAATCTACTTTAAAGATGACTCCATCAAGTTTCTTAGAGTGAATTTCATGGAGCGTTTCATGCAACACCACCACCCCTTCAAGGATGTTTCTGTCTGGCATGAAAGCTGTTTGGGATTGCTGCACCACAGAATGCGCAATCTGTATGAGCCTATTAGTCCCAACCTTGGTAAAAATTTTGAAACTGACATTCAAGAGGCAGATAGGACGGAACTGCTCAATCCTGAGAGCGTCGGTCTTCTTTGGAAGCAACGTTATCGTTCCAAAGTTCAAATGAAAAAGTTGAAGCCGTCCAGCAAAAAGGTCATGGAACATGGGTAGCAGATCCCCCTTGATGATATGCCAACATCTTTTGTAAAACTCCGCCGGGAACCCATCCGGCCCGGGAGCCTTATTGATCTCCATCTGAGAGATGGCATCGAAAACCTCCTTTTCCGTAAACGGCACAACTAGCATGTCATTATCAGCAGCAGTTAATTGAGGCACATCCTCAGTCCTGGACTCATCGAGGGACACAGCGCTATCCTCCGGCGGTCCAAATAACTGCTTGTAGTATTCGGTGATGTATAGCTTAAGATTATCGTGACCAACAATTGTACCTTCATCTTGCTCGAGCTGAAATATTTTTTTCTTTCTGTGTTTGCCATTCGCAATCAGATGAAAGAATTGAGTGTTCACATCCCCTTGGATTACTTTGCGAACCTTTGCTCTGAGCGCCCACTTCAGCTCTTCTTCGCGGAGAAGTTCCTTCAACCTCTTTTCCGCATCAATCTTACAGCACATATCCGCAGATTGAAGAACAGCTGATTCAGCTTTAACATCTAGGTATCGAATAATCTCCAGGAGTCTGTCTTTCTCAACCTTATAAACTCCACTTAGATGTTTAGCCCAACCTCGAAGAAAGCTCCTCAAATGCCTAATCTTATTCTGCCATCTCTCGACAGGCGATCTACCCCTAGACTCTCTAGCCCACTCTCTGGCAACAATATCCAAGAAACCTTCTCTTTCAAACCATGCCGTTTCAAAGGAGAAAGTATTCTTGTTTCCCACATGCCTTGGCTCCCCTGAGTCAACAAATAGCGGTGTGTGGTCCGAAATCCCTCGCGTGAGAGCCTGCACCGTGACCAGAGGGAACTTCTGCTCCCATTCGGCACTTGCAAGAACCCGATCCAACTTCTCATATGTCGGGTTTGGTAAAGAGTTAGCCCAGGTAAATTGTCTACCAGAGAGTTCGATTTCTCTCAAATCCAAACTCTCAATGATGGTATTAAACATAAACGACCATCGCCCATCAAAATTATCGTTATTCTTTTCATCCCGCCTCCTAATAATGTTGAAGTCCCCCCCAACCAGAATAGGGAGTTGTTCGGACCCACAAATTCGAACCAGGTCAGCCAAAAATTCCGGTTTAAGCTCAGGTTGTGCGGCCCCGTAGACCGCCACCAACACCCAGTTAAACCCATCTATTTTGGACCTGACTCTGAATTTCACTGCAAAGTCACCCATAACAACACTCCGGACTTCAAGGGAATCACATCTCACACCCAGCAAGATGCCCCCAGACCTCCCTCTTGGAGGAAGACAATGCCAATCGAATTCCACCCCTCCCGACAACGTGTTAAGAAACTGAGGTGCAAAATTATCCCTACCAGTTTCAGAGAGAGCAATGAAATCTAAACGGTGCTCTAAAGATACCTCCGCTAGAAACCTACGTTTAGCCAAGTCCTTAAGACCTCTGCTATTCCAGAATATTCCTTTCATAGGTCATCATGGAATTTTTTGGCCTTACGAATTCTAGCACTCCTGCGTACCGCGGATGCAGGGTACACCTTCCGCTTCCACTTACGTTTAGGAATGTTATCACCTGTAGCCCGGTCCTCATAACCGTGCTCCGGTTGAACATGAGCTGCATCATCCACCTGGAGTTCATCCTCATCAGGCTCCGCAGACGGAGGAACAAGATCCGCGCAGAATTTATCAAGCACCCTAACACCCAAGGCCTCAATCTCCGCATCATTCATAGGTTTTACAGCCGCTAGATTTCTAATAGACTCCAAGGCCCGTTCCGCTTCCAAATCTAAAAGATCATTAACCGAATTTTCAATTTCCAAATTATTATTCCCAAGAGACACCCCCACTTGGTTTGCAATGGAGTTGTATGACAATATCAAAATATCTAACATAGCTAGACGTGATAAATGGCCTTCATGCATGACCCCGTCCAGGTTATTAAAGCTAAGGTCCAACACAGTTAGCTGTGTGAGCTCTCCTATCCACACCGGGACATGACCAGTGAGTTTGTTCTCAGAGAGTTCCAGCCAGCTCAGGTTTCTCAAGGGCTCTACTAGTGTAGTCGGCAGGCTTCCAGCCAGATTGTTGACTGATAGAGACAACTCTTTTAGTTTATTCTGTGAACAGCTGGGTAATCGATGGAATAACTCTGCTATACTCCCGTTGATGTTGTTCATAGTAAAATCTAAACTCTCCAAATTACATAGGTTCTGTAAGTTGGATGGTATCATGCCCACTAGGTTATTATATGATAAATCAAGCTCCACAATCGAGGTCATATTACCTATCTCGTCCGGAAAAGGGCCATAGAAACCACTGCTCGACATGTCTAGATTCTTGAGGCCAGTTAAATCCCGAAACCAGTTGGGTGTGCTAAGTTTATGAAGGTGGTTGCTTGAAAAGTCTAGTGTTTCAAGAGATGTCAGGTTTGAGAGTGGAAGAGAATCAGGGTTACTTATAAGCTGGCAATTGGCAAGACGGAGAACTTTAAGAGTTGGAAGCATGTTCACAACCGGAAGCCAGTGTACAATTGTACTGAGGTTCACCCCAGTCATATCCAGATGCTCAAGAGAAGTTAACCACGACAACCAGGTGATATCAGTAGAGTGTGTGCCATCTGAGTTGGATCCAAGATGTAAGTACTGTAAGTTGGAGAGATTACCCAGCTGCGGTGGTATCCTTCCAATGAACTGTGACCATGATAGGTCGAGATATCTCAGCTGATGGAGAGAACCCATGAACTCTGGTATTTGTATCTTGTCAAACCCATTGTTGCTGAGGTCGAGATAGCGTAGATGCCATAAACCGAGCAACGAGGAGTTTATGTTGCCTGCTAGCACCTTCCTCTCACCACGTCTTCCAGGGCCTTGGAGATCGAGCCTGACAACATGGCCGGTCCTGTTGCTACAGTAGACGCCCTTCCATCGGCAGCAGTCGTCACCCTTCCATGACGAAAGGAGGTTGGCAGGATCTGATAGACCTGCTCTGAAGGCAAGAAGGGCAGATCTCTCACCGGCAACACAGCTGGAGATCACATCGTTTGGATGCAGAGCAGATGTGTCCTCTGTGGTGCTATTGGCATGAGTGAACAAGAGTAAGGCTATGGCTATCTGGATGCAGGAGAGTTGAATCGTGTCCATGGGTGCTTTTGCCATGGATGTATGATCTTCTTCTTCTTCCTCCTTCTGAGGGTTGGATATATGTTTTTCTTGGTGCAGGACGCTCCATGTATGTGTGATATATATGTAAATCCAACTCCTGGTGCCACCTCGACCAGAAAAAAAGAGAACAATTCTTGGTGTCCTGACCGATGAATTTTCAACGATGGTTAAGTGCTTACAGTGACATCTTACAGTCTTATGACTGATTGTCGTTTGTACACGGGAACATGACCTGTGCTACGTGTGAACGTTAACACCGGTCATTTGCATGATAAGGTCACTGGTCGCTATTCTGCTTTTGCCTTGTTCATAGGGTTCCCTCTGTTATACGGTTTGAGACCAGAGGTAGCAGACCGACCAGGTCTTCATGACTTGGAATTTAATTACAGCCACTGGAGAGTGGAGTGGTGCCAAGGATTGACAGCAACCTGAAGCTCAATGCCGTTCTTCTACTGCTATTTCTGACGTACTAGATGGTCCAAGCTATTTTCTTCCTCTCCCCACTCTTTCAATCAATATCTGGATATCTGAATGTATGACGCTTTGGTTAATAATAATCCTCGGTGTGAGGAAATATCTAAGTATCTGAACATTAATATATTAGGAAATGAAAGAGTATTTAACCAAAAACTACCACATTTCATGAAAACATGCCCAGAAACTACCACTTTACAAATTTTTGTGCCGAAAACTACCATTTTTTTACTAATCTTTGACTAAAAACTACCATGTCGCCTTTATTAAACGCCTCTCTGACAGGATGGGCCCACAAGTCAGGTTAACCCTGTTCTTCCTCCTCTCTCCCTCTCTTTGGCATTTCTACAAACACTTCGTGTGCACCTGCAAGCCACCTCCGCCGCCGACCACTGCCGGCGCTCACTCAAGCACGACGGGGCACACGCTCGCGGCGGCGGCTACACGCAGCTCACCTGGAGCATGGCCGCCGGCGCCTCTGCTCACGCCCACACGCGGCCGACGCGTCTTCTCTTGCTCGTTCCCGTCCCCGCTGCTGCTCGCGCACGGCGTCGCAGCACACGCCCATGCGGGCCGGCGCGGCGGGCTGTTGCTGCTCATTCCCGGCCCCGCCGTTGCTTGCGCTCCGAGCTGGTGCTCTCGCCCACGCACGGCCGGCGCGGCGCTACCCGTGCGCGACCGGCGCGGCTGCTACTTGTGCCCGTCGCGGCCGGCGCCGCTGCTGCCCGTGCGCACCTCGGCCTCCACCACTCGGAGCTCCGAGCTGACCAGCAGCATGCCCGCATGGCCGGGGCCACCGCAGCTCACGCCCGTGTGCGGCCGACGCGGTTGCTGCTTGCGCCCGTCGCGGCCGGCGCCGTTGCTGCCCATGCGCACATCGGCCTCCACCGCTCCGAGCTGACCCGACGTCCTCGGCCCACACGCCGGCGCGTTCGTGCTTCACCGGCTCGGACATCAGTTAACGGCGGCGGCGGTGACGGCGGGGGGAGTGGATAGGCCGGCTGGGCAGTGGACTAACGATGACAGCACTTACATGCGGGCCAGGCCGGTCATAAGTGCGTTTAAAATGGACGAATGGGTCGATTTACAGACATGGTAGTTTTTAGTCAAAGATTAGAGAAAAGTGGTTGTTTTCGAGGCAAATTTGTAAAGTGATAGTTTTTGGGCACGTTTTCATGAATTGTGATAGTTTTTTGTTAAATACTCGAAATGAAAAGATAAGCATAATGCTCTGGGTACTACTGATCCTAACTGTAAATATTGTAAGAATTGCATAATTTATATGTATATATTGTTAATGTTCAGTATATGCTTGTATAAAGAAAACTGATGAATTCCATTGCAAAGAGATCTCATCCCAAAATAAGATGGATCTGAAAGAAATATTGTGACAGCGAACCCAATCCCATCCATCTGCTCGTGCAAGGGACGGAGGAAGGAGATGACCTGGCGATCTGGAGGCCGGTGACGAGGACGGACGGAGACGCCGTCCAGCGGGCTGGCGATCCGCTGGAACTCCCCCACGACCCCGAGCCACCCCAGCGCCCCCTTCCCGCCGCCTCTGCCCTCCTCGTCGGCGCCGTCGACAAGGGAATGAATCTGCGTCTGTGAATTTTTAACTCTTCTAAGTTGCACCTAGATACATCTCGAAGCAAGCAATTGAACTCTTTTGTATAATTTCTTCGTGTCATCCCCAAATTCCCATTCCACGGTTGTCGCAGATGTACGAGATCATCTACTAGCATGAATTCCACACCTAGTCAAAGAGACCTATCAAACACGTCAACATAATAATAATAAATAAGAGACCCATCAAGATCCGTGTTGCGTTTTCTTTGGTAGCATACTAGTCACAACCTGCATACCTAAGGTTAACTATTCATATGTGACTGACCCAGTCAAGGACGCTTGATGGTCACTACTAAAATCTTTTTATTTCTTGTACTACGTACGTTTGTGTGTCCACTTGAGATCCAAGCCCCATCTCAAATTTAAAGGGCTCGTTCTATAGGAATAGGAGGCGCATCTACCCTTCCACCTTTGGTGTGTACTAGTGGTTGGGGCGCGCCCGTGGCGCGCCGCCTGAGAGGAATCTCGGCGGTGCCAGGTTGGGTGCGCCCCTTTCACTTTTCTGGGTGTACCGCACAGTGCTATTGCATGAGAGAGAGCATGAAAGTAGTGTTCTACATGATCGATGCAACACATTGACACAATAGGTCATCTTTAGAAGAAAAGACAGTTACATCATATATATTATCAGGTGCCTTAGAGGTTACATGACCGATGACATAGATGACATTGGTTCAAAAGCAACGGCAGCATCTAAAAGCGGGGCATGATCAATCAATATCATGGGAACATTTTCATTTCTTGTTGCGAAAAGGAAGTTATGCCCAAATAATTTCCTGTCAATGAGTAGAACCAGCTCACCTCTCCATCTTCCTCCAACTCGCTTATCCCGGTGGAAATGGCGAGGATGGGCCAGTTCGGGAGAAGATGAAGAAGTGGCGCCGACGCCATGGTCGTTCGTGCATGTACCAGCCTAAGTGTGGCACTGGCACAACGAAGCAGCCGACGTTGAACCAATCTTTGTCATCTTAACCCCCAGCAGCTTGTTGCTTTCCATCCCGCTGAACATACTCGACAATGCAATGACACTTGAAATTCTGAAAGATTGAGCAAATAGAGGCTAGGTGTAATGAGCTATGAGACTAAAACCACCAACGAGTGCACGCACCTGAGTCCGTCGACGCGGCCTTGGTATTCTTGGTGTTGGTGGTGACCTCCTTAGCTTTTCTTAGCAATGACAGGATCTCATTCAATGTCTCAGATTCAGATGGAAGGCCAGCACTGATGTTGCTATTTACTCTTTGTAGGAACACATATTAGATCTAGACGGAAAAAATAGCAAGGACATACTGGAGGTGTCACCTTTTGTTAGCACCAACGACATTCTCATTGGTATCGATTGTTTCATCCCGTTCACCAATCTTCTGCTTGTCGTAGTTGTGCCCAACTCTTTAACATAGGAGTGACAGAGGAATTAGTGCATATGAAGTTTAGGTGAATCACTATGTATGCAACATAGGTGAATTTACTGCCGATGAATTTTGTCAAGTGTCATCCTGAGTGAATAAATAATTCAAATGATGCATGTTTAAGATAGATACACAAGAGTACCCAGCGAGTTGTCCATAGGGGAGGTTGGGATGCACTTGTTGTAAGAGTGCGGTATGATAGTATTAGAAGTGAATGATTTTTTTTATGTGGGTGTATTGACTAATACTTAAATAAACAGGAAAATTTGGAATGGCAGAAAAATAAGATGCCCAGACTAAATCTGACAGTACAAATGTTGCACTACTTAACAACAAGCAACAGCACAGAATTAGCTAATCGAAGTAGGCTATGTGTTCATCTTTTCATCTTCAGTAGATCATAGTTTCATGTTCCAGATTGCTGGATATCAAAAGAAATACTGTCAAATAAAGTCAAACTACCAAAGCCAGAAGATCACCTCCTAAATATAAGGTTTCAGTCACAGCCAAAACAAAAGGGTAATAGCTATCATATGACACCAAATTTACTATGACCAAATTGCAACCTCTCTAAGGAAACGTAGAGTTAATTCAGTTGGGATGAAAGATCTGAAAATGCAACAATTATGGTGAGGACTCAAGCAAAATATACCTGTTCTGCTCTTCTTATTTTTGCAAACATCCCCCCCCCCCCCCCCCCCCCCCCTCTCCCCCTCCCTCTGAAAAATCTCCACTGCATCCCCAGTGAAATGGCCAGAACAATTTTTTAGAGCAAACACAGTAAAACAAAATCCTTTTTTTTACTGAGATCTCAAGCATGTTTTGGTTGTTCCTGCAACAACAGAAAATTCAGTACACTACACAAGAGCAGGAAGCAAGGGGTCAAACTTGCTTCTGGAAACAACAGGAAAATATATGCAAAGAAAACACTAAGCTGGCCCATCTTGGCGGCGGCTACTGAATATATAGTATGTTTAGCTATAAAACCTTGTATGCACTTGATTTGACAGCTAATTTATATCAGGTCAAGTAGACAAGAAAACAATTATCCTAGTAGTATTATCGCAAAAGAAATGATTAATCTACGGCTGCCTACCTCCATGAAATCGCTCTCCTTCTACGCACTGTTACAACAACATTTTCTTCCAAGATGGCCACACTACTGAATGAGAGTAAGTAAATTTTCTATATAAGCACCTACATACTCCCTCCATTCCTAAATATAAGTCCTTGTAGAGATTCCAATATGAACTGCATACAGAGCAAAATGAGTGCATCTATATTCTAAAATATGTCTATATACATCTGTATGACTTATATTTAGAAATGGAGGGAATATAACTTTGCCTGATGAATGAGCACATTAGCAAACTCAACGACTCATTTTTTGTTCTTCCTAATTGAAGTATTGAACCTTCTTAATGATAAAATTCCAGACCACATAAAATTGAGTCTAGGTTGGATCAGACTCATCAGAGCGCAGAGCTCGGCCGGCCGCCAAGAATGACAAAGATAGGCCTGGGATGGAAGGTGCAGGAGGTCGAACCTCCGCCCTGCCCCTCCTGCCCTACGTACCGCATTTGGGCAATAAACAGAGCGCGGAACTGCTCTGCTACAAAAATTAAACAGATCCACCAGACTTGGCCCCAGCAGTCCTTAACAAAAAGTTGTAGTCTCCTTGTACACCAAACCACTTTTCCTAAAAACAGAAAGAATAAGAAATCAGCAATTCCGCAACCAAATATGGATACTCAACTTCAGTAAATCAGTTCAGTTGTTAAATAAACAGGTAGTGTAAACTACAGAAATATTGGCGTTGGACTAAATCCACTTGAGTGAGAAAAGTTCATTTATTATTGGCTAAAGCAAAAACGGCTTAGTGCATGACACCAGTTCTAATATCCTTGTGACTCCTTTCCGCAGATGTAACAAACAGTTATTCAAAATGAATCGGATAACTGCTTACCTATCTTGTGCCAAGCCGGGTGGCTGCGGTACAGTGATCATTCACTTACGTTCTGAATTTAACACTCCAGGGCAACCAGGACCCAGCAGCAAACACAACAGGTCTGCAGCCTCCTGCAAGAACAACAAATCCATGCACTGAATTTGTCATAACACCAAATGTCATCTCTTGCATTGAATCAATCAGCAGTTTGTCAGGGCTGCAAATTAACTAAACAGATATACGGTGTATTCATCACCAGCTAAATCCTGAAGATACAGAGACATTCGGGCATAAATTAATGAATGAGGCAGTAGAATACTAAATCAAAACAACAGACACAAATGGAGGAGATTGACATCTGTATTCAATAAATGAGATAAAGTTCAGATTCTTGATAGCCTATAACTATTTTTGCTTGTAATATTAGTATTACAGAAAATAGAACAAAAAATTCAGATACGCATAACTGGCAATAGATCTTCATAGCATACTTGTACTTCCTGAGGATTTTAGTTGGTGCTATTCGATCACCCACAAAAATCAGGCTTCCTTGTGAGCTCATGATAGAAAGCAGTAATTCTACCAAGTACAAACAAGTGCACAGATTGAACTTTAGTAAACCAGTTCACTTCTTAAAATATACGGATAACATAAACGAAATAATGGTATTGGACTTAATCTACTTGAGTCAGTGAAGTTCATTGGTGCTTGGCTAAAGCAACCTATTTCATCTCTGTTAATTGGTGCTTGGCTAAAGCAACCTGTGCTTCTGCGCAAGCAGTAAGCTGTGACATGGAAGGCACATAGGACATAGCCACAGCTTAGTACAAGCACAACAGATTGAATACTACTCAAATGGCAACATACTGCATTTTTAATGCACCAAATGTCATCCCTCATGAACAGATTTAAGAATCAATCAACAGTTCAGGACTGCAAATTAACTGAACAGATATGCGCTGTATTACTATTCATCATCAGCTAAATCCTGGCGATACAAAGACATTCGGGTACAAAATTAAGGAATGAAGCAGTAGAATATAATATGGGAAGACATCACAAATCATAGAAAGGATGATCTTCCCAAACGAAAGCAGATCAACAAGGACAACTTTCTGTAAACCGGCAGAACATTAGCTTCTCACTTCCCTATGTAAAATTAAACTCAAACTACATCGACACCGAAATCAAGTTGTATTTAATTGATAGTTGTTACCTCAACAAAAGCATTGGTAGCAACACTATCAACACGATCCTTTCAACCATATGTACGAACACATCGTGATTGCCAAAGAAGAACTTCCCACATTATTTGTACTCAACAGCTGATTCATTGGTGCCAAATGGTCTATCCCTGGACGAGGATAACAGGATTTTCTTTTCTTCCTAAACAAGAACCTACAGAGGAAATTAGTGAAGATACAGGAGACCTGCGTCTATATTCGGTAATTCAGATGAACCAATAGAATGGAATCAAGCAAGATCCTTTCACATGTAAACTTGGACATGCAATGGAAAAATCATGCAGCAAGTACCCATCAAGAAATATTCATGATTATATTCTCACATTATCCAATCTAATTCCAAGATAGATGGTGCTAAAAAGGGAAAAATCAACTCCACACAGTAGAGCATATATGCTTCGAGTAAACATGTGAACAATCCAAATTTAAAATGAATCTCTTGATTACATAACATATTATCTTATATCTGCGAAAACGAAACTGGAGAGGTTAGTACAAATATGCAATAAAACAAACTTACTTGCCAAATTTCTTAAAGATATTTCTGCAGCCTGATGCTGTACTTCTTTCCTTGTACTACCAACGCCTTCACCCAACCCAATTAAATGAAGCAAGCTCAAGAACACTAAAGGAGACAATAACAAAATTTTGCAGACCAATCTGCTTAGAGGACAGGAGTGAGCGGGGAAGGGAGGGGATGTGGGGAGGGGCGCACCAGATCGGACGTCTTGATGAGGCCCTCCAGGCGGGAGTTGTTCATGACGTTGAGGCAGCGGAAGGAGATGCAGCCGGCGAGGTGGGGCGGGGGTGGGTCGACGAGGTGGTCGACGACGAGGACGGAGTGCGGGGTCTCGGCCATGAGCTTCTCACAGAGGTGGGAGGAGATGAACCCGTCGGCCCAGATCACGCAGATGGTGGGCAGCGCTACGAGCACGCCATCAAGATCCAGCCTGCCGCCGTTGGCAGGCGTCGGCGTCGGTGGCGACAAGGCCCGACGTGAACCGATCCAGGTAGAAGGATGGTGTTTTTCTGGAGAGGGGAGGAGAGGTTGCGTGCTCGGGAAAGAAAGGTGCGTGGGGTGCGTGGGGTGCATGGGGCTCGAGGTTCATCTCCCCTTTTCTTTCTTCTGAACGAAGGAAGGACGAGTCCCAAAGGCAGAACTCCCCTCATTTCATTGGCTGGAAACAGAAGGCCGGCCCCAGTCCAACTCGTTCTCCAATTGGCCAACACGCACAGTGCACCTTTGTCGATGTGGCATAGGCGAGCGCCCGCACCTTACGCGACTCTTATAGTGTTTAATGACTTCTTTTTGGTGTGTATGACTTGGTTAACAGAGGCCTCGTTGTTTCCTTAAAATACAAAAAAATAGCACTGTAAAACATAAAAGCCCTTTTGATCCTTGTGCACAAATCAATGAGAAAAAATCCTTGGTTTCTAATTAAACTGAACTAGCACAAAAATACATTCACTACCGTGGGTATCTTGATGACAACAAATACTCTTCTTCTAAGCTGTATTGTCTGCTCACCTCCTCCGTGCTCTTACGCGTAACAACTTCATAACTAGGGGCAGCCATCTCATACATCTTAACATTTTCATTGGGTACTCGAAGGCTCTCGAGTGTCATCTCGACTTGCCTCATGGTCGGCCGGTGGTCTCCTTCCATCCTCACGCATGCCGTTGCCAACATAGCTACCTCTTCAACCTCCTTGCCCCCTTCCACCACAATCTGAGGATCTAGTACACGGACTAAATTACCTGTTGCGAGTAAGGTAGTGAAATATGCGACAAGGCTTTCCTCCTCCGGCGCCCGAAATGAGCATGGTGTTTTCCTGGTGAGCAGCTCCATGAGGAGAACACCAAAGCTGTAAACGTCGCTCTTCTCGGTAAGCCGTCCCGAATAGTAGTACATAGGGTCTAAGTACCCAAATGTCCCTTGGATGGCGGTTGCATTCCCTGTTTGATCGATCGGAATGCACCTTGAAGCTCCAAAATCCGACACCTTTGCTACGAGATTGCCATCTATCAAAATGTTTTGAGACTTGATGTCCCTGTGGACTATAGGGATTGACACGGCTGAGTGAAGGTACGCTAGAGTTCTCGCGGTCTCCGTTGCAATTCTCAAACGATCCACCCATGGCAACGATGCTTTAGGCTCTTCGGCATGAAGATGATGGTAAAGAGTCCCATTGGGGATGAACTCGTATACTAGCAATGGTACCTCTGTCTCGAGGCAGCACCCAAAGAGCTTCACCACGTTCCGATGGTTGATCTGAGAGAGGATGGCTACCTCATTGATGAACTCGTCGATCTCCCTCTGGATCGCGACCTTAGACTTCTTGATCGCCGCAACATGCAGGTCTGACATGATCCCTTTGTACACCGTGCCATGCCCTCCCCCACCGATCTCGCGTGCTTTGTCGAAATTGTTTGTGGCCTTCTCTAACTCCACCAAGGGGATGATCATCCTCTCCGCGATGTCCGCTTTTTGCGACACCAATTGTTGCAAGAGATATCCCCTGCTTTGCTTGAAGAACTTCTGCTTCAACATTTTTGCCCTCCGGCGCTTCATCTTCCTGGTCAAAAAGATGGCACCAAGCACCATGAGTAGAAGGCCAGCGCCGCTGCCCATTCCTATGCCGACACTTAAACCTGAAAAATATATGAGAGAAAACGTCTACTATCTTATTAGTGTATGTACCATTTGACCCGTCAATGCGATGTCGTGCAATTGGACAAGCCTAAAAGTTTTGCCCCTTAGCGGCAACATCATGTATATTTAGAAGAGAATTATTTAATACTATAGTCTATGTAAAATATTGTATTGGTATAATTGTCTAATATAGGATATCGGATATTCATTTCTGAGCTCGGGCTCAGCTGCTCCCTAAATCAGACCCGTCTGCTAGCATGTGGATCTGTGCTCTTTCTTGTATTCCTGCCTGTATATCACATGTATCAACATAATATAAGGCCAGCCCACAGACGCATTGATTGCAGCAGCAGCCTGTACTATTGGTGCGGACAGCTTCTCCGCTCACGGATCAGTCTTTTTCCTGTGCCGAGCTGGGCCGTCTCCGTCGCAGGGAGTCATTAACACCTTCCCCATTCCAGCCTCTAATAATAATTATATATCCCACACACAAGTAGTACTAACAAAGGCGTGCCAACAACACTACTGACGTCGACTTCCCTCGGTACAAGAAACATTTTTCCAGAAACTGAACCACAGATTTGTGCTGACGAACATGAACATATTTGTACCCATTCATATAGGGTGTCCAACGTCTTGAAAAATGGAGGAACAAGCATGGACCAATGCTCACTAAAACACACTAGAAAATCATCAGCAAACAAGAATACAGAATACAAACTTAACAATCAAAACTTAATTTTCAGCAATACCTACAGTCCTTGTGCACGTGTTCCGGCGGTGACCTTTCATGCCACAGTTCTTGCATTTCCCCAGCTCACGTGGTTTCTTGGGTGCATCCCCTCGTCCGCGACTGGTTGTTCGCTTGTGGCCTTCCGTCGACAGATGCTGCAGAACCTCATCCACTTGCTCAAACCCTCGTACGGTGCCTTCTTCCTACTATTCGTCGGCCTTTCAACCCATCTTTGCTTATCTGGAGCTGCTAGACCTTCAAGGGCATTCACACTAGCGGAGGGCCCAACACTGTCTTCATGGTCAGCACCACCGTTCGCAACAAATGCAACCTCCCCATTTCTAGGCAATCTCCCGGTGGGCAAATTTGCCAAACGGTCCTCAAAACTCAAACCATCCCTCTTCTCTGCAAACGGCGTGCCACTCAATAGCAAAGTATCAAGACCAGCTAACATGTGCTCGAATGATTCTGCACTCGCATCGCCCATCCTGGCGACTTACATAGCTTTCATGTCTAGTGTTGAATGCCTGCATGTGAAAGACATGTTAACTGAGTGGTCCTTCTGGTACTGAATCAGGTGCTGGGGCAGAATGTCTCTCGCGTCCTTGGGTCCACTGCTTCACAATATGCTTCACAGGAATCTCCTCCAAATGAAGTACATCCATGATCTGCGCCAAGGGCAGTTCGGTTAACAAAAATATATTGTATCCACATGCAAGTCTTCGCTGAACACACAAATTTCTTATCCAAACAGAAGTTCGAGGCACAAAATGATATCATCCATGGAAGTTACCCTCAACACATGGCAGGATAACATCCTGGTGTGCTTGAATTGTCCACACACGCACTTAAACTCCGGCTGGTTCTCATTTGTTGTAACCTCGTACACAACTCTACTCCATTTTTCCTCTTCACTGCTTTGTTGTGCGTTGTGACATACTTCATCATCCTCTCTACCTCCGCGACATTGTATGCCATGCCTTCAATCAGTAGGTGTCTGAACTCTTCAAACATAGCCCTCTTGTAAATCATGCTTGTGTGTTGCTCAATTGCCAAATTCATTCTCCTAACAACTCCACCCTGTCAAAATAGAACTCAATTTCAGAAGATGCAAACCATATAAATACTCCCTCCATTTTTATATACAAGGCCACTTCGTTTTTCATGTCAAACTTTGACTTACAATTTTGGTCAACAAACTATGAATTAAATGTCATAAAAAAATATCATCGGAAAGTACTTTGAAATGTGCATCCAATGAAATACTTTTTATGGCATATATAACTCACTTTTTGTTGGTAAAATTAATGGTCAAAGTTAGACATAAAAATATGAGGTGACCTTGTATAACGGAATGGAGGGAGTACATGACGTGGGGTGTGGCACTAAAACTATGCATAGAAATGTTGTGAACATACTATCATCGTACTCTTCTCCTCGTAGCTTTCCTCGTGCTCGCGGTCAAACTGCAACTTCTTGTACTGCCTCACAAAGACGTGCATCGGGCTAGCAGGAAGCATGTACGTCTTCAACATGTGGTTCACGCTCTCGCTGCATTGTGTGCTTGTCATCTTGGCGCAAAAAAAACGCCATGAAGTTTGGTTTTGCCTATTTACTTCTTACTTCGTAGATCTGGGTCATGTACGGGTGCTTCATCAAGTTGTACTTATCAAGCAGCACACCCCATGCCGTCTCAAACTCATCTTCAGTTAAAATATGGTTCACAACCTTATAGAATTCGGCTTGGAACTCGCTCTTCTACATGCACAGTACAGGGGACCAAGCTCTCCTTTGCCCTTCAGCAAATGTCATTTGCACCACCCGTGCACATTGTCCGGATAGAATTTGCTGATTGCCACCTCCATAGCTCTGTTCTGGCCTGCCATCGAACATACTAATCAGTTCTAGTTCATTTCTAATTAAGTTTCAAATTTTCAGTGCATAAATTTTCCCGTGTATGTAGGATGAGTGCTGGCCGTATTACACTTTTTGTAGTTTCCCCTGCGTACTTTTGAATCGACTGCTCCAGTGTACTCATCATAGGACATGGTGTGCGGTCCGGTGGTGCACTGCTGAGGCATAGCTTGGATTTTTCTCGCCTGAAAAAACGACTACTAATGCAGTTTTTGTCGGTCAGTCAGGTAAACTTAGTATTAGCTAGTACCAGAGACAGTGGTTCTGCTAACAAGTTGATGATGCACTGCTGTTTCCTACAGTTTTTCAGAATACAACTATGTGGTTAAAAACATTGTTTCATGTACGAATGTCCAACCACTTGAAACAAATACAGTTCAACAGAAGGTGAATTTTAGGTACGGACCTTTTTCTCCAACCAGGGGCCTCTAGATTGACATGTCAGTTGATTGTGCCGACCGAGTCGGAGATGCATCCGGTCGCCGGCGAACCCCCATCTGTGCCCTCTCCGGGCCAGCACAGCCAACCTACTGGCCGCACCCAGACCCAGCAGTACTCCTTCCGTAGAGGGAACCTGAAAATTGACAGCAATGGACGACGGCCAGACCCGGCGTCAGATTTCTTCTCCAGATCTGCCGGCTGACAGAACAAACACTACAAGATCTCCAGCCATACAAGATGAACTAACCTGTCGAGCAGGAACTCAAGCCCAGCATCTACCATTCCAAATACCTCCGGTGCAAATCGAGCGCTGCTGCAGGACCTACCGTATTCGAGATTGGGGAACGATAAGGAGGTGGTTTGGGGGAGCGAGGGGTGGTTTGAGACAGACGGCTCAGTTACGAAGCCGACGTTCTGGTCGACGGACCAGCGCGTCAGGCGTTCACCCCGTACGACCTTGGCCCACGTATGCACCGCTGTTCCCTACCGTATATCCCCCGGACGCCCCTTTTCCCTTAAATCGCGTCAGACGTGCCAGAGCGATTTTTACGGATCCCGAGCGAGCAACAGACGACGCCGATTTCGGGAGCATCTGGGCTCGGGCACCGAATAGTTTATGTTTTTAAATATTTATATAGTATTTTAATTTTTTAAATGAACGGGCGCAGAAACGCGCACCATCATGATCTAGTGTTTCGTGATAAGTTCAGGCTCTTCGATGCAGCGAGAGTGCTCATTTACTTACGAATCTCTCCAGTAAGATTATTACATGATAATTCAAGATTCACCATATATACGATTTCTCCTGTTTATAATCTCTCTGGACCTTTCATGAGTACTGTGACGTTCCCGGGTTCAGCTCCTCTGCAGTTCTAGTGTTACTCCACATGTACTGTAGCAACAACATCAGCCGTCCCTGGCCAATCCAACGCCCATAAGAAACAGCTCGTTACCGTGAAGGAAAAAAAACGAACCAGCTCGCTGCTCGCCGCACACACACTGAACTCTTGGCCGGAGAGCGGAGAGATAGAGGAAGGGAGGAGCGGGCAGATGAACTCTCTGCCGCCAAGGATTAGGCTCTCCGGCCATGCCCGCTACCTCCCCGGTCTACGGTATGGCGGCTGGACCTCCATGCACCGCGGCAGTGTCTTGGCCTTGAGGCCTTCCCAGGATCGCGGCTATAGCCGTCTGCTGGCCTCACCTGCCGACTTCGTTGACGGAAACAACTGAGGAGCCCTGCCGCACCCGCTTTCCCCAGGCTGCGCCACCCGACGACCTTGACCTCGACGGACACCACCCGACGCCTTCGTCTTTCCCAGGCCAAGGAACGACTACAATAGAAAAAGGTCCACGGGTGCAAAAATAGAAAAAACAAGTCTGGGCCTTCTGATCCTGGATGAACGGTCCAGATTCTAGTGGACGCATCTGAGTGCACAGGTACTTGGTTCTTTGCAGAAAACTCCCTTGCTTCTACTCGTTTTGCAGGAACGTGGTTGGGCCTTCTCTTCTTCCTAAGAACACAGCAACGCGAACCCCAATCCCCAACGCATAGCCGCCAGCTCCAGCTTGCCGACGGTGGCGGCGGGCCATATCCGGTGCCTAGCTGGGCGATTGCGCCCGGTGGAGGTCCAGATCCATCCACGACCGTCTTCTCGCCGGCGTTCTGGCTGCCCCGGCGGACCTCCTCTATCCGAAGCTGAGACCTTGTGCGGGCAAGTTCTCCAAGGTACTCTGTTGCGACCTCCATAGAAAACTCTCATTCCATTCTTTCTCCTACCCCAATGAGTCCATTCTCCACACGTCGCCTGCACCCCCGCATCTAACTCCGCCATCTAGGAACGCCATAGAAGAATTTCCTGCCCCCGGCGGCCCCGGCGGCCTCCCGCCGCACGACGCCCTCCCCAGGCTGCGCACCCAGACCGTCGTCGACCTTGCCGCGCTGCCCGCCTCCTCCGCCCCCTCGACCTCTCGCCGCTCGCTGTCGGCCCTGGCGCCGTCGTTGCCGCAGAAAGAATCTCTATTTAATAAAACATAATTAAATGCGAAAAATGAGAGCCGTGAGATTGAAATGGACGGCGGATACCTATATCTACAGTTCCCCTGCAGTTATAACAGTACTGCAGAGGAGCCGTACCCAAGTTCCCAGCATAGTCAACTACTCCCTCCGTTCCTAAATATAAGTTTTTATAGAGATTTCAACTAATGACTACATGCGGAGCAAAATGAATGAATCTACACTTTAAAATATGTCTATGTACATCCGTATGTGGTAGTACATTTGAAATCTTTAAAAAGACTTACATTTAGGAACGGAGGGAGTAGTTCATTGTTAATAAACCTAGAATTAAAAGTGAATGCAGACAAAAGTTTATCACTGTAGTCTCTTGTTTGTGTCACGACTTTGGCAATCAACAATAGATCTCGGTATGCTCCTTGATATATTGTTGTAAGCAAGGTCTCAATATTGAACATGAACAAGCTTCATAAGCTCGGCTGGAATGTGAGATGTGACCATAAGACATATTGAATATCAGTCGTATGAATGACAAAGACAATAGCTTATCCCCAATATGTTATCACGGTTATTTCTTGTTTCTTTGTTTGTTCTGTTAATAATATGTCAACAACTCTTGTGTATTATTAACTCTTCTAAGTTGCACCTAGTAGCGAACCAATTTGTGGTTGGATAGTTAGAGAGATAGTCTCGTCGACCATGAGACGTCTACGATGACTTCGTAAATTTCAAGATGATATGTCGGCTCAGTCTGTCGAAGATGCTCATAGGATAGGGTGTGCGTGTGTTCCTTCATAGAGATGAGTGTATGTGCATATATATGAGCGCTTGTGCCTGTATTGTGTTAAAAAAACAAGTTGCACCTAGATACATCTCGAAGCAAGCAATTGAACTCTTTTGTATAATTTCTTTGTGTCATCCCCAAATTCCCATTCCACAGCTGTCACAGATGCATGATCTACTAGCATAAATTCCACACCTAGTCAAAGAGACCCATCAAACACGTCAACATAATAATAATAATAATAATAATAATAATAATAATAATAATAACAATAATAACAATAATAACAATAATAATAATAATAATAATAATAATAATAATAATAATAATTCCACACCTAGTCAAAGACCCATCAAGATCCGTGTTGCATTTTCTTTGGTAGCACACTAGTCACAACCTGCATATATACCTAAGGTTAGCTATTCATATGTGTTGACTGACCCAGTCAAGGACGTTTGTGTCTCTTATGCCCCGTCTCAAATTTAAAGGAGGCGCATCTACCCTTCCACCTTAGTGTGTATGACTTGGTTAACACAGGCCTCGTTGTTTCCTTAAAATATAAAAAAATAGTACTGTAAAACATAAAAGCCCCTTGATCCTTGTGCACAAATCAATGAAAAAAAATCCTTGGCTTCTAATTAAACTGAACTAGCACAAAAATAGATTCACTACCGTGGGTATACTAAGAATACTAGGCCTGTAAGGGTTCCTTTTTCCTGGTTTTTTTACGAATTTTTTTTACCCTTGTTGATTGAGAGACGCGTGTACACAGACCTAGAGGTTGATCGATCTAATTTTTTCTTTATCTGGTTGTGTGGCACGTTTCCTTTTTGCGTCGCCATCGCCACGTTATGTGCCCTTGTTTATTGACGTGGCCTACGGGAGGGTTCTTTCGTTCAATGTGCTGGCACGTGTGATTTTAGGATTATGGGGAGACACAGATCACGTGATGTGCTGAAAATATTTTGGTCACCTCTTCTAGATTTGTCTCTCTTCCTCCGGAAGCGAGGCGTCAATTGTGCCACCGCTTCGCCGCCGTATTCTCCTATAAAAACCCTTCCTCTGTGTGCATCTTTCAGTCCCCACGGCGTCCGCACCTGCCTCTCCGCCTCATGCTCCCATCTTCCCTGCCGGCGCCGCTTGCCATGAGAGACCTAGAGGAAGCAATGGCGGAGAAGACGGAACTCAGGGCGCTGCAGCCTTCCCTGTGTTCTTGATCTGGAGCCTGTCCAACCCATCGGGCCCCACCGTCGTACCTCCGGGTCAGCGCCTCGATTTGTCCCATGCCTCTCGCTCATCCACCTCGCGCCCGGGATCGGCCGCTGTCGGTTCGTTCTTCCGGGGATGTGGCGCTCCGCCTGCGTTGGTTCTTCGTGGTTCTTTCGGTGGTGCGTCTCACCGGCGGCCGGTTGGTCGGCAACTTGCATCCGTTGTTCGTGTCACTGTCCGTTGGTTCCGTCGCTTCAGGTACATACGTTCTTGTTCCTTTTCCTCTCTAAATCTGATTTCTGTGTTTTTTTATTTCGTGATTCTTTGTTTTATTAATGAAATTTCCAGGTACTATGACTCCATCATGTAATTTGGATCTTGAGGAATCTCGCTGACGGAGAGTAGGAAATTCGCTGTGTTGAATAGTGCCCTGTTGTCTCCTGTGGTGGTGAGCGTGCCTCATATTTGTGATTTCACTCAGTGTTTGGTTTGTAATCAGCGTTTTCTTGGTTCTTCTACACTTCTGTAGATGGCATGCATGTCTCATTGGCCTCTAGATGGCGGTCTGGTATACTTCGTTGGGGTAGAGTGGTCGATTCCGTCTGGTATATCTCCTTTCCTTGGTAGTTCCGTTTCTCGTTTCATCCTTTGATTATTGTGTGATCCTTAATGTTGATCGGTTTTGTTGGTTCTGTCCTGTCTGATCAGTTCTTCCCACGCCGGATGTTCAGTGCTTTGATGATGCATGGAATCATTGAAGGGATAGCACTACTGCTTAGAGATAATGATGATGATGCTACAAAGAGTTTGCTGTTCCTACATAGTACAGAGTAATAGAGATAATGCTGCTGCTAATTAAAAATCGTCTTTTTTTACCTTCTGCAGTTGCTAATGCAATGTTTTTGCTGTTGTTGTTTATGTATAGTTGTTGCCCGTTGGGTAGTTTCTGTTTGTTACTTTCTGTTTGTTACTGACAGTTCAAATTGTTGTATTCGGTACATTGCCAGTCAAGTGCTGCTCACCTGCCGTTCGTTGACTATCAACCAACTAAGGCGTTAGGAAGATCTGGCAATGTTTAATCAAGGTTTTTTTAAGTTTTTCAGTACCACTAGCATATAGTGAACTGTATAGGGTACACTGTTAGTAGATGTGGTAGTTGTTGTTCTACTTATTCTGTCACCTGCCAATGATAGTGGGTCATGAGAAAAAAAAAAGAAGGGATTATTAGAAGCAAACAAACACTTTGACAGGAAATGGAGATGATGTTAAATTGGTTTGAACAACATACTGATATTAGTTCTGCAAAGTAAGGTGATAAGAGCATGAGCTTTCCGTCTGCTTGATCTATTTCATACTAATACTGATATGCCTGTGTTGCCCTTTTCCCCTGTACAGGTACTTAATGGTGATTCACATTTCTTTGCTGTTGAGTTGCATTGTACTAACCGAGAACCCATATTTGTTTGCTAAATAATTTCTGGGACCGAGGTATGGTAATTTGAAATCAACCAATAGCAAATCTTATATTTTTTCCATTCCAGGAATTAATTGACTATGAAGCAAAGAAGGTGATGTTGGTCCTTTTGTGCTTTTTCTCCTCATCCATGGGTTTTTACTTCTGATAGTTGCATGTAATAGTGATAGAGCTATTACCCCTTATTGCTTCGCTTGATTAATTGTTACTCTGCTATGCTAAACTCAGTTGAAAGAAAAACGCCTGGATCATGACGCAATTCCTTTGCATTTGGTCCGCTATGGTTTCATTTTTCTTGTGCTAGCAGCAGTGAATTAATTGTGATGTTACATATATTTGGAGACGAGTTAATTCTATGCTTCATTTTAGTTTTACTTTTTGAAAATATAGTACAATCCAGGCCTTACTTCGTAATTATGAAATGTTCCTTCCAAGTTAGTCAGCCATTGGCACACTTCTAATAACAGCCCCCCAAGGACATTTGTCTATATATGTACCCAAGGGTTTCATATGGTGTGATTTATCTACTGTGCCCTTTTATACATTGTTGGACTCCATATGATGAATTTCTTTAAGAAAGAGAACAATGTTCAAATATTCCTATGAATTCATCAATGAAGATTATTTTCTACTCAAATTGAATCCAAGGAGCCATTCACAGAGCAATATCCTCTGCTTCTTGCTTCAAGTATAAAGCTCTGTCCAGATCAGAACAGTATAGTGAGGTGTTAATTTACATATATATTACCTTTGTTGTCTACAATTTTATATAGCTTAAATTTTTGCTAAATGTATGTGTGGGGTGATCGCGGGTAGGCCTGTATATGGACATGTGTGTTGTAGATCTGTTTATAATAATTTCGCAATACTTGGATTTGTCCATGTGGGCTCATTTCTTGTGTAGAAAACTACTTCCCCTGTTCCATGGCAGAAATGTTGGAATGCAAATTATCCGCCTTCAAAATAGCAATACTATCAGGCTTTCTACGAAATTAATTGTTAGTTACGTTGTTGTTTTATTCAAGCACTTTTTTGTGCTTCAACAAAATTCTTTGGTACAGCTAATAGCGCTGTTCAAACTGAGATTTAGTGGGTTTGACTGGTTTGCTCGAGGCTTGAACCCTTAAAGTACGATATGATTCTGTTTTCTGTGATACGACTTGAGTTGTATACTGAGTAAAATAACCTGGGTGATAGAAATTGGTTGTTGGGACAACCATACTACTGAATGCAATCGACTGCATATGTCCCTGTCTAAAGTTGTTCAGTTCTCGCGTACCGCTTCTGTATATTTTAAGTTTGCCTATTAGTAGTTAATTTTCAGCTGGAGTAGCAGCCATATGTATCTATTCCAATAGAAAATAATAGGATCAGTTCATAATTTATTTCTTTTCAGTTTTTTACCTTATTCAGTTTACCTTCCTTTTTCTTTTTGAGTATTACCATTTTCTTGTGACCTGTATTAGGAACTATCATTCAAAATATTTGTGGCTGCTTTCAAGCTGCTTCAATTCCCTTATGGAATCATGATATTACTATACATTGGTTATCTTCGTTTTACAGTGACGTGCGAAGTACCCTTGGTTCGTCGGTAACATTTTTAGTATGTATGCACAAGCCTAACCTTAATTGAAAAGAGTTCTGTACCATATTGTTCATGTGGATCCGCTCTTGGTGTCTTACTCGGCCTCTCTTATTTTAAGAGAGTACAACTATCACGTATATGCCTATGTTTTAAGTCTCATTTCTCTACCACTGCATGATAGCCAAATCCAGCTGGAGGATCAACATCTCAGCTCTTAAGAAGAGAACAAGAGCTAGCATTTCCTTGTATGACCTACTTTGCAACGAACCAAATCTTAGAACAACTTGCCAAAAATTACAAAAAAGATAAATAGCTTATAAATCCATGTGGCGCGGCGTGCCGCCGCGCACTACGCGCTAGTCTTGATGACAACAAATACTCTTCTTCTAAGCTGTATTGTCTGCTCACCTCCTCCGTGCTCTTACCCGTAACAACTGCATAACTAGGGGCAGCCATCCCATACATCTTAACATTTTCATTGGGTACTCGAAGGCTCTCGAGTGTCATCTCGACTTGCCTCATGGTCGGCCGGTGGTCTCCTTCCATCCTCACGCATGCCGCTGCCAACATAGCTACCTCTTCAACCTCCTTGCCCCCTTCCACCACAATCATAGGATCTAGCACACGGACTAGACTGCCTGTTGCGAGCAAGGTAGTGAAAAATGCGACAAGGCTTTCCTCCTCTGGGGACCAAAATGAGCATGGTTTTTTTTTCTGGTGAGCAGCTCCATGAGGAGAACACCAAAGCTATAAACATCGCTCTTCTCGGTAAGCCGCCCGGAATAGTAGTACATGGGGTCTAAGTACCCGAATGTCCCTTGGATGGCGGTTGCATTCCCCGTTTGATTGGTCGGAATGCACCTTGAAGCTCCAAAATCCGACACCTTCGCTACGAGATTGCCATCTATCAAAATGTTCTGAGACTTGATATCCCTATGGACTATAGGGACTGACACGGCCGAATGAAGGTACGCGAGAGCCCTCGCAGTCTCTGTTGCAATTCTCAGGCGATCCACCCATGGCAGCGATGATTCAGGCTCTTGGACATGAAGATGATGGTAAAGAGTCCCATTGAAGATGAACTCGTACACTAGCAATGGCACCTCCGTCTCGAGGCAGCACCCAAAGAGCTTCACCACGTTCCGATGGTTGATCTGAGAGAGGATGGCTACCTCATTGATGAACTCGTCGATCTCCCTCTGAATCGCAACCTTAGACTTCTTGATTGCCACGACATGCAGGTCTGACATGATCCCTTTGTACACCGTGCCATGCCCTCCCCCACCGATCTCGCGTGCTTTGTCGAAATTGTTTGTGGCCTTCTCCAACTCCACCAAGGGGATGATCATCCTCTCTGCGATGTCCGCTTTTTGCGACACCAATTGCTGCAAGAGATATCCCCTGTTTTGCTTGAAGAACTTCTGCTTCAACATTTTTGCCCTCCAGCGTTTCATCTTCCTGGTCAAAAAGATGGCGCCAAGTACCATGAGTAGAAGGCCAGCGCCGCTGCCCATTCCTATGCCCACACTTAAACCTGAAAAAATATGAGAGAAAACGTGTCTCTCTTGTTAGTAAATGGTCTCTGATGTGAAACAGAGCAAGAACAGTCTCTCTCTTTACGCAAAAAAAAATATTTGAAAAAAAAAGTGTCTCTCTCTGATCTGATGTTGTGGTGTCGTGCTTACCTAAGGAAGATTTGACGCAGCCATCTTTGACATGGGGGTTGCCGCGGGCCCCAGGCGGGCACCGGCATATGTATCCGCCGGCCGTGTTGGCGCACTCGCCGCCGGAGCAGGCGCCGGGCAGCGCGCACTCGTCGACGTCTTGGCATCCGTCGGCGAGGTACGGGTTGCCCTGGTACCCGTCATGGCACCGGCACACGTAGCCGGTGCGGTAGTTGCCGGTGACGTTGTGGCATGAGCCGAGGCTGCTCCGGCAGGCGCTCCTCGCCGCGTCCTCCGGGCAGCCCGACGTCCCCAGCGTATCCTGCGGCTGCGGAAGCGGCCTGGACTCCACCGCCCACTCCAGCACCACGGGGATCGCCGTCCGGCTAGACGTGTCCGTGAGCGACGTGTTGAGGAGCGCGGCGGAGACGCCCTCGAACCAGCCCCTCTCGGCGATGCGCACGGACGCCGGCAGCTCACCGTCCTTCTCGTGGTTGGGATCCACCCACTTGAACTCGACGCCGTAGGACGGGCGGCCGATGGGGATGAGCGTCTCGCAGCAGCCGATGCCGGCGCACTTGGCGACCTCCTCGAGGGAGCTCGTGGCGGCGCTCGACCACCGGTCGTTGACGGCGCAGAAGGCGGAGCAGCCGACGATGACGTTGCCGGTCTCCCCGAGCAGCGTGGCCTGCACGTTGCACCCGGTGACAAGGAACTGGTTGCGCGTCTCGGACACCACGAACGGGCCGGCGGCGAGGCCGCCCCACGTGCCGTTTGACCGTTTCCCTCGGGGATCCCGTGGTAGGTTATGTTCACGGCGCCCGCGGTGTCCATGACGCGCGCCGTGGAGTTGGCCAGCGAGATGTCCACGACCTCGAGGGTGCCGCTGCGGCCGCTGTTAGACTTAAACACAAATTAGTACACGGCAGGTGTACGTGGTCTTGTAGGATTCCTAGTCCAACTAGGATTAGTTTTCCTGACCGACCTGGTCATGTAGCTAGCTAGTCTAGACTAGTATATATACATGTACCTGGCCCCTGTAATCTAACACATCGAGACCGATCAGAAACGTCACGTTCCTGTGGCAATACCTTGGCGTTGTGTGCGTGGTGGCGTTTGGTTTCCGGCCGGCTGGCCATAGTGTACGCTCACGTGTTTCTGGTGTTGCTTGCCGTAGCTATCGATCAGGAGTTCATCGACTAGCAGAAGGCTACCTTTGCACTTTGGTACATCGTGCATCTCGGCGTAAAGTATTTCGTCGGGCTGAGCCAACTTGGGGCAGGAACCAAGACAGTCAGTGTCGCTTTGCTTCGTGTCGTTCGTCGTCGATCGTATCACCGTCGCCGGAAAGTACTCGGCGTTGGGTCTGGGCCAACAATTGGTATCTAGAGCAAGGTTGATCTTCTAGTAACGGGAGATCATGTCGGACGACGAGAAGACCAAGCAGCTGGCGGAGTACTCCGGTGCGGCTAAAGTATTTGCTGCTCCGGCGAGTTCGTCGTACCCACGATTTGATCTCGAGAACTTCGGCGTCTGGAAGGCCCTCATGGAGTGTGGTCTCCGCGCCGACGAGCTATGGGACGCTGTCGACCCAGGAGGTGACGCGTTCAAGAAGGAGGGAGCCGAGCACCGGAAGGATCGGCAGGCGGCGTCGGCGATTTACTCGGTGATGCCGATGGATGTCCTTCAACACCTAATCGCCAAAGAAACGGCGAAGGAGGTGTGGGATACGTTGAAACTCATGTTCGAGGGACACACCCGTGTCAAGCAAGCCAATCTCCAAACTCTCCTAAGGAACTACGAGACTTTGGTCATGGGCGATGATGAGTCCGTGGATGCGTTCGCTTCACGGGTGGCTACTCTCGTCAATCGGATTCGCGGGCTTGGAGAGAACCTCACGGAGGCCTCGGTTGTCCGGCGGTTCTTGCGCGCGGCCCCTCCCCGGTACCTGCAAATTGTCACGGCGATCGAGCAGTGCATCGATCTCGCGACTCTCTCCATCGACGATCTTGTCGGACGGTACAAGGCTCACGATGAGCATATGCGGTACAGTCTTGGGGACGGGAAGAACGATGAGCTTGTGATGCTCACAAAGGCGCAGTGGATCGCCCTGGAAAAGCGAGGCGGATCCATAAGCAGTAGCAAGAAGAAGGGGAAGCAGCATTCGACGAGAAAGAACTTCGCCGACTCGGACGACGACTCAGATGATGAGGCTGCACCTGCACCACCGAGGAGGAAGTTTGACATCACGAAAGTGAGGTGTTATAACTGTGGCCTCCTTGGTCACTTCAAGGCTGACTGCGAGGAAGCACCGAAGCAGAAGGCGCTCATGGCCCAGCAAGGTGACGATGGTGACATGATGTTGATGACTGAACTCGTGGATGAGGAGGATCCAGTTCTTCGAGCGCCGGCTAAAGAAATTGTCGCTCTCGTGGAAGAAAAAGTTTCCCATCATGATCGTGGTTCGGAAACCTGTGTCAAAGCTACAGATGCGGGGAGTGATTCCGAAACTTATGTCAGTGCTATGGACGTAAGTGCCAACTTTGCTGGAGCGGATGCGACAATTGCATGTGCTCGTCCATGGAGAAGTAGTCTCTGTGCTGGTCGACTGGAGAAAAGGTCCGTAGGTGGCCTGAAGATTGAGACAAAAGTTTCGACTCCAGAGGCGTACGTGGCGCCAGATGTCCACGAAAACAACTCGGCAAAGAGTGTTGCAGGCGATCACCAAGCAGCGAGTCGAGGCGAGCGAGGCACACGCGTGCTGTTGCATAGTCCAGCCATGTGGGTTGGAGGGGGCAGCCTAGCAAAGGACGGGTACACAGAAGGAGCCGGCCACTCCAGCGAGGTGGGCTATGGTGGCCACTGCAAGCTAGCAGCTGAAACGTCACCACATGGATGCATGGTGCATGGGCCAGAACGTGGGCAACATCCAGCGGAAGGAAAAGACCCACTTGGGGAAGTGTATCATGGTCCATACGTGGTGGCACCTGGAACTTTACTAGGTGTAAATGATGCAACGCCAATCTCATGCGCGGGGGGTGGAGTAGCATCACTTCGTAGCCAGTCAGCCAATATGTCCAGTACTCTACCTGTCAGCCTAGAAGCAAGCATCAGTGGTGGCTCACAGTTGCTAGCAGAATTGTATGCAGAAGATGATGTCACTTCGGCACCTATGTCGTCTCCGAAAGCAATGGAGGAACAGGCACCAACACCTACACCCGTTCTGCTACAACCGGTGTTACACTCATATTCGGAGAAAACTCTTCGGACGATTGACCCGGTAAAAGTGAATGGGAGTGGGCGACGGTGTCTAGCAAGCGCCGAGGAACAGGTGGAATTTGTGGACGCAAATACGAAGGAGTGTTGGCGTCAGGCAATGAAGAGGAGTTGAGGTCGATCCACGATAACAATGCATGGGAGCTTGTGGATCTTCCCAACAATAAAAAAGTCATGGATCTCAAGTGGGAATTTAAGATCGAGAAAGATGTCGGAGGGTCCGTGAAGCAAAAAAGCAAGGCTAGTAGCCAAAGAGTACGTGCAAGAGGAAGGTGCGGACTTCAAAGAAGAGTTCGTTCCCGTTGCAAAAATGGAATCGGTGAGACTACTCATTGCTCTCGCGGTTCAGGAATCATGGAAGATACATCACATAGATGTACAACCCGCGTTTTTGAATGGCGAGTTAGAAGGAGATGTGTATGTGAATCAGCCACCGGGATTCATCAAAGAGGGAGAGGAACACAAGGTATTAAAGCTACACAAAGTCTTGTATGGGCTACGACAAGGCTCTCGGGCATGGAGCATCAAACTTGATCAGACGATGATTTCTCTTGGATTTGAGAAAGCCCCACTAGAGCATGCGATGTACAAGAGAGGTGAAGGAAGGGATCGTCTACTAGTTGGCATCTACGTCGACGACTTATTGATTACCGGAGCAGATGAAGAGGTGATTGCAAAGTTCAAGCTACAAATGAAGGAGCTTTTCAAGATGGACGATCTTGGTATTTTGAGTTACTACCTCGGGATCGGGGTACATCAAAGGCCGAAGGGGATCATAGTATGCCACGAGGCATATGCAAAGAAGGTACTTGAAAGCCGTGTCATGAAAGATTGCAATCACATTGTCGCTTCAATGGAACCTCGTCTTGAGCTGAGCAAGAAGGAGATGGTGAAACTACTTGGCTACAGTGGTAGTGACAAGGAAGGAATTGTCGACGGTCGTAAGAGTAATTCGGGCGTGGCATATTTACTTGGAGGAAGCATAGTAAGCTGGCTATCACCAAAGTATAAAGTGGTGACATCGAATTCAAGTGAAGCAGAGTATCAAGGTGTGTGGCTAGGAAGGCTACACGGTGATTTCATGGATCGAGATCCGGAACTGATGGTGCTCAGTGTTGACAGTGAGTCTACGGATTTTCTATGCAAGGATCCAGTGCGGCGTGAAAGGAGCAAGCACATTGATACGACGTATCATTACATAAAGGACTGCATGGAAGAAGGTAGGACGGAGGTCAACTACAATCGCACCGATGATCAGCTGGCGGACATCCTAACCAAGGCTTTGGATCGAGAGAAGCTCTTGGAGACGCGAAGAAGGATCGGCGTCGGAACTATGATATGACGACGTCGTGTTTAGGACCACATTGTGTTTAGGGGGGTGATTGTTAGACTTAAACACAAATTAGTACACGGCAGGTGTACGTGGTCTTGTAGGATTCCTAGTCCAACTAGGATTAGTTTTCCTGACCGACCTGGTCATGTAGCTAGCTAGTCTAGACTAGTATATATACATGTACCTGGCCCCTGTAATCTAACACATCGAGACCGATCAGAAGCAATAAAGAATCAGAAACGTCACGTTCCTGTGGCAATACCTTGGCGTTGTGTGCGTGGTGGCGTTTGGTTTCCGGCCGGCTGGCCGTAGTGTACGCTCACGTGTTTCTGGTGTTGCTTGCTGTAGCTATCGATCAGGAGTTCATTGACTAGCAGAAGGCTACCTTTGCACTTTGGTACATCATGCATCTCGGCGTAAAGTATTTCGTCGGGCTGAGCCAGCTTGGGGCAGGAACCAAGACAGTCAGTGCGCTTTGCTTCGTGTTGTTCATCGTCGATCGTATCACCGTCGCCGGAAAGTACTCGACCTCGAGGGTGCCGCTGCGGCCGCCGATGAGCAGCCGCTCTCGGCCGCGCGTCCGGTCGCAGGTGAGGTTGAAGCCCGGCCAGGAGCACCCTTCGCCGATGCCGAACGGGTACGGCACGCTCACGCTGCCGCAGCTGGTCGGGCAGGTCGCCGGCGGCGGCCCCGCACCTTCTGTGACCTGAGCAGCCGCCGCCGAGATGCAGAGCTGGAACAGCAGAAAAATGAACGCCGCCACCGGAATCATGGTGAATTCGTGATGATGCGTGCAAAACACTCGTACCGCCGCCGGTGACATGCAGCTGCGTGAGAGGCATATATGCTGTCGGTCGGTCCATGCATGCATGCAGCGAGTCAGCGCCGGTATTGGTATTCACGCGTGGACTGACCTTTTCAATATCACTGTTCATTTTTCCTTCCAACAGAAGCAAATAATAGCATAGACCTTTTCAAGGCCGTGATTATTACTATTATTTTTTATTATCTTAGTACCCAAGATGAAGCAGAAATCTGAATTTTGAACCGACAATGTCTTTAGTATAAGGCTATTCGTAGACTAGTTCAAGTTCATATAAATGACTCTACTTATTGTCTTGCATGACACATGCTAGTATCATAACATTTATTATGATACAGTATCATAATATAATACGATCTCCCCCCCCCCCCCCCCCACGCGTCGCCTCCTCTGGCGACTCGGGGGCAACCCTACTGCGCCGTCGCCGGCACCTACCCCCTATCCCCTTCCCCTGCTTCGCCGCCGCCGGAGGGGACGCGGGCTAAGCCGCGCGTGCCCCAGGAATGGTGGCGGGGGGGGGGGGGGGGGGCTCTCGCGGCGGGCATACACGCGGATTCGGGGTGAATGCCTCACGTCGCGGTGGATCTGGTGGACGGCAGGCGGCGGATCCGGGGCGACTGCCTCTCGTCGTGATGGCTCGGGTGGACGGCGGCGCCTGTGGCCGCGTCGCGCGACGAGGGCAGCTTCGTGGTGGGCGCTATCGGCGGATCTGGATCACCCCGCGCGAGGTGACAACGCCTGGCGCGCGGTGCAGGCCTCCCGTGCTATGGTGGTCCGCGCGACGGCGTCCTACCTCTGGCCCCGCCCCTGATGGTTTGGGCCAGCCGCTGCTCGTGCAAGGGTGGATCTGGAGGCTTGTTGGTGATGGTTTTCGCTGGACTGGCTGAATCCGGCTGGATCGGCCCGTGGTCGTCCGGCTTGCGGCAGAGGAGGGTGGTGGTGAGTGGTGCTGCTGGAGGTGGAGGGGGTGGTGGCGGTGCTGCTGCAGCCAATGACCTCACTGTTTTCTGTTAGCGTGGCGGGCGCTTCGGTTTTGGTCTCCAACGGGTATGCGGTGGCGCGCATGGGGCGTGTCGGCACACCTGATGTATGGCTGCAGTCTGGACCATGGTGGTTCATGGCTTCGGGCAGTGCTCCTCTACTCCTTGCCGGCATGGTGCTCGGAAGGGCATGGTGGTCTGCGCTGCGTCCGGTGGCCTGTGCTCGGGCAGCCGTTGATGGATCTGGCGCCTAGTGCTGACGTTTGGTTTGTTGGGGAACGTTGCAGAAAATTAAAATTTTCCTACGGCTTCACCAAGATCCATCTATGAGTTCATCTAAGCAACGAGTCATGGGAGAGAGTTTGCATCTACATACCACTTGTAGATCGCGTGCGGAAGCTTGCAAGGTGATGATGTAGTCGTACTCGAACGTGATTCAGATCACCGATGCCAAGTGCTGAACGGACAGCACCTCCGTGTTCAACACACGTACGGGACGAGCGACGTCTCCTCCTTCTTGATCCAGCAAGGGGGAAGGAGAGGTTGAGGAAGACAGCTCCACCGGCAGCACGACGGCGTGGTGATGGTGGAGAAGCAGTACTCCGACAGGGCTTCGCCGAGCACACAACGGAGGAGGAGAGGTGTTGGGGAGGGAGAAGGAGGCAACCTAAGGCCAAGGACTCAAGGTTATGAGGTCCCTCCTCTCCCCCACTATATATAGGAGGGCCAAGGGGGGGTGGCCGGCCCTAGGAGATCCAATCTCCTAGGGGGCGGCGGCCAAGGGGGGGTTTCCCTCCCCCCCAAGGCACCTAGGAGGTGCCTTCCCCTCCTAGGACTCTTGCCCCCTTGAACCCTAGGCGCATGGGCCTATGTGGGGCTGGTGCCCTTGGCCCATGCAGGCCAAGGCGCACCCCCTACAGCCCATGTGGCCCCCCGGGGCAGGTGGCCCCACCCGGTGGGCCCCCGGGACCCCTCCGGTGGTCCCGGTACAATACCGATAACCCCGAAACTTGTCCCGATGCCCGAAACAGGACTTCCCATATATAAATCTTTACCTCCGGACCATTCCGGAACTCCTCGTGACGTCCGGGATCTCATCCGGGACTCCGAACATCATTCGGTAGTCACATACTTGACTTCCTACTAACCCTAGCGTCACCGAACCTTAAGTGTGTAGACCCTACGGGTTCGGGAGACACGCAGACATGACCGAGACGACTCTCGGGCAATAACCAACAGCGGGGTCTGGATATCCATGTTGGCTCCCACATGCTCCTCGATGATTTCATCGGTTGAACCACGATGTCGAGGATTCGATCAAACCCTGTATACAATTCCCTTTGTCAATCGGTACGTTACTTGCCCGAGACTCGATCGTCGGTATCCCAATACCTTGTTCAGTCTCGTTACCCGGCAAGTCACTTTACTCGTACCGTAATGCATGATCCCGTGGCCAACACCTTGGTCACATTGAGCTCATTATGATGATGCATTACCGAGTGGGCCCAGAGATACCTCTCCGTTATACGGAGTGACAAATCCCAGTCTCGATCCGTGTCAACCCAACAGATACTTTCGGAGATACCTGTAATGCACCTTTATAGTCACCCAGTTACGTTGTGACGTTTGATACACCCAAGGCACTCCTACGGTAACCGGGAGTTACACGATCTCATGGTCGAAGGAATAGATACTTGACATTGGCAAAGCTTCTAGCAAACGAACTATACGATCTTTTATGCTATGCTTATGATTGGGTCTTGTCCATCACATCATTCTCCTAATGATGTGATCCCGTTATCAACGACATCCTATGTCCATAGTCAGGAAACCATGACTATCTATTGATCATAACGAGCTAGTCAACTAGAGGCTCACTAGGGACTCATTGGGTCTAAGTGTTCACACGTGTATTACGATTTCCGGATAATACAGTTATAGCATGAACAAAAGACAATTATCATGAACATTGAAATATAATAATCCTTTTATTATTGCCTCTAGGGCATATTTCCAACAGTCTCCCACTTGCACTAGAGTCACCAATCTAGTTACATTGTGATGAATCGAACACCCATAGAGTTCTGGTGTTGATCATGTTTTGCACGCGAGAGAGGTTTAGTCAACGGATCTGCGACATTCAGATCCGTGTGCACTTTGCAAATCTCTATGTCTCCATCTTGAACATTTTCACGGATGGAGTTGAAACGACGCTTGATGTGCCTGGTCTTCTTGTGAAACCTGGGCTCCTTGGCAAGGGCAATAGCTCCAGTGTTGTCACAGAAGAGTTTGATCGGCCCCGACGCATTGGGTATGACTCCTAGGTCGGTGATGAACTCCTTCATCCAAATCGCTTCATGCGCTGCCTCCGAGGCTGCCATGTACTCCGCTTCACATGTAGATCCCGCCACGACGCTCTGCTTGCAGCTGCACCAGCTTACTGCTCCACCATTCAACATATACACGTATCCGGTTTGTGACTTAGAGTCATCCAGATCTGAGTCGAAGCTAGCGTCGACGTAACCCTTTACGACGAGCTCTTCATCTCCTCCATAAACGAGAAACATGTCCTTTGTCCTTTTCAGGTACTTCAGGATATTCTTGACCGCTGTCCAGTGTTCCTTGCCGGGGTTACTTTGGTATCTTGCAACCAAACTTACGGCAAGGTTTACATCGGGTCTGGTACACAGCATGGCATACATAATAGACCCTATGGCTGAAGCATAGGGGATGACACTCATCTCTTCTTTATCTTTTGCCGTGGTCGGTGACTGAGCCGAGCTCAATCTCACACCTTGTAACATAGGCAAGAACCCCTTCTTGGACTGATCCATTTTGAACCTCTTCAAAATCTTATCAAGGTATGTGCTTTGTGAAAGACCTATGAGGCGTCTCGATCTATCTCTATAGATCTTGATGCCTAATATATAAGCAGCTTCTCCAAGGTCCTTCATTGAAAAACACTTGTTCAAGTAGGCCTTAATGCTGTCCAGGAGTTTCGTATCATTTCCCATCAAGAGTATGTCATCTACATATAATAGGAGAAATGCTACAGAGCTCCCACTCACTTTCTTGTAAACGCAGGCTTCTCCATAAGTCTGCGTAAACCCAAACGCTTTGATCATCTCATCAAAGCGAATGTTCCAACTCCGAGATGCTTGCACCAGTCCATAAATGGATCGCTGGAGCTTGCATACTTTGTTAGCGTTCTGAGGAACGACAAAACCTTCCGGCTGCATCATATACAGCTCTTCCTTAAGATGTCCATTAAGGAATGCCGTTTTGACGTCCATCTGCCATATCTCATAATCATAGTATGCGGCAATTGCTAACATGATTCGGACGGACTTAAGCTTCGCCACGGGAGAGAATGTCTCGTCGTAGTCAATCCCTTGAACTTGTCGATAACCCTTAGCGACAAGTCGAGCTTTATAGATGGTAACATTACCATCCGCGTCCGTCTTCTTCTTAAAAATCCATTTATTTTCTATCGCTCGCCGATCATCGGGCAAGTCTGTCAAAGTCCATACTTTGTTTTCATACATGGATCCTATCTCGGATTTCATGGCCTCAAGCCATTTGTTGGAATCCGGGCCCGCCATTGCTTCTTCATAGTTCGAAGGTTCATTGTTGTCCAGCAACATGATTTCCATGACAGGGTTGCCGTACCACTCTGGTGCAGAACGTGTCCTTGTGGACCTTCGAAATTCAGTAGCAACTAGATCTGAAGTACCTTGATCATCATCAACATTTTCCTCTTCAGTTGGTGTGGGCATTACAGGAATGGTTTCCTGCGCTGCACCACTTTCCCGTTCGAGAGGTAGTACTTCATCGAGTTCTACTTTCCTCCCACTTACTTCTTTCGAGAGAAACTCTTTCTCCAGAAAGCATCCGTTCTTGGCAACAAAGATCTTGCCTTCGGATCTTAAGTAGAAGGTATACCCGACAGTTTCCTTAGGGTATCCTATGAATACGCATTTTTCCGACTTGGGTTCGAGCTTTTCAGGTTGAAGTTTCTTGACATAAGCATCGCATCCCCAAACTTTTAGAAACGACAGCTTAGGTTTCTTCCCAAACCATAATTCATACGGTGTCGTCTCAACGGATTTAGACGGTGCCCTATTTAAAGTGAATGTAGCTGTCTCTAGAGCGTATCCCCAAAATGATAGCGGTAAATCGGTAAGAGACATCATAGACCGCACCATATCTAATAGAGTGCGATTACGACGTTCGGACACACCGTTTCGCTGAGGTGTTCCAGGCGGCGTGAGTTGTGAAACGATTCCACATTTCCTTAAGTGTGTACCAAATTCGTGACTTAAGTATTCTCCCCCACGATCTGATCGTAGGAACTTTATCTTTCGGTCACGTTGATTCTCTACTTCACTCTGAAATTCCTTGAACTTTTCAAAGGTCTCAGACTTGTGTTTCATTAAGTAGACATACCCATATCTACTCAAGTCATCAGTGAGAGTGAGAACATAACGATATCCTCCGCGAGCCTCAACGCTCATTGGACCGCACACATCGGTATGTATGATTTCCAACAAGTTGGTTGCTCGCTCCATTGTTCCGGAGAACGGAGTCTTGGTCATTTTGCCTAAGAGGCAAGGTTCGCATGTGTCAAATGATTCATAATCAAGAGACTCTAAAAGTCCATCAGCATGGAGCTTCTTCATGCGCTTGACACCAATGTGACCAAGGCGGCAGTGCCACAAGTATGTGGGACTATCGTTATCAACTTTACATCTTTTGGCATCCACACTATGAACATGTGTAATATTACGCTCGAGATTCATCAAGAATAAACCATTGACCATCGGAGCATGACCATAAAACATATCTCTCATATAAATCGAACAACCATTATTCTCAGACTTAAATGAGTAGCCATCTCGTATTAAACGAGATCCAGATACAATGTTCATGCTCAAACTTGGCACTAAATAACAATTATTGAGGTTTAAAAACTAATCCCGTAGGTAAATGTAGAGGCAGCGTGCCGACGGCGATCACATCGACCCTGGAACCATTCCCGACGCGCATCGTCACCTCGTCCTTCGCCAGTCTCCGTTTATTCCGCAGCTCCTGCTGTGAGTTACATATGTGAGCAACGGCACCGGTATCAAATACCCAGGAGTTACTTCGAGTACTGGTAAGGTACACATCAATTACATGTATATCAAATATACCTTTGGTGTTGCCGGCCTTCTTATCCGCTAAGTATTTGGGGCAGTTCCGCTTCCAGTGCCCCTTCCCCTTGCAATAAAAGCACTCAGTCTCAGGCTTGGGTCCATTCTTTGACTTCTTCCCGGCAACAGGCTTACCGGGCGCGGCAACATCTTTGCCGTCCTTCTTGAAGTTCTTCTTACCCTTGCCCTTCTTGAACTTAGTGGTCTTATTGACCATCAACACTTGATGTTCTTTCTTGATTTCAGCCTCTGCTGACTTCAGCATCGAGAACACTTCAGGAATGGTCTTTACCATCCCCTGCATGTTGTAGTTCATCACAAAGCTCTTGTAGCTTGGTGGGAGCGACTGGAGGATTCTGTCAATGACCGCCTCATCTGGGAGGTTAATGTTCAACTGGGTCATACATGCGTGCAACCCAGACATCTTCAGGATGTGTTCACTGACAGAACTGTTCTCCTCCATCTTACAACTGTAGAACTTGTCGGAGACATCATATCTCTCGACCCGGGCATGAGCTTGGAAAACTAGTTTCAGCTCTTCGAACATCTCATATGCTCCGTGATGCTCAAAACGCTTTTGGAGCCCCGGTTCTAAGCTGTAAAGCATGCCGCACTGAACGAGGGAGTAATCATCAGCACGAGTTTGCCAAGCGTTCATAACGTCTTGGTTCTCTGGGACGGGAGCGGCACCTAGCGGTCCTTCTAGGACATATTGCTTCCTGGCAGCTATGAGGATGATCCTCAGGTTTCGGACCCAGTCCGTATAGTTGCTGCCATCATCTTTCAGCTTGGTTTTCTCTAGGAACGCGTTGAAGTTCATGTTGACATTAGCGTTGGCCATTGATCTACAATACATATTTGCAAAGGTTTTAGACTAAGTTCATGATAATAAAGTTCTTAATCAAAATTATGAACTCCCACTTAGATTAGACATCCCTCTAGTCATCTAAGTGTTACACGATCCGAGTCGACTAGCCCGTGTCCGATCATCACGTGAGACGGACTAGTCATCGTCGGTGAACATCTTTATGTTGATCGTATCTTCCATACGACTCGTGTTCGACCTTTCGGTCTCCGTGTTCCGAGGCCATGTCTGCACATGCTAGGCTCGTCAAGTTAACCCTAAGTGTTTTCGCTGTGTAAAACTGTCTTACACCCGTTGTATGTGAACGTAAGGATCCATCACACCCGATCATCACGTGGTGCTTAGAAACGACGAACTGTAGCAACGGTGCACAGTTAGGGGAGAACACTTCTTGAAATTTTGTAAGGGATCATCTTATTTACTACCGTCGTCCTAAGTAAACAAGATGCATAAACATAATAAACATCACATGCAATTATATGGTTGTGACATGATATGGCCAATATCATCAAGCTCCATTGATCTCCATCTTCGGGGCTCCATGATCATCTTGTCACCGGCTTGACACCATGATCTCCATCATCATGATCTCCATCATCGTGTCTTCATGAAGTTGTCACGCCAACGACTACTTCTACTTCTATGACTAACGCGTTTAGTAATGAAGTAAAGTAGTTTACATGGCGTTCTTCAATGACACGCAGGTCATACAAAAAAATAAAGACAACTCCTATGGCTCCTGCCGGTTGTCATACTCATCGACATGCAAGTCGTGAATCCTATTACAAGAACATGATCTCATACATCACAATTCAACATTCATCACAACTTCTGGCCATATCACATCACATGATCAATCGCTGCAAAAACAAGTTAGACGTTCTCTAGTTGTTGTTGCATCTTTTACGTGGCTGCGATTGGGTTCTAGCAAGAACGTTTTCTTACCTACGAATCACCACAACGTGATTTTGTCAACTTCTATTTACCCTTCATAAGGGCCTTGTTCATCGATTCCGTTCCAACTAAAGTGGGAGAGACAGACACCCGCCAGCCACCTTATGCAACTAGTGCATGTCAGTCGGTGGAACCGGTCTCACGTAAGCGTACGTGTAAGGTTGGTCCGGGCCGCTTCATCCCACAATACCGTTGAGCAAGAAAAGACTAGTAGAGGCAAGTAAGATGACAAGATCAACGCCCACAACAAATTGTGTTCTACTCGTGCATTAGAGAACTACGCATAGACCTAGCTCATGATGCCACTGTTGGGGAACGTTGCAGAAAATTAAAATTTTCCTACGGCTTCACCAAGATCCATCTATGAGTTCATCTAAGCAACGAGTCATGGGAGAGAGTTTGCATCTACATACCACTTGTAGATCGCGTGCGGAAGCTTGCAAGGTGATGATGTAGTCGTACTCGAACGTGATTCAGATCACCGATGCCAAGTGCTGAACGGACAGCACCTCCGTGTTCAACACACGTACGGGACGAGCGACGTCTCCTCCTTCTTGATCCAGCAAGGGGGAAGGAGAGGTTGAGGAAGACAGCTCCACCGGCAGCACGACGGCGTGGTGATGGTGGAGAAGCAGTACTCCGACAGGGCTTCGCCGAGCACACAACGGAGGAGGAGAGGTGTTGGGGAGGGAGAAGGAGGCAACCTAAGGCCAAGGACTCAAGGTTATGAGGTCCCTCCTCTCCCCCACTATATATAGGAGGGCCAAGGGGGGGTGGCCGGCCCTAGGAGATCCAATCTCCTAGGGGGCGGCGGCCAAGGGGGGGTTTCCCTCCCCCCCAAGGCACCTAGGAGGTGCCTTCCCCTCCTAGGACTCTTGCCCCCTTGAACCCTAGGCGCATGGGCCTATGTGGGGCTGGTGCCCTTGGCCCATGCAGGCCAAGGCGCACCCCCTACAGCCCATGTGGCCCCCCGGGGCAGGTGGCCCCACCCGGTGGGCCCCCGGGACCCCTCCGGTGGTCCCGGTACAATACCGATAACCCCGAAACTTGTCCCGATGCCCGAAACAGGACTTCCCATATATAAATCTTTACCTCCGGACCATTCCGGAACTCCTCGTGACGTCCGGGATCTCATCCGGGACTCCGAACATCATTCGGTAGTCACATACTTGACTTCCTACTAACCCTAGCGTCACCGAACCTTAAGTGTGTAGACCCTACGGGTTCGGGAGACACGCAGACATGACCGAGACGACTCTCGGGCAATAACCAACAGCGGGGTCTGGATATCCATGTTGGCTCCCACATGCTCCTCGATGATTTCATCGGTTGAACCACGATGTCGAGGATTCGATCAAACCCTGTATACAATTCCCTTTGTCAATCGGTACGTTACTTGCCCGAGACTCGATCGTCGGTATCCCAATACCTTGTTCAGTCTCGTTACCCGGCAAGTCACTTTACTCGTACCGTAATGCATGATCCCGTGGCCAACACCTTGGTCACATTGAGCTCATTATGATGATGCATTACCGAGTGGGCCCAGAGATACCTCTCCGTTATACGGAGTGACAAATCCCAGTCTCGATCCGTGTCAACCCAACAGATACTTTCGGAGATACCTGTAATGCACCTTTATAGTCACCCAGTTACGTTGTGACGTTTGATACACCCAAGGCACTCCTACGGTAACCGGGAGTTACACGATCTCATGGTCGAAGGAATAGATACTTGACATTGGCAAAGCTTCTAGCAAACGAACTATACGATCTTTTATGCTATGCTTATGATTGGGTCTTGTCCATCACATCATTCTCCTAATGATGTGATCCCGTTATCAACGACATCCTATGTCCATAGTCAGGAAACCATGACTATCTATTGATCATAACGAGCTAGTCAACTAGAGGCTCACTAGGGACTCATTGGGTCTAAGTGTTCACACGTGTATTACGATTTCCGGATAATACAGTTATAGCATGAACAAAAGACAATTATCATGAACATTGAAATATAATAATCCTTTTATTATTGCCTCTAGGGCATATTTCCAACATGGTTGTCGGTGGTCTCCGCAGGGTGCGGGTTGGCTCCGGCGGCTTGTCCTGCTTCTTCGTCTTTTGAAGGGTTCGATGGTGGTGGTGGTCGGCTGTCGTCTTATTGTAGGGATGTGCTCAAACTCCGGGTGAGAACCCTGCATCGAATATGTCAATGCCGGCGGCAACGACGTCTATGGACGTCTATGGTGTCGTTGTGGAGCTCTAGCACCTACAATACTTTGCTTTGTGGTCTCCGGGTGAAAACGTAAGATCGGGCTTGCCGGATCGGATGGCGGTGTTGTGTCCTTGACAACACTACCTCCTTGAAGGCGTCGTCTTGGAGACCCAAACGACGGCTTTAGTTGCTGCGTCTGGTTGAGGGTGGTTCGCGTGGTGGTGGTGGTGACCGAGGGTGGTGTGTTCTTCTTCAGGTGTTTCTCTTCGACTGCCCTACGTGTGGTCTCCGGCCTGCTACTTTGCATGCTCAAGACCCTGTTCTGTTGAGGCGAGCCTCGGGCTCTTGGTCTCGTCTTGGTTCATCTTTGCTCAATGACGACGCAATGACGCCTCCCAGACTTGCTAATCGTCTTGAACTTCCGTGGCGGAGCATGATTGTGGATGCTCCTCTGTTGTGCTGTGGGGTTTGATACGCACGTCGGTGCGGTGCGTTAGGCTGTTTGTAGAGTCTTGGTATTGTGATCCCTCGACGCACCCCTCATCTACCTGGTCATGTTAGTTTGCTAGCTAGGTCTTGCCTTATGTTGGGCGTCAATGTTTCTCTCCTTTTCTTGTAACACTTGTTACTTGTTTGATTTTCGGCTCGGTTTTCCTCATAAACGGGGTCAAGTTGTTAAGGTTTCCGATCCGGTTTTCCTTAGAAACTGGATCACTCTCCTGGCATTATGGCCACTTTGAGCAATATATTCAGGTGGAGGGACTCCTTCCCCGGTGATTCTCAAAAAAAAAACATTTAACCTTTTTTTTATTTAATTTTATGTCACCTCATCAAAATTGCCTAATTGGCATGCATGATACTAGTTATCATACTCTCATTACAGATAGTCTGGGTGTTGTCCCAATTTACTTTCACGAGACCTGGGGTAGAGTGTTTTCCTTTTGATTGTTTCTATTTACTACAATATCACTACATATATTCAAATTGGATTAAAAAATTACTAGTGTGTTTTCTTTTCTCAAAAAGAAAACCTACACAACATTTGTTTTTATACTTTCAAGTATATCATAGTAAAAAAATAATGGCCAACTTATATTGAAAATTTGTGTCCAAACAACGATTTTAAGGGGACCGGGGAGAGGGAGATTAAAACTACAACTAACTCCATTGATCCTATCCACTAAAAAAAATCAATGGTTGTAGATAAGATGTGCCATTAGGGTCAAACATCTCCAACGCGGACCCCTAAATGGACACGGTATCTATTAGCGGATGTGTCTACAGACAGTTATACACGAGCCGGTCATCCGGCTGTGCTCGTGTACATTTCAAACGGGATTTCAACAAACCAAGTGATTTTCATTTAAACCAGACCACATACATTACATGCTCAACAAATTTCATAAAATAAAAGAAGATGAAAGTTAACCTAGTCTTAATGGGTCTATTTCTTGGACCTCTTTTTCTTTTGCTTAGGTTCAACCAAGGTAGTGGATAAACAGAAGGGGGAAATATACGGTGGTGGACACATTTCTTGTGATTGTGACAAAATGGATTGCTTGGCTTGTTCAGTTAAGTTCAACTTAAAACTTACATAAATTTGCAAAATAAACTAAACTCTTCCATTGAAGGTCTCTTTCTATGTCTAGTCTAGTTGAACGGTTTTGATCAAATGTATTATTTGTTTATTTCTCAAAATTAAATCAAGATTCTTTTAAGGGTAGCCAAATAAAAAAATCAGGATACTTTCTTCGTGGAACAAGATATTGGGTCCTCGAGTAATCTTTTTTTTTTGTTTCTTCATATGAGCGACAAAAGTGACAAATTGTATCATGTGCAAATTTTTAGTGGCATATTTGGAATAAAAAAATCCAGTACCATTTGAATACATGTAAATCGACAGTGGTACACATATAATTTGCTCTTGGTAAGCTTTTGATTAATTATGTAAAAAAAGCTTTTGACTTATTAAAGCTAACTGAAAATAGGGGATTCCATAAAATTAGTACTCCCTTCATTTTTTTTATATAAAGCAACAAACCTATATTACATGTACCAAGGTAAAAATGGTTACCGGTTTAAACCAATGTTGAAAGCCAACTTTCTTTCTCATTTGACGTGTAAATTAATGTGTATTTTTCTCTCCAACACAGAACAAGCCAACCCTCTCACTCCTTATGGGTTGTTTAATGCAACGCATGCAAACCAATCTTCTCACTCCATCAATATCTACGTCGATCAGTGTTAGTAGCCTTATATAGCTGCAGATAATGTTTTGTATATAGAAAATGGAGGGTGTACTTCCTCCAATCCCTGTTAATTGACACACACTTAAGGGCTGTTTGGTTTTTGACCACACCTTGCCACACTTTATCACTCCTTACCTTACACAAATTTGACCAAGTTGAATGGGTGTTTGGTTCTTGCCATATCTAAGGCAAGAAAAAAAAATTATGAGCAATAAGCCTCGCATGTCAAAGACACAAAAAATGTGGCAAGATTGTCAAAGTGTGGCTAAGAATTTGCACTACTAAAGTTAGACAAGTGTGGTAGAAATAATGTGACAATATGTGGCAAAAATAATCATAAGAGTCACTGGGTCGCCGGCTCTGTCCACTCCTGCATGGCCGGTGACCGGCGCCAGACGGTAGTGGGGGCGGAGGACCCAAGGCGGCGGTCAAGCCCGCAGCCCGGTATGGGTGCGGCGGAGGAGGATGGCGGCGCTGGAGCGGGTCGGTGTCGCGCGTGAGGGAGTTCGTCCAGCGGGTCGCCGCCGGCCCGCTCGACGGCGTCTTGCGACATCGTCACCGGCGCAATCGTCCTCGAGGTCACAAGGTCATCTCCGTCCTCCACCATTCCTTTGTTGGCAAGAGCCTCGCTCTCCCGCCTTGTTTCCGGCGAACGCACACACGCACGCAAGCTGCCCGAGCAAATGGCCATAAAAAAACAGAGGAGCAGCAGAGCAGCACCAGGTTGAGTATATAGCAAAAAAACTACCACATTATAGGCTATCGTTCCAAAAAATTATCGCTTTTTTTAATCTTTCAAAAAACTACCACAAAAGTGGTGGGCTGTTCCAAAAAGCCCAAATGACCAAGCAATTTGGAAATAATCCAGTTTATGACAGGTCGGGCCCGCTCCTAAACAAACCGTTAGTTGACTGTTTGTTTGACCGTTAACTTACATTCGGGTCCCACGTGTAAGTACTCTCTCTCTCACCCTTATCTTCCTTCTCTCCCTCTTCTTCCCTATCACTCTCCCGAGCAATTGTCGGGCACCATCACGGGCTGCCGCAGTCAGCACCACACCAGGGACAGCCACGGCCACCGCCACCTGGGCCGGCCACCACCACGCTATGGACACGAAGATGGGAAGAGGGCGGCGGATGGGCAGCTCAGAGCGGCCCGCTGGTGGTCGGAGTTGAGCTCGTACTCCATGGCAGCACCCACGCCGCCGTCTCCTGCTACGCTCCGCGCCGCCGCAGAGAGGAAGTGAAGGAGCTCCGCGCCGCCGGACGCCACCAGGACGCGCCTAGCTTAGCTTCGCGCCGCCGGACAGCTCCACGCCGGCTGGACGCGGCTCTGCCTAGCTCCGCCCAGCATAGAGGAGGAGGAGCTCCGCGCCGCCGGACAGCTCGAGCACGGGCGGGGAGCAGCCAAGGAGCACGGCCGGTTCCAGCCCGCTGCCGCTGCTGATTCCCGCCGGCCATGGCTGTCGCAGCCAGCAGCCATCTTCTCCAGGCGTGTTGCTGGCCGGCCCTGGCGACGAGCTCGCCGGCGTGGTGCTGGCCGGCTCCGGCGAGGAGCTCGCCAGCGAGGACCCGATTGCTTCTTTTTTTCTTTCAGGGACCCGATTGCTTTTTTTTCAGGGGCTTGATTGCTTTTAGTTTTCATTGTAGGGACCTGACACTAGTAGAAAAAGGGTCAAATGTGAAGCACAATAGTGCCGGTTGGAATTTCAGCCGGCACTAATGTGTACACTAGTGCCGGTTCGTGGCGGCGATCAATAGCACCGGTTCGTGGCGAACCTTTAGTACCGGTTCATGCCACGAACCGGTACTAAAGAGGCTGTGTCAGCCTGCGGTCAGGCTAAGGCCCCACCATCACCATTTAGTGTCGGTTCGTATCACGAACCGGTACTAATGAGGTTATGGCAAGC